>JAUBOD010000117.1:3072007-3095599 GCA_032353885.1 Nothura maculosa
TAACTTTTAGATAGTTGACAGGTATAGGACTTACCTGAAATGAATGAAAGCTTAATGCTAAGGAATCTACCAGACTCCTTCAGTCTCCAGACTTGAAAAGTGCATGCTCCTGTCCATCTGCTCAGACTTTTTTCACACGTATCCACAAATAAATGCTTATTCTAATTATAAGCCATTTGTTGTCATTTGCAAGCACATCATTTGGTAGGTTCTGTCAAGGGAAGGGTAACTTCCTTACAGCTTCAATCACACCAAAGACTCAACCGTGGCTGTTACATATGCAAAAGTTCCTACAGCCCATCCATTCTCAATTCTCCCATTCTCTATAAAATGGACTGGGTGCTTATCAAGAACTTGGAGATATAACCCAGGCAGCTGTGAAAAATCTACAATAAACAACCAATTATTTTGTTTTCTGAAGAAAACACAAAACATTCTGTTTTAAACAAAGCAAAACACGTAAGCTTTATGTTACATGAAACTTCTAAAAGATCCTAAGGTTCTAAGGTACTAAGCCAAAACCCTAACACGAAGTGACACGGTGTTAAGAAAGATGCCAAGCCACTGCATAACAAGTTGCTGGTTTCTATGAGCAAATGTCTGGGCCAGCTCAGTTCCATTAATGTTTTACTCCATTATCTGAGAGCTGACATCTTTTCAGTAATTACTGCAGATGATACCACCTCCAGTGTAATTAAAGAACGATTATTTAGAGTGAAATGAGCCAAGATCATCCCTATTCTCTGTTTAGGCCAATGCCAAAGAAGAGGTTGTCAAATAAAATGGATGTTTTGCATTAGGGAGCAAAAAAAGGGTGATGTAAAGAGTCAAGTAATTTGATGGGCAACGCCGCAGTGAAATTAATTCAATATGTTCAATATGGTCAGTTCCATGTGTAGTAATATTGGACAGATGGGTATGATATCTATGTACTTTCACTGCCTTTGCATTAGTGATTCAGTACTTACAAAGCAAACCTCAGACAGCTCCTGGCTCGTCGCCCAGCGAGAGGAGGACTGGAAGCAAAACACATTAAATGCTCCTACAAATCTACATACTCTGCAACCCTCCCGAAATGAACCTCTTTCAGAATGACCCCTTGGACACCAACCAAAAAAATAATCACCATCATAACAGCAGCCTATAAACTTTGTGGATTAACGGTTAAATAATAATGAGTGGGAACGGAAAGGAGCAATTCTCTTTGAATGAATGCTAATGAGAGAGAGAGAGAGAGTTTGATGCATTCTTGGGTTTTGATGGTAACTAGGTATGAGAACTAATTATGTCTCTTACTTAAAACATAAATTGCATGTTTTAAGGAAGTATTTAGCAGAAGAAAGATGTTAATGAATGCACTCTAATCAGACCCAGGAAGGTAAAAGATCACAACTGACCAAACCATATGTTTCCTAATGCATCAGAGTTTAGTCTTCATACAGCAAAGGTCACGTTTGGTCAGCTGGAAACAACAACAACTTCCCCTCTCCAGAGCTGATAGCAAGACAGATATTCTCAGGCACGCAGGGAATTATTTAGAAACAGTCGCAGCACGTTTAGCCCCGCTGACAGAACAGTCATCTTGTCAGGCCCCTGCACACAGCTCCCATAAACGTCAGCCACAGAAGATGGTGAAGTCCCCATATCCTGGAAATTAGCATGTCATCATATCATCATACACATTCCAACAACGGATGCTGGGAGAAAGCTGGGGCTGGCTGGAAGCAGGAGAGCTGCCGGCCGGGCTGGAATCGCTGTCCTCGTCTGCCTGCACAAGAACTGGGTTCGAACAACCGCCCCCGGGTCCCACGTGGAGTCCTGAAGTAATTTTTGTTTTCCTGCTTCCTGCAAGGAGAGAACCCTGTGACATGCAGGGCTTGCTGAGCTGGCTGAGGTGCCTCTTTCTTGTAACAAGCTACTGAAGAATGAGCTAGCTTTGCAATCAAGCTTCCTGAGTAGGAAGTTGAGCTTCAATTTAGCTACAGGACAAGAGCGGTTTAGAATTTGAGTGAAAACTTAAAATTATAAAGAATTGGGAGATAGCAAGGACTAAAGGTGGTGCAGTCTAATGAAAAAGGCCTCACTTTGAATGACAGTTCTGAATATTGAGGAGAACCTGGCTCATTATTAGAAGGTTTTCTTTGCTTCCTGAGGGACTTCTTTCTTTCACCCATATGACAAGTTGTGATTATAAATCAGAGAAAGCCCTGAGATTTGAGACTGGTAAAATGCAGCAAGTTCTTCACGAAAAATTAGGCACCTCGTCTTTTATCAGCCTGAGACAAAAGTGCTGTAAAACATTGACACATTCTCTATGAACACGGAAGAGAGGAATCCTTGGTGCTGAGACAGGAAGGTCTCCTGGACTCCCCTTGGTCTTCCTGGTTGCTCTTCCCCTTTCTCTCTGAATTTAGGCAATTACAAGAGATTACAAGTGCAGAAATCTTAGCTTTGAACCTTATGTCCATCTATATCTCTACAGCCCAAGTAGACTAACTCCTGCATTGCCTAGATTAGCAGGCATGTGCCCTTATCACTGAGCATTTCACACATACAAGCTGCGAATGGCGATGATAATTCTTTAAGAAATCTACCAAAAGTGTTAAAAAAAAGTGTTACATAAAGTCTCCTCATTATCATCAGCTAGGGAAGCTGCTAAATAACCTGAAATTCAGTATCACAAGCACTGCTGTACAGCTGGTGTCCTGGACATTTGAAAACTGCTTTTTAGCACATACCCGTGAGCAGCGAGGAGAGAAGGAACCTACCGCCCGCACACAGACATGTGCAGAAAACACTGCACGTGTTTGCTCTTCTCCTTTCCCTCCTCTGTGTAGCTGCAATAGTCATTTTACGGGGTTGTCCCTAATGCTGCATCTAAGACTTGACCTCATGATGCTGCTCAGATACTGCAGGGGAATAATTAGCACTTTGCCAGCTACATCCTCCAGAAGTATCCACTTCGTATCCAGACGAATCTGCAGGGCAGGAAAGACCTGTAGACATTGAATGTGTCTTTCAAATTGCCCAACATGAAGTGGGCCACACACTCCAAGAGCATTCAGGACAACTTTAATGTTCCAGCACTGAGGACAAAGCCGGCCCTTCAACTCAGCAACAGCAGCAATGCTGCTGCTTTCAGTGCTTACGCATAAGGGGGGATAAAAGTTCTTCTGGCTATAGGACAGGCAGCAATAAGGCCCACTTACATATTTGCTTTGTTGTGCAGCCAAGCTAGATATTGGACATATTGAATAAAACCTCCAATACATGTTTCTGATACTTTTAGTATTATTTTAGCATAGCATTTACATCTGTTTATTTCTAACTCTGCAATCTCCAGAGTACAAGAGAAAATGCAAGCACCGCAGTACTGCACAAAGCTGTCCTTTTTTTTGGTCTGCTCTTGTAGCAAGTTTAAATCGCTTACTGATCTACGTACTAAGATTTATGCTCTGTTCACAAGCAACCTCTGTATCTATATTTTAGGCAGACTTCATGTGATTATAGCAATTCACTTTTAGTTTACAGAAGCTATGTGCTGCAATTGAAATTTATGGTGCAAATTTATATACTTAATCACTGCTTTAAAAGCTGGATTGAGTCTGCTGCTTTGTCACATTAGTCAGATTTTGGGACAAAAAAAATCCAAAAAAAAAAGAAGAGGAACCTCTTTAGGGCCTTCAAGTATGGGTGACAGGTCATGTTAGCGGATCTTGATTTTACTAATATACCACTAATTTTTCATTTGAAATGAGAATACTGAACCATCAAATACTCCTCATGTGCACAGAAGAAACACTTCCAGTCTCGCACAGGAAAAAAAGTCTGGGACTGTTACTAGTTTGGAATCATTAAGAAGCTAAGTTTTACAGTCTGAAAACCAGGAAGTAGTTTTCTAAAACTAGAGAGAAAAATCTCTCTCATTCATTTTCCCATGTTCCTTAGCATCACATTCAAAGGATGGAGAAAAAAATAAAAAAGGGAAGAAATACAACTAATCAAATGAGAGTAAAGTAGAAAACTAGATCATTGTAGCTTGCTCTGCTAAAAGGAGAACATTTGCAAAAAGCAAAATCAATATACAGTGTTTTATTGCAAATATGATAGGGAGCACTGGGACGCTGCAGACTGCTGGGAATGGAAGGCTGCCATGTGTTTTTAAAAGACAGAAGCAGTCCTGGAGACAAAAGTCCCCTGAGTTGAGAGCTGCAGAATCCAAAAGCCTTTCAAGAGTCAATGTTACAGCACAAAAAAAAGGTAGGAAGGTAACACGGGTGTTAAAATCCTCCTTGAACTTCAAAAGGTCTGAGTGAAGGCTGATAAACCTGCTCTTCCAAATAGCAGTGCCAGAAGCACTGGTAAAATTCCATTAATGTATTTTTGTCTGTCCCTTCGGACGTGCTACATTAGGGGGCTGCAGGAAGAGCGACTGCGCTGAATTTTTAACGTGTCATACTTAAGGCCTCACAGCATTTCATGTTTCTTTGTCTTTGACCTTATGTTGGTCTAATGTTCTGCATAATCTTTCATACAGTTTATTCCTGCTTGTTACAGGAATTTTCATTAAGTGCTTCGCTGTTCTACAATGGCCTAATTGCTTAAGAAAAGGGATGAAGTAGTTTTAAAACAACTGAGCTGCATGGCCATAAGTACATAAAACATGAACGTAAGGGAATCCACAACTGGGATGTGCTTTGAGGAAATTTTATGGTAACAGGTTCTGCTCCAGGATTTCTTACAGGCTTGTTTCTGGCTGGCAAATAATTTAAGGACGAACAATAAACAAACCAGTTCTATTCATATATTTAAAAAGACATGGCCTGAACTTCTAACAGAAGTAGCTTTTACACAGTCTGAACAGGTACCCAACAGCTATCCAACCATGAGCTATAATGAGATTGAACCTCCAAACCTGACACAACCTGACTCAGGGAAGCCACAAAACAAAATACTAACAGTAACCCTGAAAACATATTTTTATCACAGGAAAAAAGTTCAAAATTATTTGGTAAAAAAGATTTTCATCAGAAAGTTTCAATGCACAAAATGTAATATAAGGAAAATAAGGAAATGAAAAAGCATAAGGCAGTTTATCCTATCAAAATATGCCAATAATAAACCATGAGTTAAAATCCTAAAATATGATACAATAGCATTGACTTGTGTAACTTTTTCTTATTCAATTAATATATATTAACTGATAACCTAATAACCAAATACGTAATAGCTATACAGTAAGACAAGCAATTCCTTTTTCTTTTTTTTTTCCACCTTATTCGCTCATCCATTCTCCTCACATGTAGTGTGTAGGTATAGTCACATTCAGTTGTAGTGAGTATTTTACTACCTTATACTATACATCCTATACTATAGATATTTTTCCAAGATTTTAGCTCTGTGACCTTAACTGTCAAATATATCATAAAAAAGCATCATAACCAAATGAGGCACAAAAGATGACAAAACTCTGTACATGAGATCTTCCAATATCTACACCGAGTCAAGCAAAATCTACCCTAAAGCCTTCAAAGCTCTTTCTGCCTTCCACATAACAGTTCTCAAACAGCGTCTACAGCCGAGCTGATGCCACCACTTTCTCCTGTAGTAACATATTCTTTCCATGTCCAGATCTCCAGTACTTACTTTAAATTTTTAGCTCATCTTAAACTGCCAAACTGTTGATTGCATGCCGATAGTATTTCAAAACTTGCTTTAATTATTCAATTTGAGAGCTTTTTCAATCAGGAAATGGTATTACACACCATGCAGAGAGGCATGTGCATTCTGCCAGGCAGCTGGCCAGGACACTATGACAAAACTTACTTCTTTCTTCGAGGTCTATGAGGGACCAAACACAATCATTACCCCTTCTGTATACCCATAATGTGCAGTGTACTAATGATCCAGATGAGTGGAATGACGTAGCAGAAAATGTACTGAGGTCAACGTATAGCACAGCAATCAAGCCTCTGTTGCTTGCTCTTTGTAGCTGTATAAACACAGCCTCCCTCTCTGCCTCTCTACTCAGAAGGCACTTGGCGGATTTTTTGCTTCTCTCCCTCTCTCCGGACTCATTTGCAGCCTCCTCCACAGACCTGCTGGAGGCCTTGGCGCTACCCGGGCAAGCAGGAGCTCTGCAGGGCCCTGTCCTGCAGCCTCACGCCTGCCCAGGGCTTCAGCTGCCCTGTTGTTAACTCAGCACGACTGGAAAATCTCAGAAATGTTGCTTATTATTGAAGTTTGGCAGCTAGGACGTTCTGTCTCTCAGACGTCCTAATTTCACTCAATCTGCAAGTCAAAAATCACATCCAAACTTGGTCAGATGCTGACCTAGACATTTCCCCGCCTGCGGATGGTTGGGGTTTGGAAAGTGTTTTTAAAGTCTTCTTTAACGGTTATGAAATGGAAGAACCACTAGCATTTTAAATACGAGCCTTCAACAGCAATATCATCTTCCAGAAGCAAGTTTCTGCTTTATATAATGTGAAGAGTGAATGTTCCCTAAGGCTGTGCTGCTTATTTAAGTTCATGCAGGACTACACCCTAGAAGGAAGCTCCTTCTCTGAAATGTCAGAATGCAAACACTAAGGGGATGACTTATTTTCCTCCTGATGCCATCTGATTCTGAATTTCAATGAGCAAAACCTCAGGAAACTGGTATTTTTTTCCTGGAGAATCTTGCAGTGTTTCCAATGAGAAAATATTTACAATAAAAACCCATTTGCAAGAGACTGATGTTAAGTGTTAGTGTCATTGGCACTGCTTAGATTTGTTCAAACAATTGTGCAAGTCCAAAATCATTATTGCTCCAGCTTTGCTTGATCTTTCCTGAATACTGTGGTAGGGAAGCAACTGAAAACAATGCTTAAGTGTATTGTAACAGGAGTGCATGTCTTCTGTAGGAAAATAACTTCAGTATTTTAAAATCCTTATCAGAATCAATGCAATCACCAGGAAGGGAGGCTAAGTCTGCAGACTCACCGGGTTGCACAAATGACACACAGACTTCAAGATGCCTCTTCAGATACCAATTTCTGCATCAGATCCTTATGTCAATAACTGGCTTAGCGCTTGCCTGAGCAGAAGGGAGTGCAATCAAGTGATGGGTGCTGGGGCTTCGGCTGGCACCACCTCAGAGCATTCACTGCAAAACCCTGCCTGGGATCCTGTCAAAGTCGGGGTTAGAAAAGCAAGGTGGGTACTAGCTGCCTACTGAGATGCAATTCCCTGTCCAATTTCCCATCAATCTTGAATGCAACAACATTAATTTCTGTAATTTTTCAGAATCGTATGTGTTACAGGAAGGTAAGTTCCAATAGACTTTCTTAGCTACTACGGACCAGGCTCAGCTCTTCTGCAAGCATCTCCAGCCTTTACTTCATCTGCTAAAAATTAGAACCCTGCACAAAGGCCCTATCATCCCTAATTGCATTTTAGCAATCGTTTCTAACATCGACCATAAATATATACATAGTAATGCATATTTATAAGCATATACCATATATAAACATGGAGGCACATTTCTTGCTATTACTGGATATTATATTTCTGGGAAGAGAAAAGGGAATATACAAACTCAGCACAAAGGATAAATCACTGCAGTGCTCTGGAAAAATCTTCAGTTTAAAATAATGTCTTTCCTCTTTTACAGAGACAGTTACAAATTCACATCTTTAGTGGCCAATAATTAGGAAATTAAAAAACTTATCACAGGAAGGAAAAAACTCATCTTAGTAGTGATTCCAACATGATATTTTATAATAATAAGCAGTGATTCCAACACAATATTTTTTAATAATGATATATTCCATATATATTTTATATACAGGAAGTGGGTGCCAGCATCATGATGTGCTTGTGGTGGCCGAGGCCTTTGCCTCCCCTTGCCAGAACATCCCCAGCCCAACAGCTACAAGGTAGATGTTGGGCACTGCTTACCTGGATCCTAAATCTCCAGCCACACCAAGGGCCTGGGAGAACCATGTGAGACTGTGAGATGCGACTCCATTTTGTCCTCAGCCCCATAATCACCCTCTAAGTTTATGTTTCTTAAGTACTATCTTGACAAAGCATCAGGTTTGCATTGCAATGGGCAGGACAACCTTGGAGAGTCAGGCACAGCAGGGCACAGAGCAGGTTTGGTTCCCACTGGTGACTGCCTGTGATCCAGAAGAGCAGTTCAACATTACTCCTACTGGATTTAAAATTCTATTACAGCAACCAAGCATGAGGATACTCTACAAGAAGATTCTGAGTAGTTCCAATCATTAAATATATATATTAAAAAAAAATCCTCGTTGCGCAACTTTTCTAACCATTAAATATTAAAACATCACTTTGCCAGCTACTTTGCCTCTCAGGTCAGTCTCAGAAATTAAGTAAACTCTATGGAACATTTCCCACTGCCTTTCTGCTAGAGCACAAGTCTGACAGGACGGAATAGGAGGAGAGCAGTCCAGATTGGAAAAAAGTTACTCAGAGTTTCAGTTTGTTTGCTGAACAGTAATACTCACCTATGTAGGCCTACAGCACCTTGGACATACCTCAATATCACTATGGAAAGACGCAGGGAAAAATAACACAACAAATAGGCAGCAGCAGCATTTTGATTTCAAAACCTGGAAAACCCAAGTATATTAACAAGATACGTTGAGAAGGGGACATTTTTTAAGTCTGAATTTCCTTTGCTCATTCTGAAATCACTATCATCATTTTCAGCTATGGTGACATTTGTGAAAAAGAAACCCATCCAACAACATAACTTGTGAATGTATAGACTACTTTGAATAAAAACTTTAAGATACATCATATTTCTTCTAAATCACATTGTATTTCTTCTAAATATGGCCTAGTTTTATCTTCAACTTGCACTAATTCCGTGTTTTAAACAGGGTATCAGAGATTTGATGTCCTCCATGAGCTTCAATCCAAAAATAAACAGTATGATTTTCATAATGAATACACTTGGAGTATATAATCTGGATTGAGATCAGCTTCTAAAGTAACTCAATGGAAAAACATCAAAGGGGCACCGTGTCAGGTATAATTCAAACTGTGGTATTTCAGAGCCAGAGTCTGTCATCTACACTGCACAAATATATGCAAATGTTGTATTCCACAAATATACTGTACAAATCAAATAATTAACTATTTAAACAGGAAAAAACTGTCTCTCAATTTTATTATTTTTAAAATTGGAAGCTGTTTTTAACCGGAATAGGGCACTTTCTTCCTCCTGTGATGAGGATGTTACACAGAAAGCTTTTCCAGCATTGCTGCTTTAGAGTAAATGCCAGCACTCTACCTTGCTCTGCATAGAAAGGACCCTCATATCTTCTGTAATACTCCTCTGACTTTTAAAATCAAAATGGAGAGCTTAACCATTCCCAAATCAAAACACTTCATTACAACTCAATTTAGCCCTGACCTGCCTTGACAAGCCGCCACGCTGCCCGGGAAGAGCTATAATTTGTTTGCCTTATCCTCCTGCCTGAAATGGCTTCTTTGGCCTCTGATAATGAACTGAGAGGATCCCTTCACTCTCTCCCAGGGAATCATCTGGTTCGGTGGTGGCGGCAACAGGAGCAGCAGCAGGTCCTGGGAATTCAACTCACAATAAAGCTCGATACAAAGAAATCGAAGGATAAGGCAAAGCACAAGCCTAAAGCTAAGAATTAAGGACCTATTAGAAAAGCAATTGTCTCCTATACGAGGTAGCTACAACCTGCCAATAAACACACTGGGGCAGCGATAGCTACATCCACATTATTAACATCCAAAGAGCTGATCTGATTCTGATCAGAGAAAACACTTTGGGTGATGCACAGAAGTTAACACCAAGCAGTCTAGTAGTTGTTCAGTTAAAGCAAAAGTGATTTTCTAAATGGGATCCAGGCAAAGAAGAGAAATGCTAAGAAATGTTCAAATGCGATATAAAGCCACTAAAAGAATCACTAAGTGAATCGCACTGAATTGTTCTGATTTTGCTTGTGATTGTACAACCAGTAGAAATGAGATATCAATAAATAACTCCGAAGAGAGAATAGGTGGTATCTGAAGGCTATAGCAAACCTAAAATAAGATCTAGATCTAAATAAGGCCTAATCAACTTTGACAGGTAACCACTAAATGAGGAGTGTATTAGTTAAGAAAAAAAGCAAGACGAAGCCACACACACACAGATTTTAGACCTGTTAATTTAGGCCATATGGAAGTGCATTATGCACCACAGTCTTCAGAAATTACCATGTAGTTCTTTGCTGAGTGAGTGTGTTTCTCTATGACTGTGTCTCACCTGTGATGATAATCTGCCAGTTCCAATTAACTACAGCACAGGAAGATGCTGGTTGTTTAAAACGCAGAGCTGCAGACATATCAGATCCTGCCTTTGGGTAACAGTTTTACACTCTCTAACACTCTGAGTGCAATAAACCTGCTAGGAGGAGGCAGATTTTAGGGGGACACCATGCACGTCTGAGCCATGAGTCATGCCTGATCAAGGCTTAAGAGTAAACATATTAACACAATGGCTGATACGCAACCCTACAGTTTATTAACCTAAGGAAAAGTCATTAATCCTGCATAGTTCAAGTAACTAGACTAAAAGGAATAATATAAAAAGAACAAAAAATAAAGAGAATAACATTGAATAAAATAAAATAAAACTGAAATGTCCTTAGGTGTAACTTTAGAAGTAGAATTCTTCTCAACACTTCCTCCTAGTGAGAGCCCAAAAGGATAGATTAGGTTGTTAATCAAGTTGCTAAGTTGCTCTCTTTCAATCAACCGAATAAGTGTGCAACATCAAATCTACTCCCTGGTAAATGGTGTGGATACTACAAGGATCAAAGAGGTCCCAAACTATGAACTAGTACTCTGGGTCATGTGGTAAAGTATATAGAATTAAATGTTTATTTTGATATAGCCAAGTCTAAAGTCCTATATTTAATGTCAAAGAATAATGATTATACTACAGCATCTCTCCTGCAAAGCTCTAGTTTTGAGAAGGGTACTGAAATTCAGAGAATAATCAGCTTGAATTAGAGATACAAGCAGAGTCTCAAAGGTCTAATACTTAAGAGAGGAAAAAAAAATCTCAAGCAATATTAAAGACACGATTCTTTTCATTTGGTAACATACTCTGAAAGCTGAGCTCCATCTTGGCCAAACACTAAAAAACATCCAACTGAAGGTTCAGGTAGGTCCTATGAGGTCGGTGAAAGGCCTGGGCAATATGAACGGGAGGCCAGAGTAGCTCAGGACACTTTATTTATTTAACAGATTACGGTCAGGTCTCCAGATCAGATATCAGTCTGTAGATCAGAAGTTTGACCATCGGCTCCACCTACTTATTTCTAGCAGACAGAAATCTAAGGTTAAATGCCTGGAAGTTAGAAAAAAATCAGAAAAAGTTGAATTTTGTAACAGTGCCAGCACAGGAGCAAACACAACATTTTTAAACCATAGCACTTAAAGACCTGGTGTTTCTCTCGACGCCACCAAAGATCCGCACCAATTCAAACAAAAAATAATTCATGAAGTCAGACTGGATGATAAAAGTTCTACCTTCCTGCTGCACAATCTATTATCTACATCTTCATAGCTATCAATCTTGGCATCTTACATGGACATATATTTCATTTAATGGGATTTTTAAAATTGAGAGCTAGTTTTGCAAAAGTAACTTAAAATGATTGTTTTTCTTTAATAAAAAAAGATTTTTTTTGTCTGCATTGTGGTTTATTTGAAAATATTTATATATTTCTTTTGTTTCCATTTATAAAATCAAATAAGCTATTACAACTGTAATACTTTTAAAAATTTATTTTTCCTGCTAAAGTCATCTTTTTTTATACGTAGGTTTTTCATCAAAGTATCACCCATCATTTTTGACACCACATATATCAGCAATGCAAATTCTCATTCCCAAACACAGAAAATTTCTTATTGTGATCCAATTTCTGTTTTATTTAAATGAAAAATCAATTATTAACCACCAAATAAAAATGAGATAGCAAGAATATTTCAGCTCGCATTAGTTGATCATAACATTTTCAGATTGAATTACATGCCAGTCTTCCATGTCACCTTCACATATTATTCTGCCTTATCTTCTCCGTTCCTTTAAATGCTACTATTAATATTTAACTATCGAATGTCTATGACTAGATGTTTAAAGGTTAGGTGACTAGGAAATATTTATTCATGTAGATGCAGCAGACCAAGCTATATTCCCCACGTGAAAGCTTCTCCCTAAATAGTACGTCTACCTATGTCTTTGCTAGCCATGATATTTACTGGTGGCTGCATTTAGATGTTCTCTTAAACAGTTCAATTCTATACCATATAATAATATTTAGGAAGTTAAATGGGAATAATCCTATTGCTTTCACAGGTTTAGTATTAAATATGTGCTTAAATATCTGGTGGAATGCAAACTTCTCCCAGGTTTTCCTGTGAAGCTCTAAGGAAACCACCATTCTCTCCATAAAGCCCTGTTGCCTTCCTGAGCCCCTTCTCCCAAGCTGTAACTGCCAGTAAAACTCCCAGCCTAGGGAGCTGGGAGCGCCTTTGGGCACAAGGATCCTGGAAATCTAAGCCCAAGCTCTGCGGATGTTCCAGTCCTCCCAGTCTCCCATCTCACTTTTGCTGTAGTCATTCCAGGGAGTATTTCTGTTGGTGACCATACCGGCAGTCAAGGGCAAAGCCAGTTTTCTTAGGATACCCTTCACAGCACAAGGAAGGCATGAGGCCACTTGATCATCCACAAAACGGAAAACCCTTCTCTCTCATTTGGCTATGGGATTTTTGAACTGGAATTCTTCAAGTCCCAGGCATAAATATTTGCCCTTGGCCTAAAATTGATGAGCAAGCACATGGCCTAAAGGTTTAGGCAACCATCTGCTGCCTAGGATTTACCAGCACTCAGGTTTCCTAGCTAGGCAATCCTATAATGTCCTGGAGATTCATGCTGCAGAAACACACTAGGAAAAAGGCTTCTCATTCTTCCCCCAAATAAACATTTAAACCAAGCAGCATAACAGAAGGTGCCTTTTAGACCATGTTTCCACCACTGAGGAAAAGCTAGTGAAGTAACAAGATCCAGATGTCAGAGCAACCCAAGCTTTCTGCCCTCAGCAACCCCAAATTGTGCCTGGCACGTTTCATACAAAGGTTGCTTAATTTGCAAACATGTACTTGCTTGCTATGTGATAGGAAAAAAATAAAACCTCCTTGACAAGAAATCTGTTTTCCAGATGCACTAGGACGACATCTGTAGCTGTTAAGCATCAGGGAAATCCAGATGCCATAAAATTATTTCCAACACGCTTTGCTCTGCACGGCTTTCCCTGGGAATCAGCGAGGAGCACAGAACAACTAGGTCTACGTTTAGCAACATTTATGGTGTTCCACAAAATATTCAGGACAATACCTTTCTAATCTTCCCAGTGGAAAATGCTTTTGCTGTTGTCTTATTTAACTCTGCAAAAGAAATCTAATTCTCTACCAAGCTTGACAGTGTAGCTCTGCGAACGTATTAATGGATCCTAATTTCTCTATGAAAATCTGTCCTTTTCAGATGAACTATTTTTCTAATTTCCATCTTTAAATTTTAGGCTGCAATCTTTAATTTTTAGGCTTGAAAACATAAGGAGAAGAAAACATAAAATACCATTATGATGCACCAAAAACATACCGGCACAGGAGTCAACAGGATTACCATGTGCCGAAAGCACTGCAAAACTTTCTTCAAATTAAACTTTTTGTTATGTTTAAATCATCATTTTCCCCATCTTCTACACACTGCAACTAAAGCCATGATCCATTGCAGACAGAGTAATAAACAGCTTGTGCCCTCCAAGAGCCTGCGCTGCAAGGACACAGACAAAAGTGCACAGAAAACGAGCCAGGCACAGATGGATGGAGGCCCTGATGCAACAAGGCATTTTAGCCCAAGTCTCATGTTAAATGATCTAGTAATCAGACTGATCTCCAAAAAGACTATTCTCGTGCTTCAAGTTAGCAAGTGTCTTAAGTGTCATGCTGAATCAAACTGCATTAATTTTAAAGGTCATACAAATGCAGAGTTTGCAAACTGAAGCATTTCTCCTCAATTGAGTTTCAGTACCTTCAGCTGGACAACTAATTTTCTTTTTCTTTATACATAGATCATTAAGATTGCCTTCCTAAACCTTCCTTATTAAAATCTTTTCTAAATATGCAACTGTTTGATAAAGATGAATCAACTGCACCTCTATAGACCTCAAAAACAGAAAACAATCTAGAAAAAAGATGTTATGCCATCTGTAATGCACGTGTATCTTCAAGCACAAAACATCTCTGGGCTAAAGGCTGTGGGAAGAAACTCATCACTGAGCAGTGAAACAAAACAGTAAAATAAAACCTAGCAAATAATAGTAACTGAACTTTTAATTAAAAAAAAAATCTAGTTGTTCCTTTCACTTTTTCTGACTAATTTAGGAGGGGCACAGGACTAAAACTACAGCAATGATGTGGCTATCAAGACATTTCGGTTGTATATTTCTAGGACCAAGCTTTTGGCTGAGAATTTTCAAATTACACAGGTCTCCTTACAACCTTGTCCAGGAGGGATATGTAGATTGTGGATGTCTTCCACGCTGACTAGGTAATGTTATCAATAAACAACATTTGGAACAAGCTTCTAGAGACCAAATGAGGTGTGATGTTAACTGAGACTTTAAAAATACATACACAAGTTCAAATACTACAAATTTAGATAAACATCCCTAAATTTTACTGAAAAAAAAATCTCAAACTGGTGTTAAATTTCCTTCAGTCTTCCCTATGAGATTTATAGCACTTGTTTTTTCTGTGATTCCTCAAGGAGTCTTCTACTATTGCTTCAGCATTAAGAATATATGCAGTACAGCACTTAAGAATAGTGCAAATGAAATGCCTACTCCCCCCTGAATAGGAGACTATCACTTCCATAAACTGGAAAATACCTGAAAATGGTACCAGTTTCAATAGATCACTAATATTTGTGAATGGAGAATGTCTAACCTATAATAATGGAGGTTTGTTTCAGGAAATTTGGAGTGTCACCTTCTGATACCTTGCACAAGATGCTCAGACCATATTGTCAGAAGTAGGATGGCTTCTACTTTTGAAATCTAAAATGTTACAGAACATTGAAATACTACACATGTGGATTTTATTCTTGTTTTTAATATTCAACAGCTAAGCTCCATTTCTGCCCATAATTAAGGCTGACTCTTGTTAAGGCATTAATTTATCTTACCTAAATTTAACTAACTAGAAATTGTATGTCTAAAATGGTTGTCATTTAGACACTTTCTATAATTGTGGAAAAATCACTGGTTACGGGCCAGTAGAGCCATTCCTCTTACCTTAGCTAAACCTAGGCTGGAATGGGATGGGATAAAAGGCTCTCTTAGGGTGCCATTTCCCATTGACAATAGAGGGAACTGACATGTTAGATTTTAATAGATACAATTTTAAGAATGTTAAAGCTAGTGAGGTGAATCCAGTCTTTATTGCTTACAAAGTGAACGGTGCCACATTCCTTAGAACCAACTAGTTAAAATACTGCCTTTCGGATCTGAGGTTTCAGCCTCCTTACAGCTGTAAAATGGCAACAATACCCAACTCCTAAGGGACTAAAGGAACAGAGTCACAGGGATGTGCAAAAAAATCTTTTTTTTATGATTGCTACAAGTAGATACAGCAGTAACTAAAAAAAAAAAAAAAAAAAAAAAAAAAAAAAAAAAAGAACAATAAAGTATAAAAGCAAAGACTTTCTCCCATCGAACTGCCGAGAGCAGTGACACTTTCAGAAACTCATGCCCATGGTGGCTGTGCTATAGACCTAAGTTTTACTTTGACATCACAGGAATATTTTTGCCAAGATTGCATCTGACTGGCACCTGCTTCTGTGAAGGACTTCTCAATAAGGTTCATACTTTTTATTTTTGTCATTGAGATATCCACTGAACTTAGTTTCTTTCAGGTGACACAAAACTTTGTGGCAGAAGGACTCTGAAGAGCAAGTTGATATAACGCAGGAGGTTAAGCACATCTTCTAATTATCCCAGCCTGTATCATTTGCCATATTAATCCTTTTCTTCTCATAAAAACTGCTGAGATGTTAAACTTTAAAATGCAATGCAGGTCTTACACAAGTGAATTACTTTACTTATTTTCCATATATTATAGCTGAATAGCAGTTCCACTATAGTTATAGTTGAAAATCGCTTACTATTTAATATATGACTATTCTAAACTCTCTGAAATCCACCTGCTGACTCAAATACTTTGAAATTGTTATGCTTCATGGTGGTGGCCAAAATAGAGGGTAATTTGGAAAACAGGTCCTTAAGATACAGGTCAGCTCCCCCCAAAATGAGCTATCATCACCTTTTCCTAACTTTTTGCACAAATTCAGAAATTCAATGATGACATACAGCAGATATGATGAGACGAGAGAGGATGAAAATAGAGAAGTAGGTTTGCTGTTACAAAGCAGAGCTCTGTGACAATGCTACAATATGCCATACTATTTTTGTTTAATTATTCACTATCCACACATTAGAAAACCATAATGGAGCTCTCTTTTCCATAAACTGCTGTCTCTGGGAACTTACCTCTTTTCAGGTAGAGCCTCCAGGTATCTGGGATGATCTAGCATGTTTGACAAGCTTCTGCAGCTGCATTCACACTCCCTGTCAGGTAAAGGCACTACAGCTAAGCACACAGAATAGAAAAACAAGAGGTTAATTCATTTTATTTCTCTAATCCTCAAAACTCTTCTTCTATCAAATATTCTTGATGCTGTCATTGTAACAATAACCTAAGAATCTGTACTGGATCAAAGCACAAGTCCTATCCAGCACAAAGTGCTGTCTTTCTCAGTGGTTCAAAACCAGGTTTTATAGAATAGTGCTACCTGCCTGACTCTTCAAGAAGATCCTACTAAATTCCCTAAAGGCAAGACTAGGTCACTAACTGGCTGCCTTGCAAACCTGATTGGGATGTGACTCATGGCAGCTGTTTGGTACTTGCTGTGGTCAGTCTTGCTGGACAACCTACTGTTCCAGACCACACGTCTCTGTTCTTGGGGAGAAGTAGAACTTGAACAGAACCAAGTATGCTCCATATACCATCTTCATTGCTTGTGATGACATCACTTCTGTTTTATTTGCAGTTCTCAATATTCACTTCTCTAGTGAGATTTACAGAAGAATGGTAAACACCAACTCGCACGTGATCACTGCAGAGACACACAAGTCCAGGTTCTCATTAAAACCTGGAGGGGCTGGATGACCCTCTTTGGGCCACACTGTTGATGAATGAGTTAAGAAGTGTTTGCAGAGTGACAGATGGACATTAGAAGTTTGTAGTTTTCTGACTAAGGTTTAAGGAGTTTTTAAAGACTCAGATTTTGTTTTCTTACAGGATGTATATATTTTACGCTCATTATGTTTTAGTGATACTAATGAGTAGAGCGAACTGCACAGTATCATCCAAAAAATAAAAAGGCAAAATGTGCTTGTTGCTTTCACTGTAATAGAATGCTATTGCAGTAATTTCAGAGTGATAAAGAGTAATTCACAAGGTGTCATATTAAAGCTGGGTCTTAGGTGCACAACAACAAACATATTGCATAATACATTTGTTTCCTAATACCCTAATTAGAAATTTCAGGGCCACATTCTTAGCTTCTCTCTACTAGTATTAAGCTCAGTAGAGAAGCATCATTTTACATATTTAAGAATTTAGCATATCCTTCTTCAAGGCTCCACACAAGATCTTGTAGGATTTCATTTCCTCTCTATTTGCATTATTTATGTGATCTCCTGCTGCCTTGAGAGAAATTGAATGAATAAATGACAATTATCTGTCCATGTCTACATATTAGATGGTCACAACTGCAGTATTGCAGCCAACAGGCAGTAACCCAAGTGTATTGCATATCTCCTC
Organism: Nothura maculosa; assembly: GCA_032353885.1. Classification (NCBI taxonomy): domain Eukaryota; kingdom Metazoa; phylum Chordata; class Aves; order Tinamiformes; family Tinamidae; genus Nothura; species Nothura maculosa. Next base: position 3,089,993 of record JAUBOD010000117.1, read on the forward strand.
TATTAGCTACTGTTTGTGCACAACTGCTAGAAGGAGCATTAAACTACTTGTGCATTCCAAGAGGTTACGTATTAAGAACAAACGGATGAATTTATACCCCTCAGCACTTACAAGGAATGTGTGGAGAGGGAAACCATCTTTCATGCGATGCAAACTCTTGATAATGCTGTTCATTTTCAACAGCTGCTCCTTAAAAAACAATAAATACAAAAAAAGACTGAATTAAATCCAAAGAATGCATCAAGAGATCAATACAAGAACCTAGATTCCCATACTGGAAAAAGTGATATCAAATTCACAGTGCAACTCAATCTCATTGTCTTTCTCATAATAAATGTGGCAAATAGGCAATAGTAACTTAGTATTTTAGCTCATACTCTGGAGGACATTAACTTCATTTTCCAAAATGCAAACTTAAATTATATCCTGATATGGAAAATTTCTGAACAGTTATTGTTAGCTGCCCCGGATGGTGCAGGAGCTTGGACTAAATGACCTGAGGTCCCTTTCAACCTGAATGTTCTAAGATTCAGCAGCTGTTAGGAACAAAATTACTTCTGCTACTAAGCAATACAATGGCAAACAAAATTACAAGACTTTGAATATACAAATAGATTCACTGCGATATTACTACATTTAACAATGGCTAAGCTGATTTTCTTTGTTACTCCTGTGTTATCTCTGATAATTGCCGAATCAACAACCACCACAGTGATAATAAACCCTGTTAGAAGAGATGAAAGCAGTAGAAGATTACACTCAAACTAACAGAATTTAGTTAATAGTACTTAACAGGCTTCAATTAGGCTGTCTTCACATGCTGGCAACATTAACAAGTAACATAATTTTTCTGTAACTAGTTTTTGAATATTTTTGCATTCAGAGATTCTTTCTCTAAAAATAGGCAGGGTTACTAATCCAGATGCCTAGCTTGCAAAAAGACAGGGAAGAAAAGAATGTGGAAAACCCAAGGCAGGATAGTTTTGTTAAAGACTAACTCTAAAGGCTCCTGACTGCACATGTGTGTGTGCGTGTTGTGGCAAGGAGTGAAGGGAATTCTCCTATCAAACGAGTGTTGTGAGCAGGCTCATAAATTGTTACTGTGATTTGTTTGTACAAAGACTCAAGACAGAATCAAATAATAATGACCAGTTCCTGGGGGCTGAAGTGATAGAAAGAGATGGAAGCACAGCACAGTGCATTGTCATTTACAGGATCTTTAAAAGTATGAAGTTGAGAAATTACCATTTAGAGCTTTCTCAGCTCCACATGCAATCAGGACTCTCTAATTGATTGACTTTATGAAACAGGGTGATTCCTGAACACTGACAACTGATAACATTTATAAAACATTCTTTAAGAGTGTTCAGTTTGTCTTTAGTTCATGCACTGAAAAGTTGCCAGTATTTCTCTGTAGGCATTCAATCAGCTAAATGAACTAACAGCAATTATTTTAAATTATTCATTTGGCCTTAATGTTTCATTACTTTAGAGAATAAACTAGAAATAGAAGGTTTCAGCTTATGATGATCCTCTAAATGATACACACCACAAATTAATGCCACTGGCAATAAAACCTTTTCCTCTATCATGAGCACCTTGAGAGGATGAAGAAGTAGCAGCCCACCCCAGCAGAGAGACATGAAGAAGTTAGAGTAAAAAGTGTTAAATTAAAAGCAACGCAGGAGCTTGAAGTTCAGACAAGTTACCATCAGCTTTGATAATGGTGTAATTGGGAAAGATATATTCACACCTTTTTGCTGTTCAGATGATATTAATGTAACCAGGGAGTTTATTATATTCAGCACTTCCATCCCAGCAGTGCATCCCATCCCTTCACTGTACAGGCTGCAAGCCTGGGGATCAGCAGCCCTCACAATTCGGGCTTTGGTAAAACCTCTCCCCAGCCCTCTGAGCTAACAGCCACCAGAAGAGTGACACCACCCTCAGTGCAGAGATGGCTTCTTAAAATAAACCGCCATCTGTCCTCTCCAGCACTGGACATATTTTTTGCTTGAATCCAGTATTTTCTGCTAATAATATATGTTCCCCTCTGTCAACTCGTGGTGCTGCAGTTATATTTGTGTAGACTATTTTTTTATTATTTCACTTCAGATTCCTTATGTTAGGTACTATAGAATCACTGTCTAGATTCCTTCTTATTTACTTACTAGTATTTCCTGGTAAGAGCCTAGAGCTGTGAGAACGATGCAGCTGTGGCCACAGCAGCATCTAACACATCTCACCATCAGCACCGAACAGACACACGATGAGTGGCAGAATCAGTCACAGAATTCAAAATATTTTACTCCCAATGAACATAATGAATAAATGAATACTCCCAATGAATAAAAACATAGTATTCACACTTATTGTCTATAGATGGAAACATTAGAGATGGAGAAACTTCATGATGTTGTTCTGATCTTGTCCTGAACACATTCAAGTGTGAAACCGGTCCTGTGAAGTGAGATGAAACTAATAAACAGAGAGGCTGCTGAGCACTTGTCTGAAAGGAAAACTCAGGACTGTTCTACTTTTGCTCAGTATTTCAGTATGATTTACATCTAAGAGCATCTATTAAAAATCCTGTTGCTTTTCTCTTTGATCTAAAGGTGTCAAAGAAGCATCTGTTAAAACACACTGCTTATTATTTCAAAAATCTGAATTTCCTTTGAAAGGAAAATCAGATAGAATGACATCTTTTTCTAATGTATGACAAAAATGCTGTATATTAGGAATTAAAGAGATCAAGACAATTGACAGTAAGACTACAAAGGACCACTAAATCAATAGAGTGAATGAAATGTATGAAAGGGAGAAAGAAAACTCCACATCCACCATTCTGTTCACACAAAAATGGAAGCCAATACAATAGGGAGAACAGGAAAGCCAAAACACAATGAAAAACTAACTGCACTAATAAAGGAAGAAACAATATGTGGAGTTATATGGGGATCCATTAATGGCCTAGGATCATTATCCAACACAAAGTCATAGCACTCACTCTACTTGTCAGGAGCCCAGGGAACAAAGGCAACCTAAGCAAGAAGTTAATTTAGGCCTAGAAGACGGGATTGAGAGAAGGTTTATCGGTGAAGCGGGTGAGGAATGGAATACAAGAGCACAGACACCACCATCACTTGCAGATTTGCTGCACAGGGGATACCCCTGAAAGGCAGTGGCAGTCTAGAGATCTTGACTATTTGAACTGAGGCTTGGGGGTGACTAGAGCTCATACAACGCCATCAAAATTCAACAAAAATCTTCCCTGACCTCCTCCAAGGCTGATATTTTTCCCAGTTTCAAAAGTGAAGCAGGTGATTTGATTATGAAGAGTCAATGAAGAAATATCAATTGGATATCTCCCTGAGAAGCCTATTTCTAATACATCAGAATCAGGGCAAGCTTCTCACTGATGGCAGCTGAGTGGGGGAAAGTGGTCTGAGCTACAGCAAAATTGCCATACGAGCTCCATCCCTCTCCCTTTTTGCCATTTGTACACGTAACTGCTAACTGAGCCCACTTGAAAATACATCTTCATTCCGCTCAACGGCTGCTTGATAGAAGTGACAGCCATGAAGACATCTGCCAGACTTTTAACAAACGTCTGTTTGCCGCCCGTCCCTCCTCCTCCCGCTCGTCGCACAAGCTGCCTGTGCTCCTTTGCGCGTGAGGCACCGAGAATGTGACCGAAAATCGGACAACTTCCCTTGCAAACGAGCCAAGGACTCCCCTAAAGCATCCACACCTAATATGAAACAGCTACAGGTTTTTTTCTTTCATTATATCAAGACCTGGATAGTTCAGCTGCAAACTAATAACCATTCTTTCCCATGGCAAAATAAATAAACCTGGAGATACCAGGCAGAACATTCCCAGAATAATTGAAGATTTTTTTCTCCTTTTGAACATTTGTCAACAAGCAGGATTATTGAACAAAATAAGTTTCCTTGACAGAATGATTTCAGCTTTTGAGAAAATGTATTCTGTCAACAGGACAGAGTAAGGATGTGACAAAATAATATGTCTGAAGCACTGAAGTGTTTGAGCTTCCTTCTCAAGCATAACAATGTGAGCCTGGGTGTGTGTGCACAGCCAGGGCAGCTCTGCTGACACTGCGTGTGTGTTTGCTCCTCAGGTGTCAAAGTCAAGGCCGAGGTCTTGCAACCTTTCTAATGTCTTGTGTAATGAGGCCCGGCCAGAAAGCAGCGCCGCTTCGGGAGCCCGACCTCGGCACCTTCACAGAGCCCTTTCTATCCAGGCCAAACAATTAGCAAGAAAGGAAGCAGCAGAACCAAAGGAGAGCGACAGCCTCAGCACATAAAAATGAACCAGAATGGATGACAAACAGCTGAATGTTACTAGGAAGAGCTCCCAGGATAAGGCATTTAGGAAACTCTTTCCCACTCCAGTCCCATCCAGAATTCCATGCTCAGGATCCCAAGGCTGGGCCCTGCAGAAGAGCTATTAATGCCATACCTACAGGTATGTCACATCTGTCACCAACTCCCTGCTAAAGCTGCATTACTTCTCATGAAATTCCTTGCTGGGAAGGCTGTGGCAGAAGGGGCAGCAGCAGGGGAAGGGGGTAGGCGCCAACCGGTGGGTTTTCAGCCCTATTAGTTTTTACTGAATTCAGCTTCTCAGCACTAAAACCATCCAGCACAAACTTCTAAATCAATGCTGAGATTTAAATACTCCATTCATGTCCCCACAATCGGATCAATGCTGGATGCTTATAATTTATAGGTACCAATATAAAAGTGCACTGATAGAGTCAGCAATGGAGCAAGCTAATAAAAAGCAGTGAGAGGAAAGGAAGGACTTTATTTACAATACGTTTTGCCTGCACTGGATTGCAGTCACCATCGGTATTTGTGACTCAGGTTTGCACTGCTGGATATACTGTATCTCCTTACAGGTTCCAATAAAGACAGAGGGGAGAGGAATAATAATCAAAAAATAAACATTCAGGCCTTATAACATTCAACTGTAAGCACAATAGCCTATGTTCTTCTAGTGTAGGCTTCACAAAAGTTTCCCAAGAAATCGCTTTCATAATTAAATTACTGACAAATAATTTTGATACTTAATGTGTAACTGCATGAGTTATGTGTGGTGATAAGAGTGCATGAGATATGAGTGGTGTGAGGTGATGGATCTAACTGCTTCCACTTTGGTTTTGATGGCAAGAACTCATTTCTCATGGGCCACATGTGAGGCCTTCTGTAAGGGCTGCTCTTTTTGGTAAGTGCTGCATTTACTAATGAAACAGGTGGCAGCAAAATGAAATATGTGCCTTGATCAGCCTGGCTTGGGTGTGAGACCCATTTGTTGAGTCCTCTGTGTACTCTTCACATATGTTGTTCTGCTGGAAAAATACCTAAAACAGTAATTCAGTAGACCGAAACAATAGGGCATCAGGACCAAGGGCAGTTTGTTGTAGGGTACAAGTCTCAACATAAAGCTTTGCTTTCAGTAATCTTAGAATCATAGAAGGCTTACGGTTGTAAGGGACCTTATAGGTCATCTAGTCCAACCCCTCTGCACACGCAGGGTCACCTAGAGCACATGGCTCAGGGCTGCATCCAGGCGGGTTTTAAA
>JAUBOD010000117.1:3102278-3116062 GCA_032353885.1 Nothura maculosa
TTAATTGTTGGAATTCATTATGCAAAAATTTTCACATACAATTTGGATTTGATTTCCCTTAAAAAAAAAATCAAACCTCTCACTAGATGGGTTATCACATCAAATTCCGAATATTACCAGTTGAGTGCCTAGGGGCTGGCTCTGGACAGGACTAAAGCAGAGCGCAGCCACATGAGCCAATCCCTCGAACATGGACTGGCCAGCAGCCTACAAAATGTGCCAATGAATTTACATTCCATACAGCAACTTTCAAGAAATTAAGCATGGGAGTAAACAGCACAAAGATATGCATACATGCATACAAAAGCATCCATCATTACCGATTTTGATTATTTCTAACATTATCATAACCTTATTATTATCACTTTTTTTTTTTTTCTTCTTCTGTCACAGTAGAATATCCACACTGTGGATGTTATGGTATCTGGAATGAGAAATCGAGGAATATAAAGTCTCATGTAGGGGCGACAAATAAGATTTATAACAATCTTGAAACTCCTTCCCCTTCCTCCATGTCCCCTCCCATTTTTTATTTGGTAGAATGTGCTTTAGGCAGCAAACAAGTACAGATAGAGGGTCAGAATTAACCTAGAGAATTTTATAAATATGTTTTTTTTTCCAGAGTAAAAAAAAAGAAACAGAAATGTATCTGCATTTTAGGAAGAAACAAGTGTGAGACACAAAGGCAGAATATTTCAGAACACACAAAAAAAACCAAATATAAACAATCTTCTAAGGTATTTTTTAACTGCTTCAGTTTCTTCTTTTCTCCTCTTTTTGTTCAGGCAGTCGGTTATCAAAAGACATCTAAACAAAGTGATTTCTTTCTCCCTCCTGAGACCTTTTCTCAGGTTAGTAATATCTTTTATGACTACTACATCTCCGTTTTTAATATGTAAACAGCATTAATTGCAAGAAAAGAAAAAAATAATCACTGAAAACCTGTTACCTCAGTGAGACTGTGACCTATGGGTTTAGCTTTAGCAGCACAAATGGTATTTTACATAACATACTAACACATTGAACAAGGACCACTATGAGGCAGAAATGTGACAAAAACAGAGACAAGGAAAGCCTATGGGACCTGACAAAGTTATCTGGGACTTGTACAGAACAAAATCATTTCTCTGAGAAGGAAAACATGCAAAAGTATTTAATTTTTAATCTCATTTTTAATATTTAAAATCAAACCGTCTTTCAGTCTCTTCTAACTAGAGAAGGTCTAATACAAGTAGGATATTAGTTTAAACTAACAAACTGTTCCACTTAAATAACTTGCCTCATAACTAATCTGTATATATTATCTTTATATACGAGGAGCCGAGTATAAAGGAAAAAGTAGATGACCTTTCCAACTAAGTAGGATAGTATGTTTTAATTGGAGATACGTATACAAAATTACAGCTGTGGCTCTGTAAATTACTGCGTGTAATTTAATCAACAAAGAATAGCGCTTGCTGCTTTAAAAAAAATAATCAGAATAATACAGCTAAGCGATAACACACGCATGGAAGTAGAACTATGGGAACACTGTAGCAAAACAGGTTTATAAGTGAGGAGAGGACGCGGGCGGGAGGCCCAAACCGAGAGGGCCTTTCAGATCTCATTTCCGCAGCAGTGGCGCAGGCCGCAGTTGCTACAAGCGAGGGCCTTCCCAGAGGGATGAGCTGGAGCGCCTGCTCCTGCAGCCCTGCCCGCTTCCCGATGCCAGAGGAGGCTCTGTGGAGCTCCCCCTCTCCCACAGTTCCCACACAATGCCCTCCTGGCCTTTCGTAGGGGGAGGAAAGTGCAGGGAGGCCGTGGTGGTGGTGGGCGACGGCCATGGGAAGTCACCTCCTCGGCACCACATGGGGCTGCACCTGGAGAACTGTGGGACTTCTGAAAACCATCCATGAAGGAAACTCAGACAAAGAGCAAATCAACTGGCCAGTGTACATATTCCAAAGCATCATAATTCCACTATCAAAGCATCAGTACTGACTACTAGCCACGAGATAGTTTGTATTTATCTACTCCTCGAAGGATTGAAAATACAAGTATTTGTTTTTAAAGATGGTACACATTAATAGACATTTTACTCAAACCAGCTAACACTAGAGTGATGAGCCAGCTCTGCTTGAGAGCAATTCCACAAATAATCATCAGCACGGAAAACTGGAGCCATGTGTTGTTCTAATTGAGACTGAATCCTACACTACAACACAAAACCTGCCTCTCTAATGGCACTTCAGAATCTACCTGCACTTGCTTCTGATTCAACTATTAAAATCCCAAAGTATCTAGGGAAAGGGTTCATCAAATCAGATGTCATACAGAAAAACAGAACAAAGACCAGTACCACTTTTATTTCCTGTAAAAATTGAGAACATTTTGCTTGCCTGAAGTTTAAGGAGCACCTGTGATTTGTTGATCTGTAGTGCTCAGGATACTTAGGTCTGCTTAACATAAATTTACCGTAGTAAACCTTATTTAAAACAAACAAACCAAACCTTTTCTTTTCTATCCAGAGACGTTAACTGCAGCATGTGGAAATCCCAACATCGCTCAGTTCTGCACACTCTGGCAAGTTTTAAGGAATACAGGCAGCCAGCATAAACAAGGTCAGCTTGCATTCATGTAATCTGTCACACATTTCAACGGGAAGCTGACAACAATTTTGCTTAGACCTGTCTTAGGCACTGAAATACATGGCAAAAATCATTATTTTAAGCTCCCTGTAAGACTTTGCTTACTGTAGGAGTTAATTTAGTATGTTGGACACAACAAAAATACAAGTAAAGCACTACTTCCTGAAGAAAAAAATCACAGTATTTTTGAGAATATGTCTCATTAATGCTAATTTGCTATGCAAACCATACAAGGAGCCAGTATGCACAGACACTGCTCCTTCTGCCTCTGATGGCTAAATATGGATATTGCCATTTTCATTTGTCTACATACCTCATGTTGTGTGGATAGACAGTAGTATATGTATGAATACTACATACATACATAATGCAGTAATTTTTGCAGAAAGGAAATGAATCCTTTCAGTGACAGTCTAGATCCAGAATCTCAATGATCTCTTTTTTGATTCTGTTGGATTTTAAATAAATAAATCTGTTTTTCAAATTATTAATTCTCTTCTACATTTAGTAGTCATTTTCCCCAACACTATCAATTGCTAACTACAATAAACAATAATAATATCAAACAACTATCAACAAAATATTTCTAGAAGATCAGGCTTAAAATGAGCAAGTACCGTATCAAAGAGGTAGGTACAGAGCATTTCATATCTGGCTTAGCATGAAACTTGGTGAATTCAGTAAAACAGAAAGAGTTGTGAAAATATCTGATAGTTCTGGCCAGAGTGAGAAAAAAAAGTAACATTCTTCTGACTCTTTTTGACTTTTTTTTTCAGATTCAAACAAAACCTTTTACTCTCAACCTCTTTAAACGAAAAACTACACAGCAGTTCACTTTGCTTTGTAGTTCAAAGCAATTCTGAATGTTTGGAACACAATTCAGGAATTTTCTTTCCTCTCTCCATTTAATCAAAGCAAACAACCATCCATTATCACAGGTGAGAAAATATGAAATTGCCCTGAATCTATATATTGGAGAAGAAAAAAAAAAACCAATGAACCAAACAACAAAAGGCAATTCACGTGGAAATTGGTGGTGGTCCTCAATATTTTCAACTGAGATAATAAGACAATAAGATAATATCAGGGCTATCACTTTTTTTTTTTAATTTTCTTTGGGAGTCAAGCATTGGGGAAAAGGAGTGATTCTTTCCCTCTTCATTTCCCTCACTACCCCTATGAGTACACTGTAAGCACAGCCTTGCAGAACACCAAGCACCTTCAGCTTCCACTGTGAGGAATCCTCCTGCTGATAGCAGTGGCAGCACAAAGCACTTCTGTGTCTTTCACATGTTAGAGTGGCCAAAATGCTGAACATGTCACCTCGGTCCTGTGGGAGTTCCACACAAACAGAATATTCAGCACTGCAACACAAAACTGCACAGTAAATTCCCTACCACATTTCAAAGATCAAAACAAACAGTGCTGAAAAGCTTCCAACTCAAACACTGTCTACTACATCACAAATGGAAACACAGAGCCAAAAATACTGTAAATGATATTTTCTAAATGCTAGAAAGAAATAATTTCCAATCAATGTTTTTTGCCTCCTGAGATGCTCTTAATGAAGCCATAGTACCTTTATCAATCCCGTACTTTTAACCAAGAGATAATATGAAGATCAAAACTAGCACACAAGATAAATATTTGATAATTTCTACTAATATATTAAGGCAGTCCAGCTTATTCCATAAAGGCAATGGGAACATATTGCTTGAAGTAGATTTTTCAGCTTTGCACAACAGATTGTTCTATCTCTCTTTACCAATAAATCCCCATAGAGAGGAAGAAGGCAAAAGCAACTGTTGCCAAAATATAAAACTGAATCCCAGGTTAAAGCAATGGAAACCTCAGATGTGTCCTCCTTCGGTTTTTGAGTTTTTGCACTTTAGGCTTTGCAGACATCTTGCCTGAGAACCCACCTTCTCCACCATACAAGTACTACATGCTCACACATCTGAAATCTACCAAGAGTTAAGGGCAGGTGCAAGCATGAGCAGAAAGTTGGCCCCAAATATCTGCATGTCCTCACAACAAGAAGAAAGAATGGAGGCTGAATACTCAAGGAAATACAAATAAGTTGAAAGGAAAAGCGCATTTCCTGCCCTTGGGGAACATGTATTGAGATTCACAGTCCTAAACACAGAAAATATCCCTTTTTAATACTATGATTCATATAAAATATTTTCTCTTTTTTTCTTTTTTTGGTAGCAAAGTGAAGACAAACTGCTGTGGAGAACATGGAGGCTGTGCTTTGCTTTCCTTCTGAGCTGCATTTTGTCACTGACTGCTAGAATCAAAGGAGGCATTAGCAACATGGAGCAGAGCACATACAAAACAGATAGTCTGAGAGCAAGAACTGGGTCACCTGGTGTCATCTGTGACAAGTGCTACCTGCCACAGAAGGGAAAGGAAAAAAAAATACTGGCAAGTATTCAGTCTACATCAGCTGCTTTAAAAACAGCAACATGGAAAACTCTGTTGTTGGAGTCTTACCAAAAACCAGCATGTAATCTCACCCAGCTCTGCCTGGAAGAATCCCAGTTAGGATTTGTAATGAGTGTCCTCAAATGCCATGCGTTAAAGGAAGGTCTGGGAACCATTTTCAGTCCTTGAACATTCTTTCATTTTCATCTATTACCTCCCACTAGGGTTGGCCTTAAAACATGTATCTTACAGTAAAGACACAATTATAGACAGTAATGCTGAGGTTGAAAGTCTTCAGGTATTGGAGACATGCTCAAATACTTGGTCTAAGTCAAAAATCCTTAAGAAAAACTCCGTCCTATATTGGTTTTATGGTAATTCTCTGTCAGTAAAGGACAAAGAATTCAACACTTTGGATGTCCTGACACATTCTGTTCACTCTGCATGCTTTACTCTTCATTAAAGAAACAGATAATTTTATGTTTGCGCTGTATCAGTGTAAAGCATCTGCTAAGTATTTTCAAATTAATTACACTGTACATTGATTTTTTTTCAGGCATAATTATTAACCCTCAAAAAATCTTCCAACAATCAATTTATACTTAATTAAGCTCTCTTTGACATGCCCTTTGGTATTTCAGTAGGCACGCTTTTCAAAAGTTACTTCCAACGTGCATGGCTTTCTCAACTTCCCATTACTAGAAATCCATTCTACATTTTTTTTCTTTCCAGATCTGTATCACCAACACTTATTAATGCTGAGCCTTCATTAATTGATTTCGTCATTTGAGCAAAGTCTGGCAGATCTAAGGGATAACAGAGTTACTCCATCACCTTGTACTGCTCTAGGGAGCAAGAAGGTTCCACATGGAACGTGATGGTCCTAGAATGTGGTTGGATGTGGTTCTTTTTTTGTTTTTATTTTTTTGTATGTGCACGTGGAAATCTTCTATTTCTACTTTTAGAAATGTGAGATGAGGACTATCTCATTGCTATCCCTTGTACTTTATTGCCTGGTATTTTATCAGTAGTACTTCTAATGCTTGATAAAGTAGACTATGTAACAGTAAATTAAGTAAGGCTTCTTAACAAAACTGATATTTCTCAAGAAGTTATAAAAGGCTTGTCCTGACACATCTGATGAATTAATTGTCATAGTGTATTTTAGGAGTGAAATCAGCAATTACATGCAAAAGGCTTTTCTGAGGATCATAAGATTCCCTATAAAGATGTAATGAAACATTCTTCATAATTATTGCTATCCTTGTGTTTAATATTAACTGACATATAGACTCCTGACTTTCTTCACTAGAAATCAGTATCATATAGAAAAAAGAAGAGCAGGGAAGGAAAGTGGCCACAGCTCTATCCCACTGAAGGGTTGCAGGCGCATTGGGGGGACATGAGAATGAGCACACACAGAGACCATCTTGTTCAAGGCCCTAGCAGTTTGTCCACACGTTTCCTTCTCCTTTCCAAAAACTTCCCTGTTATTTCCTGCTCACCTGGTGACCCTCCTGCAGATATTTACTTTGAAGAACCACAGAGTAGTTGTGGCAGTGAGGAACTCCACTGAAGGGCAGTGGAATCTGTTGATTCATCTGTTCATTAGCGATGCCCTGAAAACTGCACATTTTACACACTTTTGACAAAAATAATTTCTCCTAAGATGTGATCTGTGAACCTGAGTTCTTTGCATGGTGCATTGCCTCTCTTCCTGCCTCTCTCTTCATATAAAACTTCTATACTCCAATCTCCAGCTTGGCTGCACTTACAGATACAATGTGTTGGGTGGCAGCTTTCCCTGAACTTGTGGTAAAAAGTGATCCATAAATACCCTCATCTTATCTCATATCTTAGAATGACTTCCTTGGAAAAATTAGCTTTGATCCTACTAAATTTTATATGGCGACCTTTGCTCTCCTGCTGCATTTATCTAGGGAGAAAATTAAAAAGAGTAAAAAAAAATAAAAAAGAAAAAAAGAAAGCTTTAAAAAAAAGCTTGGTAAAATTCAAGAGTAGTGATTTTGTTTTTAATCTAAAATCTGTTTTTACTGAAGATCTCTATAAAATTTAACATGAGAATTATAACTTATATCTACAAATTTAAAAGCAGTTTAAATTTTATAACAGAGATACAATTCTTCCCTAAATTCCATGGGTTTTTAAAGTTTTATAGAATCCTGCTTAACTCCACAGAACACTATAAAGATAACATTAAAGTGTTTTTACATAAAGCCAGATTGTTGGAGTTACATTTCAATATGTTTTTGATTCTTCAAAGACTTCCTCTTGTATCTCATTTGAACATGTGCTAGTCCTAGTCCAACATAAATAACTCTTGCACATAATATTAAGCACATGCTTAAATATCAGTGAGAGAGTCTAAATGAAACTGTTAATGGTAATTTCATAATAATTAACTTACTGGGATATTCTGGGTAAGCTGAATGACTCTGATTACATGGAAAGAAAGAAAGAAAGATCTAAAGCAGTTATATAGAGCTAACAAAAATCTGTGTTACAGTGATCATCAAGGTCAGTTCAGGGAAAGGCTGACAATATGGTTATATGAATAGCTGAATTATGGTTACGATGGAAGAGTTTGTTACTACACCATAATAGTCAATGGGATTAAGTTCATAATTGGGATGACTATGCTGTTATAATAGCTGAAATGCAAGAAAATTACCGTAGCACATTTGCAAGACAAAACTATACTTGTAGGTGAACGACGCATTGATGATGACATTTTTCCAACAGTCATTTACTGGGCTCTTCCATTGCAGTTCTGATACAACCTTTATTTCTTTAAAAAAATAATAATATTCAGGGAATAAACAGAGAGCTATACTTTCCACACAAAGCAGAAGGAACAAATAAACAAAAACAGTGCAATTCTGAGAAAATCTGTATCAGAGTCATGTAAGCACATGTCATTATTTTTGTGATTTTTTTTGGCTCCATCAATTCATCCTGAGGCACTAAAAATTATTAGACAATTTTGCAGACTATTGCTATGGCTTGTGATGTACAAATATCTACTTTAAAAGTAATTGATCAGCATGAGATCACATAACAAGTGCGGCAGATCTATTCTAGCCCTAGTCATTTCACCAAGCATGTCCTGCGTGTATTTCTACTGTAAGAGCTGGCCACATACAAGTATTTGTCAAATGTCCTGTAGAAATGAAAGCACCTACTCTCTAAAATGCATATTCATTATTGGTAGTGTCACCGAAAACCGGAAATAAACCTCTTAACACCAATGTAGTATTAAGAAGCAGGCATTCACTTTATTGCAGCACAATAAAAACTTGTGAGGAAGAAAGCGCCTTAAAGTAAATCTTGGTATAGAGTTCCACACAAGGAGAAACAAACTTATTTGCAATAAAAATAATCAGTGGCTGTTCACTAGAGCTGCAGCAAATATCTACCTGCTTTTTCAGTTAAAAACAGAATAGTCTGTTAAGTAACTAATTAATTTAGCCTGTATTTTCTTTTAAGTAAACATCATTAAATCTGTCAGACTGACAGGAGACTCCGCAAACCTGTTTGAACTGAAATTTCACAGCTTTATAGGTATCAGCACAGATATCTATATCTTTATAGATATCACACCTACACAGCACCCACACGGGCAGGTAGCTGGGCACACACGGCTGCCCTCCAAAGGTGCTTCCAGACTCTTCTATCTCTATTTAGCTACACATATCTAAACAGATATTGCCAAGACTGAGGGGACTTTCTCAGAATCAACCTAATCCAACTTTCTGTAACATAGGAAATGGCTTCTCAGTAACAATATCACAATATTTTAAAACTTTCTTTCACTGTGTATTTAAAATATTAGCAAAAATGACTCTTATGGCACATAACACACCTTTGCCTCTCTGTTTTTCACTGCTGCACTGCTCCTATCTTCACCTAACTGCTTTTGCTCCATTCAACCAGGAAACATAGCACCGCCCTATTTCTTTTCAATACTTGGCAAATTTTCCATGATACTTATTCAGCAGTCAGGTTATTTGGTGCCACACTTCCCCAGCTGCTTAGATGAAATAATGCTTATGCTTCTGAAAATAGAACAAATCATTCTTCCAGAAATATGCTGGCTGACTGCAGGTTAAATCAATTGGAGATCTGTTGGGTTCTTTATACCATGATAGCAATGTAGAAAAAAAGACACAATCTTTTCTGCGAATCACAGAAGGAAACATAAGTTTCCTGAGTGAATGTGTGGAGAGGATGGAGGAAAATCCTCTTGAACAACACTAACATCAGCTATCGTGAGTTAGACCACCAAAAAACACGGAGGAGGAGGAGATGAACATCCCAGTTTGAATATAGGATGAGTGCTAGCTCTACTTGTAGCTCTTAGAAGCATGACAAGCCTGTCAGGAAAGCCACTTGTCTTCCATCAGGTGACTGCAGGACCTTCTGCCAAGAGAAGAACATCAAGGCAAACCAAACACGATGGCGCTCTGAGATGTGGCTCTTCTGCAAGGAGGTTCAGCCATGCCCTGGAAAGACTACAGCCTGCCATCCCCCAAACTCTCTGCACCCTCCACGGCAGCATTAGGAGAGCATATCTAAAACCGAAGCATTTTATAACATGAGTACATGTTTATTGCCAAGTAATGCTTGTAACACCTCAATCTTCAGTTTGCACAATACTTACTAAACTGAATAATATCCTCTCCCAGTTTTCATCCATGTTACCTAGTATTACCTATTATTGCCAGCTTTTCGGGAGATAGCATCGGTTAGCATAGCAAACATACAAGCTATGCATGAGAGATTCAGAAGCTAGGCGGGGAAAAAGAGAAAAATCTTCCTTTTTTTGCACTTGTCAACTCTATACTTATACTTCAAAAACCTGACTAAGGGCAAGCAGATTTGTGTAACATATGTAAGTGTTAAACATTTGTTTGTTTGTTTTTTTTTAATATATCTACCAAATTGGGAAAGTACCAGGACCTGCAGGACAGTGTACGTTGGCCTAAATTTCAGATGAGGAAGATGAACACAACTTCTTCACTGTGGATTCATTAAACTTATCATAAAATATGTAAAACTGAAATGACATTACGGAGGGACAAAGAGAAGCCAAAAACTAAATGGAAAATGAGGTAATAAGCAACCAGAAGATCATGCTGGAAAAGCCTAATATCCTTTGTTTCATAAAATAAGTAATTTTCTAGACAAAGGAAATGCAGTAAATCTCATCTCCTTGGACTTCAATGAAACTTATTTCATTATGCCATGTGAGGCATTATGGTTTGAACTGAGAAAAAGTTCAGAGCAATGCATGAATTTTGCAGTGTGAAAAAAAGGAAAAAAGAGCAACGTGGTCCTTAAAGTCAAAAGGTTTATCTTTAGCATTTTATTCAGGATGTCACTAAAAGTTGGAACTTGTAAATGAAAGCAAATAATAACTCAAAGCAGCAAGACATCATCACCACAGAGCAGGTCTAGAGAAATGTGCAGGAAAATGTGGATGAGCTTCAGCTCACCCAATAAAATTCAGCTGCACAGAGAGCCTGGAAATAACAGCAGAATTTTTGCCATAAACAATGGGCTTATCCCTTGCAAATGACAAAGGCGAAAGACCGCATAGATTAGTCGACAATATTTTGCATTCATAAACAACAACAACAAAATACAATAGCAGAAGGTATAGGGTGAAATTGCTAAACTGTGTTTCTAAACTATAAATAAATTTGCCACTAGGATTAATATGACTTAGCTCATATTTTTATGCAATATCAAGCACCCATGTTCAAGAACTATTAATTCAACAACTAAAAGCAACACTATGTGCCTGCTGCTTTGTACATTTGCCAGCTTTTTGAGATTAATACATTACACTCTACAATTCTCGCTTAAAGCATCACCTCCTCATTTATCCCAAGAGTGTTTCCATCCCGACAAAAATTGCTTGTATCAGCTGAATATTTCCGAGGGTTTGCATGCTCCCTCAACTACTATCATTCCACTTCCCCACCTTCAACCCCATGTCATGCTTTAATTGGCTACTTTAGCATTCTGCTCACAGTGGGATCTTTCTAACAGTAATCAATTACTGTGGAGAAACAGGTAATTAATCTGAAATCATCTTAAAAGGTCTTCACTTTTTACTTGTACTTTCATCTCTCTAACAGAATGACGCACTATCTCAATACCTAGTTGCAGATATGAGGGAGACCACAGAAACTGAAATATGGTTTTAGACATACATGCACATACAGAGACACAAGTCTCACATATGAAACACTCTTGGGCATGTGGGAGGTCTCTGTTGGAAAATGGCACACATCACATCCATCTCCAAGGAGGAGATTCCAGTGAACTACAGGCCAACCAGTATCACTTTATCGATAGGACAATTGTAGAGCCAAACTGCACGATGTTCACGATGGACAAGAAAATGACTGGGAATGGCCCTAGATAAACGGTACCTGGCTGACCTCATGGCTTTTTTATAATGAAATAACTACTCTGCAGACAAAGCCAGAAACATGCCAGTCATTTCCCCTGACTTTAGCAAAGCATTCAGCAGTCTCCAAAGCATCCTGTTAGCGGAGGGGTGGAGATGGGACTGAACAGAGTGAAAGAGGCCGAACTGCTGGGCTCTAGGAGCTTGGATCTGTGATTCCAAGTCCAATATGAAATGGGCATATAGAAGTGATGTTCCTCAGGGGATGCTATGGGCACCAGGTTGAGTCAGCAGGGTACCCTTGTGGCAATACAGGCCAATATGGCATATTTGGCTGGGTTAATAAGAGTGTCATCAGCATTTGAGAAAAGCATCCCTTTTTTTCAGGACGTAGGAGACTCTCTCTCCCCAGACTGGGACCTCCTAGTACAAGGGAGACACTAAATAAAGAGAGAAGGATGTTCAGAAGGTCACTATGGTGATAAGGGAATGCAGAATGTATGTGAAGAGAAGGTAAAGGAACCACATTTGGTCCTCTGCAGCACGGAGGGCTTAGGGGGAGTCTCAGTGCTCTCTTCAACTGTAATGTTAGAGAGAAAGCTACCGAAAGGGTGGATGAAGAGAAAGCTACCGAAAGGATGAAGACAGACTCTTCTCACAGGTGGACACTGAAAGAACAAGCAGCAGCAGTTCCATGTTGCAAGTGGGGAAGGATCACAGAAAGAAGGCAGAGCACTGCAATACGGCCTCAGAGAGGCTATGCAGTCTCTATCTTAGCAGAATTTCCAACTTCTCTGACCAAAACTCTGAGCTACCTGACAAAACTTTGAAATGAGCCTTGCCTAAGCAACAGGGGTACCGGACTACATAACCTCCAGAGACTCCTTCCAACCTAAATTATTCTGTGATTCTATCATAAAAATACATACATACTTATGTGCTCACACCGAGCTTCTTGATGACTGAAGTAAATCCTGCACCTGATACTGCAAGATAAAGACAGGTTCACGGTCTTGCCGCTTCTGCTGGCCGCGAGCATGACCCTGAATTGCTCATGCCAGGCTGTGCTGTACGCTCCCAAGAAAGAAGCTCTTATTCAGGAGGATTATCAGAATCAGTAATGGCCTTTGCTCCTGCATGGTTTTACAGTATTTGCAAGTATAACGTGCACAGTGTTGAGACTGCCTGAGTAAACAAGGCTGTAACAAAGGAGCAGTACCATCGAGTTCTGGTAATCAATGTCAAGCTTCAAAAGAGAAATTTCTATGCCGAACAGAAACAAAATCTGAACAACGGAGAGTAAACAGACTTTCTCATTAGAATGGGGAGAAAGTTCAAAGATGTGAAAACTTTCTTATAATGGATACACTCTTCGCTATTTGTTTTTCATGTAGTAAGTTTCTTAAGACAGCGGAAACCTAATTGCTTACCAACACAAACAAACATTGTGTGGCATATTTTCGTATTCACTAAGATTTACACAAAAGCTAGATAGAAAAAAATATTGTGCCTTCAGGAGATAATATGACGGTTAGAGTCTGTCATAATGACTCAAGCTTCTAACCTTGCTGTCAGTTGATGTCTTGCTCAAAGTGGCTATGGAGTCCAATTCAGTGGAAACCAATAAAATTAAATCTGGTATGCACACTTCATTACCTTCCACAGAAAACACCATCAACAGAGTTTAATAACCTACTTCTAGCTGTTTAACTGGGATGCCTCCAATAATAATTATTGATTATGTCAAAAAACTACATTTTGTATAAGACTACTGCAGAACACATCCAGCCACTCAGTGCCAGCTGATACTTTGCCAATTTGATTTATTAAGAGCTCTGTATACTCAAGTGGCAGCTAATGTGCTGGCTGCCTTCCTACTATGGCTATTCTAGTCTAGATCCTCCCCTTCAATGCTAATCAGTGAGCAGAGCACAACAAGGAGATAATTACACATTGTCGCTATCTGTGCCAAGGGATTGTATGAAACTAATTTCTTAATAACGTTCAGTTACTTCTTTCTGCTTGACCACAGGTTAGGTGGCATTTAAGACATTTAAGTTTGGAGAAACACTCTATTATTGCTTGTTGTTGTCTCCTGCTGTTGTTGTTTGATAAGATTTTTGTTTTTTTAAAACCTTTCCCGCCAATACTTAAGATGATTGGATATTACTAGATAACAGAGTATACAGTAGTTTAATTGATCTTTTAGTTAGCTTCAACCACCTTGTAAAATTTCTTCTATAGTCAGTCAAGTAGCAAAAATTCAATGGGTAAGCTGATTATTAATGTTA
>JAUBOD010000117.1:3122989-3135859 GCA_032353885.1 Nothura maculosa
GAGAGAGAAACTCTGATTTGAATAATCAAGATTAGACTCTGCAGAAATTAAAAGAGTGAAGCTTCATAGCCAAGCCCTGAAAATCAAATATTGACAAGAAGATAGCCCATAACAATCCCTTAAGTATTTCTGCTCTGCCAATTATGTGGTAAAACTGCCTGGAGCCTACATTTCACTCGAGATAAAATTACCATGCAAGTGACATTTCCTGCTTTTGCATCTCATGATGAGACTTAGAAGTCACAAACAATCATGGGAGTTCGTTAAATTCTTGCCATTCCCTTTCCGCTCTGCAGCCTTGGCATATCATTTCTAGCACTGAAACAACTGCAAACCCATTGTTCAGCAAAACTAGGTTAACCAAACTTTCCCCAGAGTGAGAATGCAGAGCAATGCTCTCGAACGCGGGGCCGCAGATGGAGGGGGAGGCTCCCGCTGGGGAATGTCCTTATCCCCCCAGCACCTCGGATGCCAGGGTGGAGGTTCAGGGCCCAAAAACACCCCCAAAAGCACCTCTCATTCCTTCAGGCCCACCGGGTGCTGCCTGACCGCTGCTGCCTGCCGTGGACTCTGCTCCCTCACACATCACATCCCACTCGGATCCCTTCTCCAGTAACATGTGTGAAGGCGGCTCCAACGATGGCTTCCACACTCAATCCTTGCCCACCAGAAATAATCACAAATGCTCCCAGGATGACTCATCTTCCCCCATTCACAGAAGAGGTGAAAGGAGCAGACAGGCTTCATTTCTTTCATTTTCCTTCCCTCTTCTCATGAGAGCTAAAAATCTAATCCTTACCACATCACTGTGATATTACTTTTGTACACTTTGGTCAATCTCCACTAAAATGTTAGATGTAATAGACTGTACAGTCAAGTTTTGTCCAAGTCATCTCAAAATGGGAAAACAGCATGAAAATACTATGTCAGCACCTAGAAGATGAAATCAAATTGTCATCCCACCTTCCAAAAAAAAAAAACAAAAAACTATAGCATACACTGAACTCAAACCTCAAATCAGAACTAAAATATTATAATTCGTTATAATATTACTATTACTCAGAAATCCAGAGCATACTACTGGCCAATATCTTGCTAGAAACCTAGTATAGGCACCTGAAACCATTTTAATATTGCTAAAGGTTAAGTGCTGCAGGATACAGCATTCAGTGAGAATATAAATTATTCATAACACTTTAATTGACATTTCTCATTAATAATGACATAAAAAGTATACTAGCTGACCTACAGAGAGCATTCTTTGAGATTTAAATAATATAAGGAGAAATGCACCAATATGCCAAATGTGTAATACATCTCTGCATGCATGGGTGCAATTTATTTATTTCAGATTAGCCATCAATCTGTCAGTGCAAACTGTCAGTCTGAAGAACAACAAGTGAATATCAGACTGCCAGAATTAAAACAGGAAATATGTATCACATAAGTGATGAAGAGTTTTGGCAACAAGCTGGTTTGTCTAACAGAGAGTTACTCCATGGGTTAATCATCCTTCCCTTTCATTCATCAGTATTTGCAGTAAACACATCCAACAAAAACAGGTAAAAAAAAGAAGGTGAGGTTGCAAACAGCAATCCATAAACAGTGGAACACATCAATGTAAGTATGTAACACATCAATGTAAGTATGTAGTTTTGCAGGACATGCCAAGACCAAAGTGGTAACAAGTCCTGCCTTGACGTTGCTGATAATGTCTGATTGTCTGATTGCTGATAATGTCTAATGAACTAACAAAGCCATGTTGTATTTATACTGAAATAACTGTTCTATTCATTTAAGGGAATGCTATAGAAAAGACTGAATCTTGAAAACGCAGAGGGATTGTTCTTCTAAACTAGAACTAAGAACACATCAGAGCATTACCCTGATTTAGAATTACTGCCACCCAGCAGCAAACACTTACCTGTGCAAGTGCCTTGGTGCACCCAGGCTAGCTCTACAGGAGCAAACAGCTGCTCAAACCCTTGCTAGACACAGCATCAGGCAGGCCAAGGATTAACCAGGCTAGAAAACTAACTGCCTGCTTGTTCCTAGAATTGGTCTTTGTCAGATTACAGGTCAGACATGTCGACAAGACAGCATTTCAAGTTATATATTTTCCTTAATGTTTTTGTTTCCTGCAGAAAATAATTCTGTGCTCAAGCACAGTATCCAATAATATTCACATGCAGTTAAAATTCATCTTAGGAGATCTGACAGATCTTAATCCTTCTTCACTCTTACATTTACTCGTTGAAATTAATGAAGCACATTTCCAAACCTGGCATTTACTTTTTTCATTGACATGTAATGTTACTAAAAAAGACTGCATGCATTTATTGCTATTACTTTGTATTTTACACTTTGTATTTTAAAACCAAAAAAATAACCCTTGACTGAAATATTTGGTTAATTTGGAATGTTTTCAAGTTTTCACACTTTTTTAAAAAAAAAAATAAAACAAATGGTCACCAGAATATAATTCAACCCTAATGTCATCTTTTAATTAATGCTGAATTAAAATAAGTGCAGCATCTGTTAACTGTATTCACTGTGTGCCAAGTGTTCATCATATAGTGCATATAAGGTGAAGAAACAACTTTTGGTTGTCTTTCTTAGGTACTGCTATATCTTGACAATAACCAAACTGAAATGTTGAACAGAAGACAGGAGCGGATACTTGAACTGAGGCAACCTTCAGCTTTTCACTTGGCATACTCTTGCTTTTGATAATTCCCTATTTTGCTATCACAACAGGTTTAATTAGTACTGAAAATGACTTTCTAAAGTCCATTTTAAAATCTAGGAATTTAAATTAATTTAATATCCCCTTCAATATGTTATGAACCATATTCTTTTTCTTTATATACCATTTATTAAATCTTGATGGTTGATTGTACACAGTCTATCAGGCAATCCAAAGGTTTTCAGTCTGGAAACTTATTTAATTACAATCCACAACTTTGCCCAATTATTAGCTTTCCATCAGTTATTTGATATTTCCACTGCCATCAATCCACACTGGAAAAAAAATATTACCAGTACAGGCCTATTAATGCTTTGTAATTGGCAATATCATGTTGACCCAGATTCAGCCTGAGACAAGGTTCTTTCTCAGCCCAGTCACTAGCACGTGCATTGCTGCAACTTCTGGGTTAGATTAACTAAAGAAAAGAACAGTTAACGCCATCAACATATTGCACCTCTTTTAATCAATGCCTCCTTCCTCAGGCCTTCAACTGCTCCATATGTAAACTGTGAAACTTAGCAGAGCCCCATTTATGAAAGCCTTGTGAGGCAGAAAGCAATTACTGCACTTCCCTCCAGGATCTCCTCTGATATGATCCAATAAATTAAGCTCTTCATTGTGTATCAGGTTACGATGCCATAAAGAATCAATACAAAAAGTATCATCGCTTATGAAACAAGCTGTAATGCAAAACAAATTGCCACAGAACAATGGAATTCTCTCTTTTTTTTTTTTTTTGATGAAATCCATTGCCATTTAATAATCAGAGTTTAACTGGCTGTAGCAATTGCT
Organism: Nothura maculosa; assembly: GCA_032353885.1. NCBI lineage: Eukaryota > Metazoa > Chordata > Aves > Tinamiformes > Tinamidae > Nothura > Nothura maculosa. Next base: position 3,126,531 of record JAUBOD010000117.1, read on the forward strand.
CCGCGTGGAGTTGGTGACAGTGCGGGAAGGCCGCTACCCAAACCCGAACGCAGGGGCCGCCTCGTGAGGCCTGCGCAGAGGCGGCCTCCATCTCTGCACAGTGTAAACTCCCAAGGCCAAGCCTAACCAGGCTGGAATGAGGGCCTTTCTGCTCTTTTGTCATTACATGTGTGTGCAGCAAATACACAACAGAGCTTCTAAGCCCAGTGGGGAATTCTACTTTGAGCTAAATAAAATATGTGGTTAATACACACTAGAGGAACACCAATGCTCCACAAGAAAAGGGAAAAGGCACTCCCAGAGAAGAAGCATGTATTTTACAATAATTCTATTTAGCATTCAGTTTTTATTCTTATAAACAACAGCAGTAAGACAAAAGATGGCAATTTTAATTGTAAAGTAGCTTAATAATTTCATAAAGGGAGTTGTATTCCTGCTGTACATCTTAGCATAATGAATTCCTTTTGAAATGGGAGAGGAAAAGACTAATCCCAGAAGCTCTAACAGATAAAACGAAATGCCACCCTAATTCAATCTGCATCCTGTTCCCACCATATTAAGTAGCTATTTTCATGTAGCAATCTGAGCACTGCAGTGGGTTCACTGTGCTCCCAGTATGCACGGGGACAGCAAGAATGTGCTTACATGGGAATAGTTTTTATAGAATTATTAATGACGTTATTTATTGTTTACAGGTTCTCTGTAGCTTATAAAATAATTATATTGAGCATGGAGACAGAATCCTTTCCACATGCAGCAAAATTTAGACAAATTAGTCCAATCTGAAGTGAGGGAAGGAATCAAGAGGCCAGGATATAATTTCAGCACTTTTGGAATTTTAGTTTAATTCAGTAGAGTTCAACCTACAGAACTACAGGTGATTTGGCAGCCTAGGAGTCCATCACATTTAGGCAGCTCTGTCTGACTTCATAAAACCTTCAAAAGGGCCTGTCCAAACATTAAAGACTGCCACCCCAGTAGCTTTTGTCGTTTGAATGATTTGAGTTGTTTAAGGCTGCCAGAATTTGAAAAACTTGGGTTTAGTACAAAAGCAGAGACTCTCTGGAAAGAGAGCTGAATTGTCAATGAGTTTTAGGGGTTCCGCCAAATTCTAACAGGTTGTATTTTTGTAAATGCAATATGGCTGGGATGTGGTATTTCAGATGTTATGGGCAAAACCATGCTTCTAAGCAGAGTTATTGCTTGTACTTGAGAGTAAAGCTACCAAAATCCAAAGAACAGGCAGGAGGAAATGAGCCACAGAAAACCCTGGATTTTCTGAATAACATTAACTGAGATCCAAAAGATTCCCTGGAGTGGCAAAGAAATAGAAAAAAAGACTAAAACATATGTAACATATACCCACTACTACCCCTATACAGTGTTTAGTGTCTAGAAATATATTATTTGAGCTAATATGTTACTTCATTTTGATACAATATACTCCAAAAATCAGCTAATGCTCATATGATCAGATTCATACTCAGCCTTCTGTAAGTTCTTAACTTACAAGATAAGAAAGATAATTTCTGCAGTTTGGAGGGGCTTAATGATCAACAGAGGTTATTAATATTGAATATCTACGTGCAAATTTTTATTAGGAGTCTTGCAAACATGTTAAGATTCTCAACACACGCTGCTGGAAGGAATAATGAAGGATGCCATCCCAGAGCTCAGAGAACTAATAAACCCAAATGAAACATGGAAGAAGCTAGTTCAAGTGTGAGTGAAAACAGAGAGATTTCAGAAGCAGCATCAGGTGAAAGCGCTGCCATTCCACTGGCTTTGCAGGTAGTTTGTTTTGTTTTAACCCAGATGAGCTGCTGATCCAATTCACAGCATGACTCCACACACAGTTGTGCTGGTGCAAGGCAGGGAGCACTTTGCAGCAGCTCTGGACACAAAGGAGTGGCTCTAGATGTGACAGCAACTCAGGCCAGTGCTGCTGCTAAGGTCTGAGACTGTCCAACTAGCCCTTCCCTACCGCCTCCAGAAAGCCAAGCGTGGGTTTAATCTCCTGTGACAAGTGTTTGATCCAGAAAGAGGGAATCTGAACCTACAGCTCTAAGGTATTCTGAATGTAAATCCCACCTCCAAGCTAGGGAAAATATTGTCAAGATATAGTATATCTTCAAGAGAAGTAAAGCAATTGCTGTGGAGCACAAGAACAAAACTATAACTCGTTATGAAACAGAATTTGGCCCATTCTCTAATGGCAAGGCTTCAAATCTCAGCACAATTTAGAAGATAATTTACAAAAAGATAATAGAAGCATGGGATGGAACACATCATTTAAAACATTTGCAGTGAGGCATTGAAGACAGAATATGAAAAAGGTCATTCACTGCTCTCCTTTTGTTTGTTTGTTTCTTTTTTTTTTTCTTTTTTTTTTAAATACTCTAACTCCAGGCCCCATCCTCCCCCTTTTTTTTTTAATTTTATATAAGAAATCTGAAAGTTTTTACAACTTCTGTTGTTGAAGATTTTTATTACCTTGTGCTTTAGATCCCAGACAATCACATTCTCATCTACACTTCCACCATTCCAGGATGAGTTTCAGTGGTTTGGACAACCTGCTTTCCAACCCAGCAAGGCCAAAGGAGCTTATCCTCCTGATAAAGAGCTTATCCCTACTGGCCCCGTAGAAGAACAGGTGTTTGCAGAGACAAAGGGCAGCCTTTTCCAAAGGAGCTGGCACTTCTTAGCCAATTGGTATATATTACACCTGAATCCTGAGGTTACAGTGGCAAAGCAGCCAAGCCCCATTGTAACAGACTCGCTTCCCTCTCTGCTTCACAATGTCTAGAATCTCCCAGGTTCTGCTCCAAGCAGCCACTTCCAAGCAGTTGTGGCTGGTGCCAGCTCAGAGGGCCCTGCTCTCCATCCACCCCAACCGCAGCCGGGACATCAGGGAGGCCAAAGTCAGCTGCAAAATCCACCTCGACACAGGTTAAATTATCCGTGAGTACTTCAACTTCCCAGTGCCCCGGCCAAGGACCTCCTGGAAATGCATCTGGAAGCGTTTCATTATTGTTCAGTCTCCACCAAGCTGCATTTACTGCTGCAAGTAGGGAAGTCTTCCTGTGTCAGAACATAGAGTCCACAGGCACCCATCAAGCTGCAAAAGACAGAGGCTGAAAGGTTTTCCATGACTCCAAAGGCACAGACTTGTTAAAATTAGCTGCACGATAGTTCACTACATATTTAAGCCACTTCGGTTCTAACTGCAACAACTGAAGAATTCTCCTTGTATCCTCCTCACTGGCAGAGCAAAATAATCTATATAATACTGAAAAAACTCAAACAAAAATACAAGACTATTCCATTAAAATTCCATTAAAATAGATGCTTGTCAGTTTAGACCTTAGACAATACATGATTTTGTATTTTAAATTCTTCCAAGGGAAACAAAATCCCAACAAATCGTCTATTTTTTCTCTTTCAAATTGATTTCCAATATTGTTCTGCCTTTTTTTTGCTCTCTCTGCATGGTTTCTTCTGTTTCTTCTTTCCACTGTAGTTCTTTTTCTGACATGTAATTTCCTACTTGATTTTATTTCGCTTATTCTACTATATTTTTCTATTATTTTCTCTATTATTTCATCTCCCTTTCTGTTTGTCAATTTTATGCATTTTTTTCGCATACCCTGTTTTTTTTTGACATGTCTTTATTGTCATATTTATTTTTATTTACTTTTTTGCTTTCATTGTTCTCTAGATGAGACACTATGCCAAGTCAAATCCCTTTTCGAATTTTCTTTGAATAAAAGATGAGCTGCTCTGGAATCAATCCAGATTCAGCTGCCAAAATGAAATGGTCTGGCATTGCTTTCCTTGGATTATATTCCATGATATTCCACTACCACTCTAGCTCCTAACAGGAGCACAAGGGCTTTCACCAGCAATCTCTTTTATTTGATTATTTCACTCCATTGGATTTCAGAGTTAAAACTAAGGGGGCAAAAGAGACCTTCTTCTCCTGACTTTTCCCACATACCTACTCAGGGAGGCCTTACAAAAATCATTCCTGGGTAAAGAGTAAAACCAAGGTAAACTTGTTTCTCTTCTGTTGGGATTCTCATGTGTCTACTACTAGGGATGAGTTCATGCTTTGTTATTTCAATTAATGCAGGTGTTTTTCCTCCATTATGTGGAGGAAATATATGTGTTTTTCCTTCATTTGTAGAAGATTTAGACAACATGTACAGCCTCACTATGTTAGTATTTCTGCCATCGTGTCAACTTTGTGACAACATACAAACATGACAACAAAATGTGACAGGATATTCCTAGATTCTGATTCAACAGTGCCCACCCATAGCCAATGCCTAACATAATGGTTGGTGAGTATGACAGACTGAGCCTGACAGATAGTACATAAAACATTTCTGTTGTGCTGGGTTAAAGATCAGTTAACCCCTTTGAGATGGACAGGATGGAATTTTTATTATAAATACCTTTTCCAGTTGCCTTAGAAATACAAGTAGCCAGGTCAAAGAATTTATTTGCCCTACAGAAAAGTGCACTAAACATTCTGTATAATCAGCTGTAAGTTACCCATGAGCTCTTGATAGCACACCTGTATGGAAATACACTACTCACATGCTTGTTTTTGAACTTCAATTACTAGAACTCATAAAGCTACCACTTATGTGGTGTTCCATCCCTACCAAGTGTTTCTGAAAAATCTGACAGACTCCATCACAAATATCCCACCCAAGCTGTTACATAGGCAAACACTTTGACAGGCTGGGCACAGATGAATCTCTAAATTCCTTTAGGATGACTTCCTCTGGAGCTGTAACTAATAGGGCTAAAAATCTCCAACAAAACCTGGTTTGAACTAGCAGGAACCCAGCCCAGTGGCACTGCCCCGAGCAGGCAGTGTTGAACGCACCTACAAGGGCAATTCACAGAGCCCATCTGTGCACACAGGAGGGCTCTGATGCTACTCAAGTGTCTTCCTCTTTGCAGCAAGTCCAACACAGCCAGAAGCACCAGCCTTGCTTGGTGTGTGCAGATCAACCTCGTATGCGTGTCATGAGACATGAGACAAATTTCTGTTTCAGAAGCTGCAAACTAAATTGTGTTAGTTGCAGAATTTGTGCCCACAATCATAGTTCTCTTCAGAAATAAGCCAGGCATATGGACATACATCACTGCATGATTTGGTAGATGCTTGAAAGTCAGATCCTGTATGACCTCAGAGATGAAACACAGACCTATCTGAGCTATTTTGAGCTGTTTACATATCAAAGAAACAAAACTGCAAACAGGAAGAGCCTCCCAGCACTATGTTCTTCTGAAGTATGAACCACCCCTGATAGCAGCTCTGCCGTGTTCAGAGCCAGCTCAGTTATTTCTGCATGGCACCACACTGACATACCTTTAAATCCTTACATTATGAAACCATTTCAGATTGATTTCCAAACACTGTAGCACAAGCTGATTATTATGTTGTTCTACAGCACTTTCACTACAAAGATAATAATTTTCTTCACTTTTGAGTTGCTGTTTCCATTAAGGATGTACCCATTTATATTGACTCTATCATGTGCCATGTCATGTTGTGCAGCCACCTAACATCCTCAGAGAACTCTATATCTATCAGCTAGTTTAACAGTAGGGCAAATGTTCTTGGAGGATTTCTACATATTAAGGATAAAGCCTGTGGTGATTCTAAATCTGAAGTGATACTAGTGCTCAAAAAGAAACAAAGCAAACAAAAGAAAACCTCTAAACCACATAACATTTGCATCTGACACTAACCCAATACCACTGAAAGACACCACGAGAACCAACTATGAGAGAAACATGGAGTACACTTAGAGTTTCCCAAAGCACTCCAGGAGAATAACAGTCCAGTCAGGAGTCAGGAGAACCTAATTTCAACACTATTTAAAAATACTTCATACCTAGATTTGGCAAATAGCTTCTTGGAAAAGAAAACATCAACTGTACCAGCAACTTGTACCTGAAGGCTTCCAAATCTGTCCAGTCCACCTATAATAAATAGTAACGCCAATTAGTAGATTGATGTTTCTATTTTTAAAGAAAATGAGCAGAAAATTGGATGCAAGACAATATTATTTTTATGAAAGTAATTAACCAGTAACAGCATAGGCCATTTACAGCTATAGTTGATACAAATTTGCATATGTTGTAAAATGTGATATATATGTTAGTAGATATATTCAAATAAATATATGGAAAGCAAAATAAAATTCTGAAAATTCACTGAAACAGAAACAAAAAGCCCTTATGATTAATTTTCAAAATTAAATCAAAACAAGGTTTAGGTTGAGATCACTTGGCAAGAAAAGTCTCTGCTTGCTTTTAGGCTGCTCTCCTTGGCCTTTCTACCTTCTTTTTTGAAAGAAACCTTAATTACAATCTCCTAAGTCATCAAGTCCTGTTCTATCATGGAAATTTTCTTCCTTTGGAAGAAGCACCGTTTAGATTTAATTTTAAAAAGAGCTGAGAAATGAGTTCATATCTCCAGAACATATGAGAGAAAGAAAACTGTTTTGTAGAGAAAAGCAATATAACGTATACATGAGCATATACAAGTTTTAGTTAAACTACGAGCACTGTTTTAATGGATTACTGCATTTGGGACTGAGAAATGAAGCATTATATTCTATGTTAAGGTTTTGTCTAAGGAACTATGCTGTTTTCTTTCATTTCGTTCATTTAAAATCATGCTTTTAAGAAAAGTTACAGAGTGTACATACCAGGAATGTGCACTCCAATACTTGAGCGTTCACACCTGTACATGTGCTTCAGATGCCAGATTCAATGTAATAAAACATCAGAGATGCTGCCAAGTTAGACAGCCAACTAACACCTCCAGCAGGAGAAGCAGGAAGAGCCCTTTGCTCCCTTTGGTTTGTGGGCACTGAAAATGATGCTTTCCAAATGCTCACAGGCTTCCAGCTCCAAGAGGTCTTCTGTTTCTGCGCATGTAAGACTGGTCACCGCACGCAGGGAAGCGAGGAAGGACCTGGCACCTCTCGCTCACTGCGCCCACCAACACCTCTACTGAGCTCAGACTTTAAGGCAGCCAAGGTTAGCTGGCCAAGACGTGTCAAAAAACCACTCTGCTCAGGACACATTTCAAAATACTACTCATTTGTATCAGGGCCTAGCTCACAAAAAACAGCCTCTCACCATCCAATGATAGATTTGTAGTTGCCACCTAACTCCACCTATCAGAAATACTAATTAAAAAGAAAGAACTCATATATGCTATAGAGCATACTTTGTAATTTAACATGTTTCTACAAGGCTAAGTCACACGCTTCCCTACTTACTGAACTTGACTTATGGGACTATCATCTCCTGTGATATTACTGAAGAAAGAACACATAAAATGGTCTGAGAGATTTATATGAACTTTTGTAGTGGCTCTAGCCATTATTGACATTCCTCAATTATCATTGACCTTTATGTTGTAGGACAAAGAGTATTCCCTAGAGTAGCCACTTTGAAGAAAATCTAATGTGCTGTTCCTGAACATGTCATTTTTATGCTGCTCTACAAAGAAATGCTGCTTAACCAGCTAATTGTAGAAATTGTGTGTCATCTAATGATAGCTCTTCTCTCTAGGAAATCTACAGTAAATTAGCACTGCAAATGGATTGGGGCAATTCTGCTGTTTTGTGGTACGCTCTAAATGATAGATTTTGCTGGCATGTAGAAACATTTTTGCTTTGTTTCCCAAACGCTGTAAGCTCATCAGCATCTCATCATGTTCTTGAACACAAAACCCTGCAGCACGCGCTGGACATCTGGGAACGGGCTGCAAAAGCAGATTAATTACTGCCTTTTTGTGATACGGTGAAAACGCAGGAACGATCTCTTCACTCCTGGCAACTGTATTTTTGTTCTAGCCTTAATCTCAAATCCTTTTCTCTATACAAAATAATGTTAACAAGATGCCTAACCTTGCAGCGCTGGATACATACTAAGAAAATTTGCATTCATAAGGCTGCGTTGCAGAACTGAGGTGGTGAGTTCTCTCTTTGTCACCTCCATGGCTAAAATTGATTTTTGCTGTATGGTACCAATCAGACATGGGCCTCTCCTGGGAATAATTTAAATTACTGTCTAGGGTCAGTACAATCTACAGGGTGTCTTTCTTCAAGAAACAGCTCCTGTCTCTAGCATTGAGTACATGGCATTCACTTGCCTGTCATCATCAGAATCACGTTTCTGGATGGACATTTATCTGTCAGCTCCCATTGCAAGCAACACAAGTATCAGACAACCTGAATAATGAAGAGTACAAAGCAGTATCACTGCTTTAAGTGTTAAGATGCAGTAACAGCTAATAAAACAGTCTCTTTAAATATGCTTCCCAGGCTGTCAAATGACATTCCTGTTATTAGGAGCAGATTTTTAAGCAACTCTTTAAATGACACCATTAGTTATCAATGAAAAACATGTTAGAGGTGGCAGGTAAGCAGAAACTTTTCAATTCCTATCCACTTCCATCCACCCATCTATGTTCATTTCTGCATCACGTGCACACAGAGTTGTTATCAGATAATCATACACGCTGCTCCACTTTAGAGATTATAATTTTATATCATCATTACAGTCCTTCCTCCAGATACAGCATTCTCATTGCCAACAGAAGTCAAATTATGCTTTAGATGGACTTGAGAAAACACCAACAGGTTTCTGTTGTGAAAAAAATATAATAATTCAAAATGTTACTGATTGGAACTGAGCAGAAGCAGCAAAAACAGGACCATAAAGTCTGATAAAGTCTACACTATACTTTTAAAAACATTTCAGTCAACTGCAATCTATCTTTACGGAGTATTTATGCAACTATAGACAGGATCTGCCCAATCTTACAAGGACCATATATTCTAGTGCTCTGGGCTATGCAAAGGCAAGCTTCTGTGATAGATTCAAAAAAAGACAAAATACCATATTTGTTTATAAACTTATATGGGATCACTGTGAATCCAGATACAATGAAATATTAGTTTTATTTATGCAGTTCTTGATTCCAAATGGCAATTGCATTATTACTAGAAAAAAAAAGTCTGGTGGTATAGAAATAACAATGAAATGATCTGTTTTTCTAGGAAATGATAGAGCTTGAGATTGAATGTCAATAGCCCTATCTAACTTAAGTTAAATAAAATTTTTACCAAGTTATTTTTTCTTAGAAGTATCTCCTACAGAAAGGAAAGACACTCTCATCCTCTGAGTTCTTGAAGAGTTCAGATATAAAATTGGGAGACTTTAATTAAAATCTCTATCTTGAAATAGACTGAGCAGAAATTACAACCCAGTTCCTCCCACACGCTATT
>JAUBOD010000117.1:3138895-3180568 GCA_032353885.1 Nothura maculosa
GTAAAGAAGTTTCTCCTCGCCTGGAGATGCAACACACATAACCAATCTTTCAAGATTAATTTAAAACATTTGACATACACTAGATACCTGCAATAAATAACTTATTTGATTCAGGGTGAAAAAAAGAAACAAAATAACTGAATTTACATTTCAAAAGTTTGAGGCATTTATGTGGAACTCACGTACCTGGAAAACCTTTAATCCTTCCTTTCTAAGCTAAGTATAAGACGCTCTTATCGTGAACCCTGTCGTGTTACAGGTGAAGTCAGTGGAAGCTTTAATTGACTGTGGTTTCAAAATACATAAGAGATGACAAAGACACTCAAAGGCTACAAAGAAAAATTGATGAATTCTGTTTTTACAGACTGCAGAACAAAAAGGGCTTGGTGAAAAATCATCTCTGAGCCCTGCAAATATTCCTTCTCTTGGTAGCAGTTCAGTACTTGTAAGCATAGGGAAAGGAGCAAAAGTCATCTGCTTTCAAACACAATGAAGACCTTGGACATACATTGCTTAATCTGTACCTACCCAAGTAAGTCACCCTAACGCTAGGGGATGGCTAACTAAAAAGGTTTTTAGGTGCTTCAAGATCCCTGCATGGAAGCCACTAAAAATAACACCTGATTGTTATTTAGATAACGAACAGGAGCTCGCAAGGCTTTATGCAACAGAAGCGCACCTGACATTGAACACTGAGGGGACAAAAACAAAGATATACATATAAACATGCATGTATGTCTGTGTATCCTACCATCTTTCTAGACACTTGTTTTCACTCTTTCCTGGTTACTTGATGGAGAAAATGGGTGAGGGAGTTGGATTATGGAGCTGATCTTCTTGGCTGCAAGAGCAAATCACTGCAACACAGTAAAAAAAGGAAATATCTACCACTGAAGTCCTTGTGACTGAATTTGTGGGAAAGCACTTGAAACATATGGATGCATAGCCTCTCCGGTGACACTTTACAGAAAAATTGGAGTAGGATAGGCTACTTAAGAGAGTTAAGCAAAGTTAAAGTTAGAACAGGGGAAACCCTGCCATTCCACACGCTTTATACTAAACAATATATTTTTCCCCTGTAATTGCTGATGTTTGATTGTTCATACTTATTCATTATGATGCTTTTTTGACACTATTACACATAAAATATTTTAAATCAATAAACACTCCTAGTAAAATGGAGGAACATTATTTCCTACCACTCTGATAATACCTTTCACGCCCTCAGAGACTGCTAATGATGCGCTCCCATTTACCCAGAAAAACACCAGAAATTTTTGAGACCTCCATTGTGAACTAAGTTACTCATTGTGAAGAAGATACTCAAGAAAATATTTCAGACTTTTCACAAAGAAATACCAGACCTCAAACACCTCTCATATGACAATGTTTTCTGCCTATAGAAAAAAGGAAATATCAGCTCCCCAAAGATGTGTCTTCAGTTTTGATAACTGCAATCATTTAGACTTCCAGCAAGTGACCGGGGATTTTCTCTGTGTGCATGTGTACATTTGCTGCCTTTGTTTTTGAGCACTCAGAACACCACAGATGATTTGAGCCAATATTGACCTTTAAATATCAGTTATACCATCTTGAGATAAATGAATGTTACTACATGAAAGCAGTCTGAGGCACACAGAAGCCTGGGGAATGAGTAGCTTAGCTGGCAGCACTGTTATTAACACTTCCTATTAATGAATAAATACAGGTGGGAAAAATGAAAAAAAATAAAAAATAAAAAAAAAACACAGAGTGAATTTTTTTCTTTTTAATTTTTCAGCCTGTAAAAAGTAGACTGCACCAAGTGACATTTTAGCATCTTCTAGACTACCAGAAGAGTTAGCTCAGCTTGTCTCCTATTCAAGAGTAAGTGCAAGAGTAAAGCCCTAACGAAGCTGATGAAGAGAGTTTTTCCTGTTGTTCTTCTCTCTATCACATTCCACCACGAATACTGTAAGCTTAGGACACTGAGCTGGCTTGCTTGTCACCTCTGTGGACCTTCTCCTACCTTTCTAGACTGGTCCCACACACAACAGCACTGTGAATAATTACCCCAAATACCCTGGGAACACCCTCAGTGCTCATGGTGGGTTTTCTGTGCCACAGGTCTAAACAGGTTGCACCATCAGCACATACCTGGGGAACATTTAAACCCAATATCTCATAGATTATTTCAAATTTTTCAAACTATACAACATCTCAGATTTTAAACATTTTTTTTCTAAACTAAAGTGGTATTTATTTCAAATGTAACCAAAGGACTTTATACATGTATGTGTGTGTGTGTGTGTGTGTGTGTGTATACACACACAGACATACACATGCACTGCACAAAATTAAGGATCAGACTTGTTTCCACAACCCACCACTAGAACTCAACAACACTGAAAAACACAGCACTAGCACTGCAACCCAACCTAGGATTCTAATAGCAAAGATTTTTCTAAGAAGTTTTTTTTCAAGAAAACGCTTGTAAGCAGGTGATTTATCTTCATTATAGGGTATCCCCAGTCACTAATTAGGATATTTCAGAGAAAAGTATCCCTTAGGGGTACATTATGCTAGCATTATTCACCTCAGACCTTCTTGCAACTGGCTTTACTTTCTCTAGTACTGACCACTTCTGCAGTGGAACACTAGATAAGGTGGATCCCACAGCTGATCTGCCATGGAAATTCATCCACATTTTATAGCTGTATTTTGCATTGAAATACGGTAAAGTACAAAGGGTTATCTCAGGAATGACATGAGGAAATAAAATCTTCTGGAAAAATATATAGCCTAAAAGTTAATTGCACTTTGAGTGCAAAATACCGTATAGACACTAATCATACTGCCATTCACGTTTTTGCTTTAGTACAGTGTAAGGTCAAATCATCTTTAACGTGATGTGACATGTGGAAAACATGCAAATTCTCTAAAGTAATGTTACAAGAATACACATAAAATTTTCAGAACTAAGTGGAAAGATAAACACAATTCATCTTGTCTAAACACACATTCTATTTTCCCTGATTCATCCTCAGTAGTAAAAGACTATGATCTACTGTAGACATTTCCAAGAATATAAATCTTGCAGCAGTTGCTAATGATTCTCTGGCAAAGATAGAAAAATTCAAAAGTCTAGTAGGGTATTTTTGAACTGTATGAATAAAGTGTAAATTCTGTTTTCTTAAGAGTCAAGAAAAATACTTCAGGGACAAAACTAAAAGAAACAATTAACAGCTCAGTACAGAATTACTAATGGTAACATATTACTTGCATAGCATTCATTTCTAATATTGAAATAGAAATCTTAGCTCATAGCTTGGATGATTTTTTCGATATCAAAAATATTTAGATCAATATTTCTTCTGCCACTTTCATCCAAATTACTGGGATTATTTTTTAAAATAAGGCTGTATAGTGATAATGTAGCAGAAGAGAACTGTAGGAATAAAAGGTCTCAAAGGCTCAAACTAAAATGAATGTCAAATGTTTTGTTCACAGCTCAAAATCCAAACAAATCTCAAAACTCCAAGACCATGTTATTTTCACCAACAATTAAAGCAGGTTTCTCACTAACTGCTATTTATAAAATAAAGCTTTAGGATACAGCATTTCACAGTGAGAAAAATAAATGCCACTGGAAGAAATTGTGTTACAAGAACAGAAGTCACATTTCTTCCAGTGATGTTAAAGAAAGAAATATTTAAGCTTTTCCTAATTAGGAGTTCCTTAAACTCACTTTCCTTTGGTCTTTGAAGAATAAATTTTGTTCAAATTCTTATAAGAAAAATCTTTTATTTCTAGAGGAAGTACACCTGGACCAGAAGAAAGAACCGCATTAGTTCATCTTTGCAGAGACACCAAACAGTTCCTGACATTTTCATCTCTTCTTTTCTCAAGTTACAAAAGAAAATTACTGTTCCTCTTTCCAGCCTCAGCCTTTTGGTTAGTAGGAGGATCTCTTGAGAAGAGATGACTAGAGTTCGAGCATACTCAGCAGAGATGCCACCATTAACAGACTTGACTATTTTTACCTTAAGTGGTCACTGTCATTTGTTTTCTCAGGTTTTACATCAAAGTGTTACCCAACTGTTAACTACACTTGTACTGCATAGGTGATATCAATAATCTACCTCAATGTTTCTCTCCACTGTGGCAACACACATTTCAATGGATGTTGCTTCTAAGGATAGATCTGACAGGACCAAGAAATTTCTGGTCATATCCATAAACACACAAAACATGAAGTAAAACAGAGTGAAGCACTTCAGGGGGGATCAGCCACACAAATTTCCCAGCTCAGGGACAGCTCAGCAGGCCTCGGAGATCCCCTGTTCCCTGCCTGCACCTCCCCATCCCCAAGGCACCAGTGTCCTCAGCTAGGTCGCCGGAAGCTCAAAGCTCTGGGACTAGCAAGTGACCGGACAAGATTGTTACTTCCTGTTGTAACCACGGATAATACCTGGAAGCCAAGGACTACAAGACTGTGTACAGTGAACTCCTCCATGAGAGGCAATGACTAGTAGGGCAAGGATTTTATTTCAAGATTGTTCTAGATATTTTTGTTCTTATTTGTTTATAAAAGGCAAAAGCCCTGAAAGCAGACTCTGATTTCAGATCTGTGATTAAGTAACATTCAAAATAAACATAACTTGAATACTTACTTTGGTTTGTTTTACATGTTAAAATGTAGTATATTCACACGCAGATTTTGTTTCAGGGTCCTCCCTCTCATAGTTGCTTCTCTAGTAAGAGACTCTGCTTCTAATATTCCAGAGGTTCACCTGCACTGAGATCAAAATGACAAAATTTAAGCAACTATGAAAGGAAAAAACAACTCTCAAAAAATTAACAGCTTCTTTACAGTGATATTATAAATTGAGTTCCTTGGCCTCTGACAGTTTTGTTTTGCTATGTCGCATGCTGTTACATCAGTCATATACTGTTATGATAATATGCTGAGATGAACCACAGTAACACCGCAGCAGCCACGGACTGTCAAACACCAATACCTTGAAACTAAGTCAGAAACAGGTCTTACACATGCTTAAATCTTTAGCTTGAAACACAGAATCCCAGTTCCAAGTCTACAATAAAAGAAGCACCATTTTTCAGTTAGTTGAACTGTACAAGTTTAACTTAGGGTGAATATCATAATGCTAGAAGTGTTTATTTCCAGCTTCCCATTCTGAAGATGAGTATGTTATTGCATTTACTCTCCTGCCACAAAAGCACACCATAGAAATTTGTAACTCAGAAGGGCACTGAGAGAAACCAAACTTGTCTTGTATTCATTATAGAGGTAACAAAATAAGAACAACAATATGTTTCTCTTTTCTATTTATTCTAAAGGATTGTCAACAACAACTAAACCACTAAGCGAACTGTTTAAAATAACATACTCGTATTCAATATAGGTGACATAAGTCTGTAATTTCAACATACAGTCAGGGCACTGTTTTTGCTTATACTTCTTTTCAAACACCTGCAAGGATCTTTATTTTTTAATTTTTCTTCTGCCTGAATTGCACCACAAGCAGCACAGTCGTGTGCCACAGCACCCTGGCGAAGCAGACAGGCTGCTAGTTAAACTCAGGGTGACAACTGTTATCTTTCAATACCTAGAAATTCTGCTACACACCACGGCTCCTGAAATTATAACAATTCTGTAAGATGCACAGACATCATTTCTCATTTAAATATGAGCCAAAAAGCCTAACAAGAAATCTTTATTTGGTCAGCCTGTCTGATGATTTATCCATGCAGTTGAACTGCCTTTTGATTTTCCTTTAGAGAACACCAGACCTCCATTAATCTCTATTTTTACTGCTTTTTCTGGTAGACATAAACTACGATCTCTCTCCATTCGATTTAAACGTGTAGCCATACAGCTGTAATCCCCTTTTTGTAGAATGTCTTCCAGGAAACAGAATAATAAGGAGTCAATGGCAAAGACTGTGTGATAGTAACTTCACGGACTCTTAAATTATTCCACAGTAAGTGTTAACCTCACACTACATTTACATTTGGAAGGTTAGTCCTCTTGAACTCACTCCAGGCATTATACAGACTCTGAGGGCTAGATTTAATAAGAACAACTTGGTCAGAGTAGCTTAAATTTATACAAGTACAAAGGCAAGTCATTAGAGATGCAGCTCACATAAAAGCTATGCATTTATGCATTCAGATTCTGCCCCTTTTTCTACTTTGGCAGAAGAACACGAGGAGGAGAAAAAAGGAAGATCAAAAGCTCTGCAAGTTTTGCAAGAAGCCAAGTTAGTTCATAAGACCGCGGAACAAAGTAATGTTATTTCCTAAGTGGATGTGGCCTTAAGTGTCTTAAGTATGCCTGGAGCATGCTGGAGGCAAACAACTACTGCAGACCTTCCTCCTCGTCGTCTTCGCCGCTACTTTTTGTTCACTCGTTAGGGGAAGTTTTCCATGTGTCTTTCCTCCCTCAGCATCCCCTCGCCCTTTTCTAGGGACACATTTAGTTTGTTATTTGGAGAGTAGGTTTGCAAAATGCATTTCCACAGACACACTCATTTACCTCACACACGCATGCATTCACACAAAGACACACCAGCCTTTCAGAGTAAAATTGTTATTTTGTTTAAACTTTCCTTAAAACTGAGTGGTGGTGTAACGTCCTTTGCCTGTAGGTTTGCTATGTTTAACAGCATTACCAGCTGTCACTAAATTCATGTGCTATTCGTAAATGTAACTCAATTTTTTGGACAGCTGTTCATCTAGGCATAAACACATTCATTCTAATGGCTACATTAGCTCTACATGTTTATTTGTTTGGTTGTGTTTTTTTAACTTGCATTCAATGTGATTACTTCTGACATTCTCCATCATGTAAGTTCTTGTGCTTGAGAGTTTTCTTTCTTTCATTTGTTTTAAGCCAATCAGCTACATTTTCTTTCAAAACAGATGTTATAGTATGATGGACAGCCTGTCACAAGCAGATGGACTTGGTCTAGAACTATCCTCAAAAACCTGTCCCATTAATAATGAAAAGCTCAGCTGCTGGGAATATCAGTCAATATTCAGCACACCTCAGCTTTCAGTAAATTCAGCACACCTCCTGGGTGAATTTTAAACAAGTAACTATGAGCATATCAATAGCAAAGGAAATAGCAGCAACATTTTACCCAAAGTAGAGCAGTCTGCATATTTTCATGCATAAGTTATCCCTATTATGGGCTAGAATATGGCACGGAAATATAGAGAACATAAAATGGGAGTGAGACAGCAGGTGGGAATTGGGTTTGCATCACATATGTAATAGTCTCAGACTAATTTAGGAAATGATCATGGAGTCAATGGAGACTTCTCTGTCTTTGTCTCATGTAGCAGTAATTCCAAAGATAGCAAGGAACAGAAGCGTGTATCTGGCACAGAAGACCTTCCTCTCAGTTCTATGGGAAAGGGAACAAATTTCAACTTGGTGTCTCCCAAGCCCTTCTGTGATCTTCTGAAGGAAACTGTCTTCTAGTTCCTCCTGCAAACCTTCACTGCTTCCCTCATCACAGATACTTGATTCGGACCACAACTTGCAGATAAAATACTTAGGTAGTGGTCACAGTATAGTTAAACAACTTAGTGCTTGTTTCAGGAATTCATCACAATTCACTGATTTTAGATTCTTTGAGATACTAGATATGTCTTAAAGGACTACTGCATTGGTTCATTTCTTTGGTTTCATGGGTGTCCTGAAAATCACAAATCATACCTGATGTGCTGCAGCACAAGCAATCATGCAAGCATATAATCCTTTGAACTTTCTGTGACTACTTCATAGCTACTAGGGCTATGAAATATAGCATAAGCATGAAATATAGCATAAGATCAAAGAGATACAAACCCAAAAGGTTTTCGAGTATGAGGCTAGGCAGATTTCTGTGTACCTTAGTTCAATTTTGTGGCAGAACAATTGGCAGGTCAAAGAAAAACTAAAACAGAAAAAGGGGAAAAGAGGAAGATGGCAGTGAGAAGGATAAAAGGAATGAGTGAGCAAATGAAGAAGGCTGCAAGCATAAAGTACTATAAGATAAAGGTAGCAGAACAAAATCAATGGATGTGATTGAATATTAAGAACTATTCATCACTTAGGTGGCATTCAGCTGCTAAGGCCCAAGCACAGAGAAATGCAGGAAGTATCTTGCAGATCAAAGTGAATTTGGAGGTACTAAGTCCACAGCCTTCCTAATAAGAAGTAATACATAAAGTTTTGCACAACCACTAATGCTTTTGAGCAGAACAGATTCCCTAAATGAGATTCCCTGCTTTCCAAAACACCGAGGGTGCTAGTTATCTGCACAAGAACTGGCAGGCACCCTCATTTTTTCATCATCACTGGCACTCCATTTGTTAAGACATCTTGAACAAAACTACTAACATTAGATGAGCAGGATAAAGCACAGCTAAACAAAAAGGCTTGTTTAACACACATCTGCCCTTAGATCCAGGTAAAAAGCACTAGTCATGCTACAAATGGAGGCCTGAGCTATAGGAAAGCCATTTTGCTTAATTGAGTTCTTTGACCCTTAGAAACCAAAGAAGAATAGTAGACGAATGACTACTGTAACACCTAACAACATGAAAAAACATATTTTAAAAATATCTCAATACAAAGGGAAAATAGCATTAATGGCTATATTCAAAAATATAGACAGGTGATTAATCAACCTGCCACTGGATGTCACTATTCTTTGAGATCTGAAGAATTCAGGAGAGAAAATGGAAAAAAGAAGAAAAAAATGAAACAAAGGAAGAATCCTGCTGTTTTAGAGATTTAAGAACATAAGGAATTTTACAACAGTTGGATTAAAAATATTTTTTATCTTCTTTTTTTAAGTTCACTTCTGGAAGGGTTCTGTTTAGCAGGTACGTATCTGAAAAGAGCTTTGCAAATTGCAGGCATAAGGGCAACCCAACTGCTATACTATAAAAACATTCCTCAGGTATTTCACACACATTCCATACCTAAAGGAGATGGCACAGAAAACAGCAAGTGGGTTTTCCATTATTCCAATGCATTTACTATGTTTTGATGGACTGTTGTGACAAGGAAAGCAGGCACCAATCAATTTGGCTTTTACATTCCATTTAACTGCATATACTCCGTGGTATTTTGAGGCTTTCTGGGCAATCTATAAGCTGCCATCAGCAGAATAAAGCTGTTGATTTCAGTTGCACCACCATAGCTAGTTCTTCTAGGAAAAAGAAATACCTTTCTTCTGGAGGATCAGAATAGACTTTGTGGTTGAAGATTGCCAGGGCTTGAACCAAGATCCTCTAGGCATTCTAATCAAAGCCTTTTTTCCTAATCTGCTGGAATGAAGACATCTTAAAATGGCCAGAAATTTTCTCATACATTTTCTCTAATATACCCCTGATAAATATACTTCATCAGAAAAGGATGAGATGTACAGTATTTCAGAATGGCCTGACACTGCAGTTTTGCTTTGTTTTACTCTCCAGGAAGCAAAGCAATGCAGGAGCTGCCGTGCCATCAGCGAGGGATCTGGCAGCAATCTGCACAGTTCCAGAACACAGTATGACTCACGCATACGAGATATACATTATTCATGGGAGCAACCTAGGTTGCTTCCATTCTCTTGCATAAGAGGTGAAAAGCTGTGTCAGCAAGAGGGGCCGCTCGGTAAATTGAGTTCTGTGCAAAGCAGCATCTTAGCAGATGTTGTGGACCCCAGCAAGGCCAGGAGACTCTGCAGCCCAACAGCACGCAGTGCTCAGCTGGATGCCCATGGAATTAATATCACCTTTTGCCTTGAATGTAGAGCACCTCACTATCTCTATCCTGCAAATACTCTGCTAGCGTTGATTGTATTTTATGGAGCTTGTGGTCAAGGAGGTCTGTCACAGATCACAAAGTCTGGAATGGAGTTTCACAAGAGATCGAGGTGAGAATCATGCTGTGTCTAGATCCTTTATCAGTTTCCCTCCAGGATAGAATGCAAAACAGAATGACCATGTTCCAAACCAGGAACTGCTCACAGATGGTAACAGCCTGGCAAAGCCTGTCGGTCTCCTCGAGAGGGAAGGGGGTGGCACTGCCCCATCTTCCCCAAGCAGCTCAAATTCCAAGCACATGTCCACGTCCAGCACCCCATCTTGCTCCCCAAGACACTGGCAGAGCCAAAGCAGCTGTAATTATGTCGCTGTTGTCAGCCCATAGTCTCACATTTCCCCATGGAAATCTGCACTTCATGTTCCAACCACTGAGCACATAATTTCCTCACTATTATCAGCTCCCAAAGCTTCTTCAGTAGAATAAATAAAGCTTTCCCCAAAGTTGCACCATGGCAGTACTCCAAAACACGTTGGGGTGCCCCTTTTTGTCAAATCTAATCATCTCTGATCTGGCATATGAGGTTTCAGTTTGCTTATTACAGGGCTGCAATTTGCTCAGTAGTGAGCTCTCAACATGAGGGAAGACCACATATAAATGGACTGCATTGACTGCAGAGACTTGTTGAGCAAAGCACCTTTGTCAGGACCATCATCAGCTTTGTCAGGGACACTCCCTATCCAGCAATCCATTTAATTACTTCTCTGCATAGACCGAAATTGAGCACAGTTCACTAATGCTCTGAATATACGGGCATCATTACCTAATTATTCACTATTATAAATACTGTGCCAGGTGCAAAAAAAAAAAAATCTCCAATGAGTTGTAGTTGTATACAGAGATATAAAATAAAACAATAGAAAGACTACAAATTAGAACACTGCTCTGGCATGGAGGAAAGAGTGGTGGGAGTTATGGCCCTGCTTGATTGCTGCTGGAGGCCTCAAGTCAACAAATGAGCCTCCTTCTCCCAAGACAATGACAACCACTGGGTCTCTGGCTGCACTTGCTTCCATTCAGATCAGTCAATATTTTCCAATGAAGACAAAGTCTTGTCATGAGCAAAATTTTATAGAAAGTAAAATGCTAAAATAATTCCAGAAGAAAGACACATAGACACAAGTAGCAACAAAAAAGCTGAACCACAAAGTCAGTTTTTCACCCAAGCAGTTGTTTTCAAAATGTCACAAACTCATTCTGCTGAGCACCAGAGACAGAGTGGTTCAATCTGAGAGGCCAAAGGGGCTAGCCAACAAAACTCTGTATTTTTCCTTCAAAATTAGGTCTGTGCTTCTGAAACCTAAACACATTTTCATGCAGACATGAAATAACATAAAAATGTTAAAAGCTTTATGAGCGATACATCTTTAAGTATGTTTTTTTCTTAATTGGCATCCCAGTAAAAGAGCAACAACACAAAATAGCATCAGACTGTTCAGTACTGCTAATATACACGATGATTATATTTATCCATTTTTATCCCCCAAATAACTCATTCACTCCTGTCGCCAGAATTCATTATCTGTATCTAAGTAAGATTTGAATTTGAAAAAATAAAAGTCCCTATTCTTGTGTCACTTGGGGCATGCGACATGAGCAAGCAAATTCCGTAAGACGTCTTCACGCCACACATTCCGCAATGCTCAGTCTCAGGCCACTGACTATCGTGACACAGTATCCAAAACAAAGGATCGTCCTTCTAAAGCTTCCACTGTTCTCCAGAGGGCACCCAGAAAGGAGCCACTCCAAAGCAGCACGAAGCCCTCAAGGCTGCACAGGGCAGGGCGGCTCTCCCGCCCTGGGTGTCCTCGTCACCACAGCTCACCAGGCTCTTTCCTACACTCACTCATATCCCCTTCTATTTACATGCCTATTACAGAGTATTTGGAAAACCTAAGTGGTTTAAAGCTGCTTCTAGTCCTCTCCGGAGGGGTGAATTTCACTCCCAGTGAAATACTGAATATTAAGAAGTGATTATTGTTTCAGAAGCTGCTGCAGAACCATTATTTAAGCTTATTGGCTTGGTCTTCCAGTTTTTATGCGTTCAAACTAATAATATGATGCCATCAAGTGCAGTTCTATTATGCCTTTCAATTATGGCACCATGCTCTAATTATATTGTTACTGTTATTTTTTATGATGAGAATTTCACCTTTTCTTTAGATCAAGGGAATAGGAAACCACACAGAAAAGTATGGCTGTGAATTTTAATTGCTGAGCTTTAATCATGAAAAATAGTTGGAAAGGGAATTAGCCAAATATAGTGTAGCAGAAAAAAAATATTCATATCTATGCAGTTTGCCATAATGACATCTGGGACTGTCAAAACTGGCAGTTGAGACTTTAAAGGATGAAATCTTCAAAAATATGCTCATGCTAAAGCCCGCTAAGTTATCACAGATTTGGTGCACTTTTAACTCTCCGTACCAAGATCTTTGCTCTGAAAAAACAGGTCAGAACCTCAGTGAATGGAAGTCTCTACTCCATTGACTTCACTGGACAACAGAAAACAAGCGACTTCAATCCCAACTATCTCACAAGGTTGGCCTAAAGGTGATCAATTAAAGATATCTAGTAGGTAGAGACTACAGTATTGCTAGAAGAAAAAACATTTATACAAGAAATTATTCACTTTGCAGGAGTTTTAATTGATGTCATGATATCTGCTTTTTTTTAGAAACAGTTTAATTTTTGTAATTTGGTGAATTGCTGCTTTCTGTGAACAGTAGAACTTGTATTTCACTGCAGTCACAGAAATGTAAGACTGCACCCTACATTTCATCGTAGGACATCACTTGATATTCTGTAAGATATTGAACTATAACAAAATGATTTTTAGGTCTATGCACACTTTTTTGAGCAATATTATGAAACTTAAAGAGCTGGTAACAATAGTGTATTTTAATTTCATTTTTTACATGTTCTAAAAATGCTACAGAAAGCTTAAATCAAAGAACTCTGTTTTCTGCAAACTGTATCATCATAGCATTTTATGAAAGGAGGATGTTTTTAGAAGCAAACTGATTTTCTCTGCATTGTTGAAAACTTCCTATTTCCAAAGAAAACTCTGTATGACCAAATAGAATCATTCTAAGGAGATTACAAACTTCCAGCAAAAAGCATAGTAAAGACAAGGAGGAAATAACTAAATTGGAGCCAAAAAAAAAGGGTATAAAGTCCAACATTAACACAAATGATTATAGTTCCTGTGAGAGATACGTTCTCCAGATGGTTTAGCAAGCAGAGGGCTATAATCAACTATTAAAATGTATTTTATGCTTTTTCAAGATTTTTTTCCCCTTTCTGCTCTGGCTATTTCCCAAGAACACCACTCCACAGGTAGTGCTCTCCATTTAGGAGACATGTAGAATTGCTCCTCCACCTGCCCTTGCTTGCATCCTTCTTCCACACAACACATGCCCTTCAAACCTTCCACCCTTCTGCTGGCTCATCAAACAAACCTTCAAGCCTCCTAAGTCTCACTAGAAGCCAACTATTTCCTTAGGATTCATTCCACCCCTCCTACATCATTTTTTTTAATGATTTGAATGCAGAGATATAAATGTTCGTGCTACCAGAGGATCCATGATTTCTCTAATGCTCTGACAGTAGTACATAAGAATCATTTTCATTTCTAAACAAGGATTAACGTTATAGCCATAATATTCAGAATAAAAATACCTTAAGGAATTTCTTAGCGGATTGTTTCACAGAACCCTTGGATTTGGAGGGTTTTTGGTGGTTTTTTTTTTCCATTTTGTGCCTACTTTTTTACTATAAGTGACATATATTCCCCTTTTAGACAGTCAAAAAAGTAGATGTTGCTTTTATTAGTAGCTTGAATTCTTTCAAAGATTAGCAAATATTGAATTTTTCATGAAATTTCTTTTCATCACCCTATAATACACTGATAGATGAAATATTTATTATTTTCTTGTCTTCTCCGTATGAAAGACACAAGCAGGTAAAAGGGTGACCCTGGGAAGCCAGAGAGGAGCCAGCAGCTCGTTCATGAGGCCTGTCTTGCCACCCATGGTCTACACTGCTGCTATGTGCAGTTTATGTACTCCGAGTCTTGGGTATTTTAGTCTTTTTTATATTTTCCATAAACATATGTATTACAGCCCTTTCACTGTGACCAAGCCGTGGGTGCTCAACTCCTCAGTCTTAAGCACACCGTGTATTTATTCTATACCTTGTTCCTAATGCTTAGACTTGATCCAGGAGACAAATTACTCTCCTGATGTAAGGGGGTACAAGCACTCTAAAACAAGTCGTATTTTCGACTATTTACATGAAATGGAATCCAGGTGTTCTGGAAAGCAAGCCCAGCTCTGCTCTGTATGCTCCATCTTCTACTCCTCTATGCTTCCAATTTCCTGCTTTTCTACAAATTTTTACTTCGGGCTATTAGCAATGGTAAATAATAATTTAAAATATATTATTAAACTAGATTAGGACCTACTTTGTGCTTTTATTTCATCCTCTGCATTTCATTTGCTTCTTCATTATGCAAATTTAACAGCAAGCCAAATGCTGCAAGTTTCAAAGATGTTAGTCATATAATTATATATCAGAGCATGACAAAAATCACAAAAAGATCAGAGAAAAACCTCAAAAGAACTCATCTGAAGGAATGTAGTTTCCAAACTTGGCAATATTTTACCTTACAAGACAGTACATTAATAATATGTCATGGGTGAAGTGCAGGTGAAAAATTGAGACTTCAGGGTTAATAACATGACTTCTACATCACATTAGGCAAACTCAGCTCACCTCAGCTGTGCTGGTACGGCCACATAGGGTAAAGTATTTCCATTTTATAAATAATGAAAAAAAGACTTATAACCATATCCAAAATACTATTCCTGTTCCTCTACATAGGAAACTCTTTATTAAAAAGAAAAAAAAAACTTTCATACTACTAACTGGGATCTTATGAAGGTACAGGATCCTACTTAATATTTCACCTTCTCACTTCTCACAGATAATATCCTAACAAGCTTACGAGTGAAGGTGTTGAATCTGAACAGAGCTATTCCCAGCTAACAAACAACTAGGCAAAAGTATAATTGTCCCTGTTGTATCTTTCAAAGAATCCCAAGGAGGCTGGGAAGCACGCTGGATTGGAACGATGGGAAAACAGGGCACAGAAGAGCAACTTTCAGAAACTGGATTTGTGGCAGGGACAGATTTCCTTTCCAGTGTGGTAAAATGTGGCGGTATTGCTGAGAACGAACCGTTTGAAGGAACAGGTATTAGTCCTAGAAGCGACGTACACACCCCACGCGTACATGGACTGAGCTCACCCAGTGCTAAAACCTTAACCCCCCTCTCAATTCCCAAGCAGGACATGAGGGTTCACCTCCTGGTGCTTCCATTCTCCCTGGCTAAAGGGGGAACACAGCTTGCTAGCTTGATGTACAGAGCACCACATTACTGACTTAGTAAATCAAAAACTACACAGCAGGTAACACCAAGTCCACAGCTAACTTGGGCGTTACAACTCCCAATCTGGTGACTAAATCCTACAAGAGTTGCAACTGCAATTCCTATAGCTCTAAGGACCGCTGTGACTCCTATCCATATCCTTTCTAATTTCTAGATATTAATATTGTATTTCTTCTAAAAAAGCACATGTATTTTGATAAGCAAGTTAGGCTGTTTTGCTCCAAGTACTCCAGCAGTCATGGTGGGTTTTCCTGTTATCTGATTCCATAGCAACAATAATCCATTTTTTAAATTGTAGTAAAAAGGTAATATATTATCATGACAGCTGTGTTAAATGACTGCCTCTCCTGTGTTATGCTCTTGACTTTACACAACAATGTTAAGATGTTTTTTAACCAAGTTTTCAAGATGAAAATAACATGGTGTCAAAATATTTTTTCTAACCAATCAGCACTATTCAAAAACATCACTGAGCTTTGAGTTTCCATGACAACTAGTCTCAAATGTTACAAAAATGTTCCAAATTCACTTACAAAGAAGGGTTCTTGCAAGCAAAATTGATTCCAGTTACCCTACATACCACGCAAACTTATACACGTAATGAATGCTCCTAAAAAGAACTGCACAGGGGATGTTGACATTTTCCAGCTTTTGATTCCTCTAGCAACTTTCATATTTGGGAGAGACAAAATGTAATTTATTTCTAGTCTGCTTTTAAAAAATAGAAGATTATCTATAGTCTGTTAATTACAAAATAGTTGGCAAACCTATAAACACAAGAATTTATATTCAGTGCTTATTTTCACCGAAGAGACACACACCAATTTTGTCTGTGGTCCACTGCCACACAATTAGTAAAGACTTACTATCCCAGGCATAGTGTCCTTTTATTTTTCTCATGGGTATCTGTATCCACACCCACAGCTGAGGAAGTCGACGTCCCTGCTCTTCCAAAGGCGGCACATCTCACGGTCACGGCAACCACGCGATGCCGTTATGGAAAATAATCCACTTAAATCTACTGCTGGCAGGGATGTCTTTCCCAATGCAGCCTGCTACAGGATTAGCGATTTATTCTCAAAATCTACTCAGATCAGTGGGATATTGTGATTAGTGGAACGAACATCACCAGAGCATTATAAAGCAAAAATTTACACTCCAATAACAATGGCTTTGTAAACTCCCAATTACAACATCAATTTACACTGGATTACTGCGTATTTTAAGAGGTGTTTTTATTATCAGTGGGGACAGGACAAAACAGCTGGATTTACAGTTTCGCCCACCCGTCCTGTTGGTTAAAAGACTCTTAAGCACGCAAAGTAATAATGATTGCCATTAAAGAAGATATTCTTTGACAATTAGTTTTTTAAAGAGTAATAGATAATGAAATTCTCATAAAAGGTACTTCCTTTTTAAAAAAGTAACACCACTATGCATATGTTTTAGGATCTGTGAGAATTACAGAAGGATCCACAAAAAGGGAGTTATAAGAGGTATGAAGTAAAGCCTGGAATTCAGAAAGATTCCTCTTACGTGTTTGTAGGACCTTCCTCAAGTTCACCTCCCCACAGGTCCTGTTTGACTTGCTTAGCTTAGATGACCAGGCCCTGAAAAATGAAAATCTATGCATCTTCACTGCCTGATATCCTACAGGGCTGAAATCTAAATTGAACGGCTGAAATCCTGGCACTGCTGCAGTCAAGGGAGTTAAATCTCACTGTAAATAGACTGTCCTAACTGTGATTTTACATCATTATTGAAAAATACATATATTTGATCATGCATTTTCTTCACATCATGATAGCCTGTCACAAAGGAATTGCTGCCAGAACACACAAAAGGGCTGCTGTGATTAAGCATAATCAAAGATTTAAAAACATTTAATAACTGCTTTCAAACACTAGACTGGAGTGAAGGAGAATTCGTGGAGCACTCATCCTCAGTATGAGTCAAGGCAGGACGCTGCGCAATTGTCCAATTTTGACAAATTGCACCATCACCCAAAGGCCTTCCTGCTCCAATTAACTGAGCAGGCTTGACCGTGGCTACAGACACAAAATGTATGTAATAATATTAGTTAGATTTTTGAAATACACATGTAAATATGAAAAAGCAAGAGATCCACACATCTATGGAATTATTTAAAAGGTGAATGACCAGTCAGATCTTTTGTATTACTGTTTCTCTGCTCTAGCACTTCTGCTCCTTTGATACATTACTTGACAGTTTGTTCTGTTTTTCATCTCATCACCTTTTTTTATTGGTGAAACCTTTTAATATCAAATCTGAGCAGACAAAAGGAAATGGTCACTTCTCATTTCTGGAGCTACAATGGAGCCCTGTGCTGCAGCTCCCGGTGCCAGCCAGGCACCTTGGCCTAAGGGCTCTGCTCCTTTCCCCGGTGCAGCCAGGAGCAGCCCCAGGCCTGCTCCCACGGCAGCAGCTCTGCTCCATGAAGGACCTGCCTAGATTGCAGGGCACATCTGTAACCGTGCAATGTGTGATGACACACTGCTGCTTGCATAGAACTTGAAAGGAAATCAAATCACACGTGAATTAGGAGTCCTAGGGCTTCACGTTACAGCTGTTATCTTTGTATTTTTACTTGATTTTGTTGTATAAAGTCACGGTCTCCCAGTCTTCTCCCTTCTGCTCACCCACTGGCCTGATTCATCACCGTTAACTGCTCCAAATAGATCATGACTGGCTGGCTACAACTGAGCTGTGCCCAAATCACCATCTTGCCCAACCTCACACAGCACAACCAGTAACAGGCACCAGGACAGACAGTGTGAGTGTGGGCTGACGCCCAAACTAGCAGGTGCCTGGATTTTGAGTGCAATTTGTGTCAGAGGAGAAAGCAAATAGACACAAGTACCCATCTCGCCTATTCTGTACAGAAAACTGCCAAGACTGTCTTTTATAATTAATTCTAATCAGTTACTGGAGATGTCAAAATGACTGATTTGAGAGAATAAGAATAGTTTTTAGAAGTTGTCACTATATTACAGCAGTTCTGCATTCTCTGATTTCTGCATGAATACCCGCCTGGGGTATATGATTTTTTAAAGACCAGATCTCAAGCCTTGCTTACAGCTTTTAAGTGTATGCGAGTTTGATGGTCTTATCTGTACCTCACTTTTGTATATACATAACACAACCATCTTGTCATTTCATGCACATTTCAAAATGCCAGCCTATAAAGGAAAAGAAAATCAGCATGAAATCACAGAGAGAGATACAGAGGATTAGAGTCAGTGCAAAGGACAGACAAAGAAAGGGGTCAATGCTGCAGGTTAGAAATCCTATTAATTTGGACAGAGCTACACAAGGATTGCTGGAAAACGAGGAATTGTGAAAGTCAAAACAAGCATCATTAGCACAGCAGTAAGGCTAGAACCAAACCCTGCTCCTACATGAGCTCCACATTCCATCAAACTACATTTATTGCTAAAATTAAAAGAAAATTTATATGCCCTTCGCATGCATATGCAGTCAACGTGAGGACAGGTTAGCTGAAGCACCTGTTAACCTAGTTAACAAGAAACTGCAGAGAGCTGTCCCCTTAATAAGCTGTATTTGTTATGACAGGGACGGAAAAAAAAAGAAAAAAAAAGACTTTTGATGTCATTAACAAATGAATTCAACGCGAGTCAGAAAACTGGTTTTATCCCATTGTCAAAATCTGGGCTAGTACTTTACTATGAGATGGACATCAAATCCAAAATGCAAGAAATGCCAGAGTCTATTAATAGACTTTATTACATCCATCATTCTTCACTAGAAACCTTTGAGAAATCAACACAGAACAGTGCTATTCCTCCCTGAAATGGGAAGAAGAAACTCTGAATTGGTGATCTTTAGCCGCGGGCTCATTTTCTTATTGGCACTGCTTGGAGTGCAGTAATAAATCTTTCAGAAAGTGGCTTTACAAAGTGAAGGTTAAGTTGTACTTTGGCTAGGATAATTTGGGAAAGACTGTTGAAAATCCTGCCCACATTGCAAAGCAACAACTCAGAGGAATCATTCAAAATGATTTCTATGCAGATCATTAAATGAAAAGAGATTTCCAAATCCTCACATTTCCAAGTGATTTGTCTGCCCAGCTGGCAAGTTCTGGTGAAACATAATTCTATAGCAAAGAATATGATTCAGTGAAGCACACTGATAAGCCTAAATGAAGTATGAAACATAAAATGTTTCTGTGCATTGATTTCATCACATCTTGCAAAAATCATTCCAACTTTCTTGATTGACTGACTTGAAATTAGAGGACATATTTCCCTAACTGAAGTATCTATACCACTGAGTCAAAATATAGCTATTACATTCTGGCACTGAACATCTCCTTTAGAAAGTGATACTAAATCCCCATTGAAATGGTAAGATATATTCAAGTTCTATTTGAACTATATGGTAGAAAATAACAACAAGAACAAACAAGAATTCTAAGAAAATTACATTATGTTACAATGATAAAAGGAAGAGTCTCCTGTTGTAACCTGACTTGGCAGTGACTTTCAAATATAATCAGAAACAGTGACTTTCTGGGGCCACTCAGCAAAGCACAAACCCCTGTTGTCTCTCTAAGAAATGAATAGTAACAAAAGCAGCCAAGATGCTCATAGGAAGAAAAAGATATTTTGCTGTTTTGCCTTATTTCTCACTTATCTCTACGAACATGGCAAAAAATATTAGAGCAGTTTGAAGTTCTCTGTTACTTCAAAATGCTAAAGTGGTTTTAAGAAATCCAAAACAGTATCTGTACTAAGAAACATTTTTATACATTTTTGTACGTTTTACAAATTTCTAACAAAATTTTGATGTCATTTTAATAGCTTGTAAACAAAAACCATAACAGTTTCTAAAATATTTTCAACAATAATAAAATTAATGGAAAACAGAAATGAAACATAATGATCTGGCATTTCAGAGTTGTAAGAAGCATTTTTCTATTGGCAATAATGCTGTGATATACTATTCTTACAAAACCTGCAGGTCAGTATTCTCCTGGACAGGAACAGTTGACTGTGACAATGGCCAAGAAAACTCTCCAGGACTTGCTGGCTCCAGCAGCTCCCCTGCAAGCACCAGGCACTGCCCTGAAAATGCTGCAATGTTTGGTAACTGAGCACTGAGGTATCAAAACCTCAATCTATGGGCAAGGGAGTGGTAAGGGGACTCAAGCAGAAGAAAACATGGTAGCACAAGCACAAGAGCCCCACAAGTCAGACCATGGGTCCAACTCTCCTGTTTCCACGAGCATCAGGCTGTCGCTACTTACAGTTCTTTGCACTGTGCCCGAGGAACTTGGACTCATTCTGCTCTGAAACAGCCTCCAGCACCAGCAACTTGAAGCACAGGCAGTTTTGGAGCAGGAAACTAACTAGTTATGGGGAAATAGAAACAAAAGGGCATCTAATATTAAAAAATTAAGCATGTGGCTTTAAGAGGGAACTAAATCATGTTCACTTTTTTAAAATCTCTTTCTAAAAAACAAAATAATAATAATATTTGAGCTTATTTTTTAGACACTATTGAGAATTATGCCCAAGTTTTCTCACCACATTTGCATCAATTAATCCAGTGTCCGGGGCTAACAATTTCAACAACAATAATAGACCTTCTCCTCCAGAACCTCCTATGGCAACATGGCACCTGCTCGCTGCCTGCACTGCCAAGAACAAATGTGGTGCTGGGTTTATTAATGCTACCTGAGGCAATTTGTTGGCCTCAGTACCTTCAGCAACTGGGTGTGCCAAATGCACAACAGAAAGGATCGTTTTGGTGTCTTTGGGTTGTTTAGACTGGCACTGCAAAGTCACTCAAAATTCTAAATAATGAATTAAACTGAATTACTGATTAATTGCTAGCTATGATTTAAAAAAAAAAAAACTCTACTTTTCTTTCTGTGCACCTCAATTCTGTACCTCCACCAGCACATGCAGCACACTGACCAGCAGCTTCACTAGGCCTCTTTTGTATGTAGGCCATGTAAGTGTCTCCTGCACTTCCCAAATGCCTTAATCAGCCACACCTGCACCCTGGCCAAGGCCATAAGAGAAATTAAAGAGGGAGGGAGACATTTTCTGGGAGATGGTTTAATCTTTTCTCATCGGGGCCTTGCTCTCAGGATAAGACAGGCACAGAGGAAGGTTTTTTGCCTCTACAGGCAGCACTGCAACCGTATTTCATCAGTCTGGCTGCACAGTTTGAGCTCTTCTTCTTCTCTGCTATCTAAGGTTGTACTTCAAAAACAAGAACTTATTGCCAAAATTGCACCCCTGTTGACACCAAGACAGACAAAGCCTTAAAAATTACACACGTTTTCTGTTGTCTGTTGTGTAGATATTAGCAAAAAGTCAGGAAGAAGGGCTGTGAGGGCCAGTGGAGAGGGTTGCCCAACGCCATCAGCCCCACAAGGAGCTGCAAAGAGAGACAAAGAGACAGGGCCCCGTGGAAATGAGCAGGAACAAGGGCTTGGCAGCGTGACCCTATAACGATTCGGTACCATTTACCATACATTACGTACATCTTGGAGCTGATCAAGGCTATATTGAGAACATCTAGATTAGAAACCACTCTCTGGACTCAAGACTGAAGCACAACATGAAGCCCATCGCGGTACTGGACATGAAGCATCTTCAACATATTAAACCTCATTACGCTGCTACTCCTGATGCAAAATCAGATTCAGGCTTAAGTGATTCTTCTTCCACCTTTCTCAGGCCTTTACATGGGCCACACTATTTAGAAAAAAACAGTTTCAATTAGAGCTATTTTTACAGCAAGTTATAAATCTCAAACTAAGAGTTTAGAATAGCAACACTGTCACAACCGTAACTACAGCTTCATTATAATAAATCAGTCGTTTGTCTTGTAAGTCGCGTATTCTATAAATCAGAAATTTAGAATGTAAATCTCAGCACTTGTTCGTAAATCAGCCGTATCCATCAACACTGGAAATAATATTTTGGCAGTAAATCACCTCTTCAAAGACTCTCTGCTCTGCGACCTCACTGCGTCACTTAAAAATCACTTCAAGTTTTACTTCAGAGACTGTCTAAGTAGGTCTCCAGAATGTGATTTGGGCAACCTGCTCTGCAGAAATGCAAGCTCACGGCTTTATCTGCCTTTCTGTAGCATTAGGCAACCATGGCTGTTCAGCATGGGCCCTTGGCCGACACAACAACACCGAGCTGGTGCTGAGTGGTGGCCCTCCCTACTGCACCTGCCTTGCACTTAGTGCCTGAGCAGGAACAGGGCGCACACACTCAGTCCTACAGCCCTGTTCCCCAAACCAGCCTCCCAATAAGAGGCTGATTTCTAGAGAGGTAGGAAACAGGACTGGAATGAAATTGGGTATAACACTGAGACCAGAAGACATGGGAAATACACTGACAGCTACTGTCCAGAGTAAGACTGATATGATGGCATTATTCCAAACCAGAACTTTCTTCCATAACATAGATTGTCCAGGTTTGAATGATTTCACCCTTGGAAACTGGAACTGGGAAAAAGGGATTTAGAAGCAGAAGTAATCTCCAGATTTAGTATGAAGTTTGCCATTAAATAAATAAGCATTATCTCGGAAGAATGAGATTTAGAATTAATAACAAAATAAAAGATGGGATCTGACAGTTCAGCATCTCAAGTATTTAGAATATGTAAATTCACTATTTAGCACATTGGAAAAACCAAGAAAAAAAGAGCATTTAAGATAATTATATCTCTAGCTTTTAAAAATACATAAACAGTCACCTCTCATTTCAGATGCTGATTTCCATACTGGCATTTTCCTAAATCATTCAGTCAGTTAATGCACAATTTTTGACTAAGGCAAATTTCTGGAAAAGGACAAGTATCTGAAGCTACAAGATGAGGAGACTGCAGCCTCTTCTGCATTAGCTCACAACATCTCAATCCACAGCCCAATATTCATGTATCTAGAGAAAATCCAGACCAATCCTATGCTGCAAATATAACTCTGTTTCCAATCCTAAAGCCTGATCAAACAGTCCAACGCTGCTGTCTAACTGCTGAGAAGCTTCTTCCTGGTGTGTGCTGTGTACGCAGATGGAGGGATGTGGAAGCAGGGCAGGCCTTGTTGCAAATGTGTGTTTACAGAGCTCAGGTTCATACGAATTCTTATGACATGTTAGCAGCTGTGTTTGTGTTTTTGACTCATTTCAAAATATTTTGAAACGATACTAAAATCTCTGCCAAGCAATACATTTTTAAGATTCACACAGTCTGGCAAACTGTAAAAAAGTACTCTGAAAAATAACCTTTGATTCCAAAGGGATTTTGCAACCGCGCACAAGGAAATTGAAAGTATTTGATAGTTATTTATAAAGAATTATGTCCAGGCTTGTGAAGGATTTTAATAGCATGTTACAGGGAAGATAAAATATTTCTGCCATTCAGATATTTCCAAAGAATCTCTCAAGGATTCTTGACCAATCTCTGCAGTAATTGAAAAAGATTATAAAACAGTTCCTGAAATACAATGAAAAAATGTTAAGTGCACATATCTGTGAGCAGATAAGGTAGTGGGTTTTTGTTTTGTTTTTATGTTTAAAAAAGCTTATTCTTCTAACAAAGTTCAGAGCACTGCATTTCACAATGCATTTTGATGTTCCAGAAAGTCTTTTGACTTTAAATCCAGCCAATTCTTCACCTGTAGGAAAGGGAACATGTAAGGTACATCCACTATCAACAAAGTGTTAACTTCTCTTCAACTCACCTTTTTTCTGCACCTTTTCATTTCTTTCTTTGCATTTGTTGTTCTTCATTGTTGTCTGTGTTGTTGCTTTGTATTTGTTGTTCTTCCTGCAACATATTCAAAAAAAACTAAATACAACTTAAAAAGAAAAACAGCAAAAAAAGAAAAGCGGAGAAACTACAGTTTCTCACAAATCACATATTCACTTCTTTCCTGTCTGTCCACTGCTTATTTTACTTTCCAGAATACATTAACTTATGAAATTTATTCCATGTAAACAGCTAGGAATTGTGTGATACCATTCAGGAAGTTCAATTTTAAATCATAAATCCAACTCAGAGGCAGATGCAACTCACCTGCTTCTCATAAAGCGGGATAGGTAAACATGGGTAAATGTTACGTATTTCAAAACACACAAAATTTAATCAGATTAAAGCTTCTGCATCACATTCTTTGGCTCTAGTTGCAAGGAAACATTTCTATTCTAACTAGCAGTATATTTGTTTTAATATACAATGTGCGACATATCATCTTACTTGTGCTATTTGCCTGAAGGAAATTCATTTCAAATATGAAACTTTTACACAATATTTGCTGTTCAAGTATTACAGCTTTTATTAAATGGAGCGAGAGACCATGCCAAGGGATTTAAAAGAGAGAATTAATAACAACCACTGCTAATTTAGTCTTATGCACTACTTGATTGCAAAAACAAGGATGAAGATAGGAAACCAAGGATAATCTAAACAAGCTCCAGAGATGATTACTAAACATTTTGGACTCATTAACTCTATTTAAATCATACACATTTAAAGAAACAGCAACATAGCTCAAGTAAGATGCCAGAAGCTGAGAAAACACAAAATGATCTTTTCATTTTCAGTTTGTGCAGATGTATAACAAGAGAACATGGACACCTTCTACCTACAACTCCAGGTCATCTCAGATCTTCAAATTATTATGATAAAAATATATTAAGATAATAGATATCTGTAATCTACTGAAATTCTAAAAGTTAAGTTCAAGTGAAAATTCTTTTAAAGCATGTCAGATCTGGGACGGGATCACAGGAGATTTCAGGTGGGAAAGGAATTTCAGGAGCGCTTCCAGTCCAACTTCCATGATCAGTCCAAGAGAAAGGCTGAAAAGCGTCATGTGGGAATGATAATGTTTGGAGCTTCGATGGACAAAATCCCACATCTTTTTCACCTTTAAAAATTCAATCAAAAAATTGAAGCCAGCCCTCTAACAGAGAATGTAACTGACTGTACTTCTTTCAACTAACACAAGCCAAACAGACTTAGCAAGCAGCCAGCAAAGGTATTGTAAATACTTATTATTTGTGTGTTATTTGCTATTTAACTTGGTCAATATGCAGTAATCTACAATGGAAAAAACATCTCAAAAAATTCTTGCAACAAATAACTTCAGATTATCATAAGATAATACCGTGCTGGATGAAGTCCAGCTTTGGCAAAATGTTCATTTTGTTGTGAATATTCTTTGTGCAACAGAAATCTAAATAGTTCTTGAAAACTAGGATTGTGTTTTTTGAAAGAAAACTGTGTAAAACCGACTACTGCGGATAACAGAATGAAATGTATTAACTATTAATGGCCTGTTCATGAGCATTAACTGGAACTGCATTTCCAACTTTAGAGAGGGCATGTCAGCCACCATAAATACCTAGAGCAAGGGAAGACAAGACATCTGCGCTGAGGAAGGACGGCGTGAAGCTCCTCTCAAACAGGAACCCGGCGCTGCAGAGCAAGCTGCCCATTTTGGCACAAAACTCATCGTATGTGGAAGCCTCCGCTCTGTCAAATCTCAGTTCCTGGACTCCCTTTGGGAATCTCAGCTGCTCTGTTTCTGCAAGGCAGACTGCCTGCAGGTTCTGCTACTCTGTGTGAAACCCACCCGCGGGTGCTCTGTTTTCCCGGCATGTCTTCCCACCCACCAGCCCATGGCCCTCAGCTCCCTGCTCCCTGGTGAGCTCCGTGTGAGGGCTCCCAGGAGGCGACACCTCCATCTTGGCCACCTCCCAACTCACCTCCTGCTCCCTTCCAGGGCTGCTTTCAAAGCCACTGTTTATATCTCACCGGTTACAGTTCAGAATCAATAGGTGTTTCATCCTAACTCACTCATCAGCCACTCTTGATATCTATCAGTCTTCTTCTATTTCATGATATCTGGTCATCATAGTGCTTCTGTCTCCTGCAGTTATTGATACCTTAATAGAAATAAGAATTATGAATAATAAGAATTATGAAATTCTTAAAACTCTTGCATTATTGCCCCTGTTCCACACCTCACTTGACCCCCATCTCTCCCAAATAGAGGAAAAAATTATTCAGTTCAGAGTGATCTGGTTTCTCCCCCATGCCTATTCCAACAGGCCAGCTCCAGGTTTCTCATAGAACAAATACAATTTCCAGGCTAATAGCATGTTCCATTAAAAACAGGATTTTCATCATTGCTGAGCATCCTTCAGAATTTTTCAGTGATCAATTTTAAGTAAGTTTT
Organism: Nothura maculosa; assembly: GCA_032353885.1. Taxonomy (NCBI): domain Eukaryota; kingdom Metazoa; phylum Chordata; class Aves; order Tinamiformes; family Tinamidae; genus Nothura; species Nothura maculosa. The sequence goes on from JAUBOD010000117.1 coordinate 3,165,466, forward strand.
ATCTAGATCAGAGCCAGCTTGAAGTACTCCCATTTTCTCCAATTCTTATGTCTGCCACTCTGCCCTTTGTGTACACAACTGCACAGGACAGGTTGCTTCCAAGATTTCTTCTTTTCCCAGCACAGAGAAGCAGTAGAAGCCTCCCTGCTCTAAGCAGTGCTTGCCGGGATGTCCCTTGGTATATAATGAAACACTCTGCACTCTCCAGGATCAGTACCAAATAGGCCTCCAAAGCAATGAATATCAAACATATTTCTTGAAGTTCTCCCCATATTGATGCTAACTTCAATAGAAGCAAACTGTATTTCTATAATTTTTTAGTTCAAAAATAAAAAGGCAATTTCTGGTAGCCCTATGTTTGGTTGATTAAAATAGTTTCAAAAAGTAAGTTTTACAGGCATAACAAACTTTTCTTCTTTGATGATTTCTTAGCCTGGCACCTTGTATAGTAGCAAATTCGTTATACTGAGTGGGATCCCATTACATGAGTCTGAGACATTTACACCTCAGATCATGAATCAAAGTTCTGGTACTCCATAATGAAAGATTGATAGTGTTTTTGTAGAAAGACCCTATAGAACTTGATAAATAATGAGGGTTAGTGGAACGTGCAGGCAACAGAGAGCAATTTATATTTTCTCCAGAGGGGTTTTGAAAACTGCACCTCAAATATGATAAATGTCGTGTGATGGCAAAAAAAAGCTACAAATGTTAATATGCAGCTCAGTATAAAGTCTTCACAAATCAGAAGACAGTGCCTTTTCCTTCTCTTCTTTAATGGTCAAGCAGGGATCTCACCAATATAGTTTCTCCTACTCCAGTAGGAAGGATTCGTTTCTCAAGCTTGCAGGGACATCAGCAACAAATAAATAAAATATAAAAGTTTAAAAATAAATAAAAGTTTAGCCTAAGTGTTGACCAAGATATTGTGACATACTTGTAGTTCCATGAAATGTATTTCATATGAAACAAGTATTTTTGTAGATTCACTAGGCTTTACTCTTACAGAGGCAATACATGGAAGGCAACAGAGGCTTGTGCCAAGGCATTCCCTGGAAGCTTTAATGTTTGGATTTAACTTTCTGATCTGAGGCAGAAGGGCAGTACAAAGCGCAGGCACTCGGCTGCTTAGGAAATAAGAAATGAGGGCACTTCGTGTCACTTGAAGCTTTGAATCTCTTCCCTTGTTTTTAATCCGGAGCTCTCTGCTGCTGCCAGTCCTGCCACCGGGCTGGGCAGAGGTGTCGACACAACAGGGCAGAGAGCCCTTCTGCATCACCAGCATCTCCTGCTCCTTCCTCTCTCTTTCCCATGGCAAGGCAAGATTCCATCCTCAATCTCTGCTGCCCTTGGAATGATGCAACATTCCCACAAACATAGGGTATGCAGGGGAAAAAAATGTTTCAGTAGAAACAGGGATCTCCCTGCATTGACCAAGGGTTCAAAGACTTCCCTGCAGGTGGAAAGTTTCCGCAGCAGCTCCTTGTGCTCCTCCCGCCGTGACCCCTTGCACCAAGCACTACCGCACAGCGGCCTTGACAGGATGCCAAAGCACCACGGCCCGGGGCTGGAAAGCTGAGGCTGAGCCTCCAGCTCGGGCAGTAATGTCTGCTTTAACATTTTTTTTCTTAGTGTTATCCACACAGCTGTCCAAACACATCAGTGTTGCTCAGTTTTACATCTCTTAGAGCTTCAGCTTAGCAAACATTTAAGTACTCAACAGGGAAGGGACCACCTGGGAAATAAAAAAAGCTCTTCTACCACTTCCAAGTTTCCTTTTCAAGTGCTTGATCTTCAAAGATGCAAACTGCACCGGCAGAACAGTTAGCATCTTAAGGCTGCATTTACAGGAAGGCCCTTTTAACAGGATCCTTTTACACAGAAGTAGGACACAAAATAGATGTATTCTCTCAGCTTTTCCTACCTGACTTGCAGGTAGCATTTCAGAGAGCAGGGCCCGTTGGCCCTGGGCATCCTCCTTATCCCTCAAGCCCCCGCAGGCCCAGGGGCTGCCCAGAGACCCTGTAGGCCCCAGGAGTGCCTCTCGGGCAGCATCAGCACAAGGGGAAGCTTCACACAACAGCAGTGGCGCTGACGGAAGCAGCAGCTCTGCAAAGAGCCCCAGCTCCGTGAACTGTAACTCGCAGCGTTTCCTCGGCAGGCTCTGTTTAATGGGATTGTTCCCGACGTATATATTGCATTTCGTCTAAAGTCACAGTTGGTCTGTGACAGAGAAACCAGCCATGGAATTATAATGCAGCCTCTTTCCACCTTTTTTATCCAATTACAAATGTATCTACCCTAAGTAGATAGCTAACATTTAATACTGTTTCCATTCCCAAATGGTTTCTTCAGATGTTTCCATTTTTATTACTATTTCAATCCATCCCACACCCAGAAAGCCAGGGAGATTAACAAGGTTGGGAATTGGCCAGCATTCAGAACACCATTCCTTAAAACTGGAATTTCTGTAAAGGGGCGTATGACAAAAAAAAAAAATTACTACAAGTTGCTACTATTAGTACTATTGATTACCATTAAAATCCAGTCTAGAGCAGACACAGTGTTTTGGCTACTTCATACAATATCCACAAAAGTTTAGTTAATGTTCCACCGACTCATTTCCCTACAGGTTCAGATTTAGGATAAATATCTCACCTTGAGCAAACATATTTCATTTTAATTGTTTTCCTTTTCATATGACATGCTATAGAGAATTCAGCATTTCAAAAGGTGTTACTTGACATATATTTCCCACGAAATTAAACCAAACTGCTCCAAACAACTGTGTCTATATATCCACATCCAACAAAGGTCATTCAGGATGGCTCGACTTCCTTGTAAGAAGGAAGGTCTGCCTCTCTTGCTTGTTCTCCCTTGATCCCATGTGTGGAAAATGCAGCTCTTAGCTGAGGACACTACCAGGCATCAGGGACCTCCAGGACACTCTTGACAAGTTCCCATTTTTGACAGGGGTTGGAGAGAGCTACATCTGGTCTTTGAAGAGAGTTTTACCATGGAGGCCTTGGCGGATTACATGAGCAAGGTAGTCTTAATAGGGTTTCTTTTCAGAGGTTTGCTGCCAATTCAATTTCAAGTGCCTTGCTATTTTAAATAATGTCAAGGAAGTCCAGAGTAAATAATGGGTGCTTTTCTATGCCATCATGAATCAAAGAGAATAATGAATAAAAGTAACGTTCCACTTCATGGAGTACACGTTCTTTATGCTCTTATCCTAATAAATTGTAACTCAGAAGAATATGAATGCAGAGAACTAACTCCATGGCTAATCCACCGGGAAGATTTAAGTGGGGAAAAACACCGGCCATCAATAAGCAAGATTTATTTGATGTCTGTATGAAGATGTTATTTGATGCACATCTGTGTTGCCAAGCTCAGGAGCAGTGGGGAGCTCTGCATTCTCCTCCTGGTCCTGCCAAGGTCACAAGAGTCTTATACAATAGACAGTACCAGTCCAAAGTCATGCAGTTAGTTTTAAGTTATAGCAAAACATGGGCATTATTTCATCTAAAAGAACATCTATCCATTTTGATGTATTTCTGGAAGAGACTTACCCTCCGTGGAAGATGCAATAAGTCAATAAATTTTATCAGAGTTTATAATCTTTTGGCATGGGCTAAAGAGGAAAGATGAACTGAGAGTCAGCAGTGGGGAGGCTAAAGCAGAGCTGGCAACTACAGCAACACATCTGAATTATGTTGTTTGGGTTTTTATTAAATATAACCTATGGCTTCCTTTACTCTCCTAAAGTTTCCTAAAATACAGTGAGATGTAAAAGTCAGCAAGCTAACAAATTTTAAAATTAGCTATCCTAGCATCAGTGTGTGAAAGTTGTATTTTCATATATGCAAGCACATACAACACTGAAAATATCAATGTGCACAGTTGTAGCCAGCTTGTATGACAGTGCCAGATTTTGTTGTTTTTTTTTTTTTTTTAACCTGTTTTATGTTATGGAAACAGGATAAACACTAATTCCTCTACTGGGATGTTGTTTTTCACACCACAAACAAGATTGATGCTACCTGGAGTTTCTGAACACCGAGCAGCAAAGACAACCTTCCTCTCCTCACAGCTTACTCCTCGTAACTCCTCGCTAAGAGCAGCTGTCTGCCAGGCTCAGGAGGCGGATTTGAGGATTAAGTTTGTTAAATCGTCCTGAGTGCTGAGGCTCCTGGGGACTGATCAAAGTATTTGGTTCTGTTGTGGCTCTGTGTGCTTTGCTAGGAACCACTCAAGTCATCATACGAAGCCTCACAACAGGTTGGTAAAACACACAAACCACAGAAACATCACAAGAAAAGAGTAATTTCAGTATTATTCTGAGGTACTCTCAGACCAAAAATCTTATATTTTTCTGTTAAAAAAAAGTAAATTAAAAGATACCTTCATTAAATAAATAATTGAACACCAGAGTGGCAGAAAGCAGTTCACATGCTCGAGGTCCAGATACTCAGAAAGCAGCCAGAACGGGATCAGGTCCCTGTGATTCCTCTAGTTCCCTTTCTGCAATGGTGCAGGCAACCTGCCATAGGAACAAGGCAGATGCTGGAGGTCAGCACCCACAGAGATTTTCAACTCCTGCAGTTTTATCATGTGGTTGGTTTTCTGTGACAGAAAGTTAACTTGATGTACTATTAACAACTAACATCCATATTAAATGCTCCTGCTACTCCCAATACTACAAATGCAGCGGGTATGACGTGCATGTGTTCGGCTCCTGACTGCCTTGGTGGAAATGAAGGCAACTCTTTGGAGGGTTGTGCCTCTACACTCACACCTGACAAATGCAGTTCTTGACAACTGCCATGTTTGGCAAAACAAGATATCACGTGTTTTTCACAGAGAATATGTGCCCTAAGTACAGGAGGCCTTATTCATGTTGTTATTACAAGAAGAGCACTCAAAGAATTTAGGGAATCCATGTAATAATCTCCCCAACAATTCAGCTTAGAAGCACAAGCTAAAGAAGAAGAAAATTTAAATCAAGGCAACAAAGTCAAAACAAGACATCGGAAACTTTTCTCATTATTACTACATCCTTTTTGAAAGATATGATTTCATTTTATCATGGTGAAGAGCCTGCAGGACAAAATAATGCAAGAAGAGAAGAACGGAAATTAAACCGTTATTCCGAGCAATAAAATTCTATGCAGGAGATGAACATTCCACTGCTGCATGAAGCAGAAATGGTTTTCACCTAAACAACAAGAGCTCCTGTCTATCCTAGGTCATCCCCTTGATCTGAAAGGCCTCGCTGCTCTTATCTTCCTGCAAGGGCCAAATCCTTAGCTAGCAAACAACTCTTGTCACTACTAGCTCCCTTTCATATTTCTAACCCACAGCAATCAAAATAAAATCTCACCAATATTGTTAACTTACTTGTCTACCATCCAAAACACTTGGCGTTAAGACTCTTGCAAATGAAGGTTTGCACCTTTTCTGTGCAGATCCAAAGCTGTTGCTCTACTCGGCACACACACGAACCACCGCATTGATTTATGAGTGGAAACAAGGTGCTGTATATAAACAGTAATAATACAGCTCTTGGACTCCTTTTTCTTCTTGCAAACAGTCCACTAACAAGCAGACCCCTGGGAGAAGAACATCAGGAGTCTGCTCTGTAATTTTGCAGTAATGGTACATTTTTATTATCTGGAACGGGAGCCCTCCAGTTACTTCCAGGGCAAACTTTGCCCTGCAGAAGCCTCGGAATTTCAGGGACTTCCACGTGGGGCTGGGAGGGTTCCTGGCACCCAGAGGGACGTGGCTCGCACAGGGGACACAGCAGTGTATCCCCAGCGCTCCTCATAGGACAGCGACGCTCAGGGAAACGGAGGCATTTCGTGTTAATAGTGAGAAAAATCATAAAATAAACAGTCCCTAATTACTGCTATATCTGAGAAATAAGCACTTTGGGGAGATAATTTATCACTTAAAGCTACGAGTAAAGCTTATGATATTGCAATATGTGGGAAAAATGGACTTCAGACAAGTCTGTGGCATGTACAGAAGTTGATATATGGTAACTGCTATATTCAGATATTAAAAAAATTATCTGCTTAGAACAGGTAACTAACCCTGTAATTATCCTTACATATTTAGGTTGGACATTTAGCTTTCAAGTTAATTATCAGCCAAAAAATTAACCCACAGTGTCAGCTGGAAATTAAAAAAAAAAGAACTGATGTGTTAAAAGCACAAAGCAAAGCAGTCTGCTTCAAGGCTCGGATCAATTTAGTTTTGTAATCACTCTCTCACACATTTATTCTATTATTCATACTCATAATTTATTCATCCCAAGATACACCTAGGAAATTGCCAGATACTGAAATTTTAGAGTATTAGTTTGGAAAAAAGGGGCTATATTTACATCTGAAAGTATGGGAAAAATAAATAATTAAGAAGTTGAGTTGTTCTTACTTGAGTGTTCTCCATGGCTGCACTGTTTAGCTTTAGACAGTTATAGGGATATATTAGATATCACACTTTCTATTAAAACCTGGGAGCAGTTTCTGGACGCATGTCTAAAATCACGAGTGAGTAAGGCTGAAAGTTCCTGACAGGAAAAAGTTTTGGCCAACTTTGGCTCCTTTCCTGCACTCCGGGAGCACCATAACATTTCTCAAAGTTTCTTAAAGGAGGGTAGAGTCTCCCACTTCTTTCTGAGTTGGAACAGCCTGTTGCAATACAGGAGGTTTGCTCTCATCTACTGGACAAAGAACAAGCTCAATGGGCTCTGGGGACAGCTGCTTCTCACAGGTGCCCTTAGCAAATGGCCCACGAGGTGCATCTCACACACTCTTCCTTTTTTAAATGCACTGGAACCTAAAGAGCAGGACATCAGATATGTCAACAGAGACCAGAGCCAGACTAGCAGGGCTCTTAACTAAAACCACTCTGCTTTACATTGACTTCTCACATGCAAAGCTTTAAGTACAGCTTACCCTGATGTGGGGTTTAGTGCAGGGCTCATCCATATGTTTTGCTTCATTTCTCACATAGGGTAGTGGAGAGGCAACAACTACCCCATGCCCATAATCAGTCCTGCTGCCCACTCAAAAACAGTCTCCTTTCTACAACGTTCTTTTTATAGCTTTTTTTTAAAAAGCAACTTTGAAAGAAGAAGATCAGATATGTTTTAAGGTTTAGACTTCTTTCTTATATTCTTATATAATTATTAATGAAAGATCTAAAATTAGCAGATTTCACAGCAGAAGTTCTTCCATTGCTCACTTCTGCAAATGGAAATCCACTGGAGATCATCATTCACATCAGAAATTCACATCAGAAATCTGAAGATTCTGATCTTATAATATTTCTGATTTCTCAGAGGGGAAGAAATGTAAAAGCTTTAGAGCAATTTCAAAACACAGATTAGATGCAGTTAATGAAGCCTGGAAATAATTAGATTTAATTATCATTTATGTTTTGTCATTTATTAATCTTGGCATAGTGAAATGCAAAATTTTTTTCTTTTATTTTTCTCTATTTTAAAATATAGAGAATGCAGGCCCATCGAAAACAGTTAGGTGGCTTTTCACTTTCAAGTTTTCATTCCCTAAACAAACCTGATAAAAACATGGGTAATGCCAACAGCTTCAGGATTTCACTGCTTCCCACTCTAAGAAGGAGATTGTTCCAAAGAATTGAAAAGAATCCCAAAAAGTTGAAAAATATCATGGTAACTTTGAGCGCAATTGTTTGGTCCCTCAGAAGCTTGGGCCAGCTGGGAGCAGGAAGGACAGAGGCTGCTCTGGGACCATCTGCAGTGTCCAGGGCACAGGACAGGGAGCAGGAAGCGCCTCAGGCTTCTCCTCCTCCTGTCTCCTGTGCACGGGCCGTGTCGCTCCAGGGCAGGCTCCGCAAATCCTTGTGCTGTTAATCCCTGCATTTCAACAGGGCACTGGCCAGGCTAGAGAGGAATTCAAGTTACTCACTCTTGCATAAAGGATCACTCAACTGAAAGCAAGGGAATATTTCAGTCATCAAATACCAAAGTATCAATACTCAATCCCTAGTGTAGTTCACACACCTATTTCATCTCCTCCTCTCACTACTTCATTGACTCTCCAGTGTCAGTGAGTAGCTGCTAACCTGGGTAATTTATCATTATTTAAGAGTGCTGCGAAGCAGTGGTGTTTAGAGACATGGGGCATACAAATCACTCATAAAAGTGTTTATGATACTTGCACATTTCTGACTATTCCATGCAAAGTAAACACAACACAACTATATCTGCCTTATGCTTTGCCAGGCCCCCAGAATAAAATGGCAACTTTCCCCTCTCATAATTTGAGCCACATTTATCATCTTTCACATTTGCCCTGGCACGTTACCACCAGTGCTCTCACAGAATATGCTGACCAAGTTTAAAATCCTAGGCCTGTAAGCTCTTCAGGCACTCTCTTCATAAACAGGAGCCTCAGCATGAGATTGAACAGCAGGTTTGCTCAGCAGCCTTTCCCTGGGTGCTTCCAAAACCCTCTAAAAAGGCCTCAAACCTCCCTCCCTGCAGTGCACGGAGCCCCTGCGTGTGCAGCTCAACACCATGCTTGCTGCTGGGGACACGTGTGCAACTGCAGCTACACTCCTGGGAACAGACCGGAATCCTCTCTACATTTCGCTTTCAGGATGAGGAATTATATTTTCTCTAGGTTACAGTTTTACCCTTTTAAAATATGTCATCCAGAAACAGGGTGAGCGCCCATGATAAGGAAGCTACAGATTCTGCTTCATATCTGTAATTATAAACTGCTACAGATGCACTTAGATGCACTACTCAGTCGCAGGCACTGAAAAGTGCATGTGGAAGATGTATTATTGAACTTTGAAAAATGAGGTCTTCTGCACCGGAGTCATTCCAATGCACTGAAGGAGACTGGAATAACTGCTTTCCTCACACTAAGATAGTGTTGTAAAGAAGCTTCACAAGTATCTTCTGGGTGAAAAAGATGAATAACAACTAATACAGTATAGATAAGTGTCTTTCATTTTGTTTATTAAATACTATCTTAATCATTAAATTTGTTAAATGTAAAAAGTGATTTAAGCAATTTATTTTTCCTCCATTACTGTCTAATAACACATTCAAAAATAAACTGTGAGTTACTGAGTTAGTATTATTCAGAAGCTCCTATGAATGCAGCCACGTAAGCGTGATGGTCCCAGCTTTATCATGCATGTTCATGAGCTGCACACCTGGGGTCAGAGGAGTTCAGGAGAAACAGACAGTTCTCATTCCAGCTCCTCAAACGCGATAACCTTTGAGCTCTTTGCAAAATCTCATCTTTGTTATTCTCCAGATTCTTTTTATTTCATAAAAGCAAACCTCTTCAGGAACCAAGGGGGTGAATCATTCAGTACACAACAAAAATTGACAGACTGCAAATTCTTCTCTGCGCCTGGCTGTAGATAGAAATAGGTCACATGGAGGTGAGGGCTCAATATTCCAATGTAATAAGATAATGCCAATAGAGAATTGGCATTGTTATTACCCTTCCATCTTTGAGATTTTTGGAAACATTTATTTAATCTTCATACTTCGATTTGAGCCTACATATGAATAATTTCAATATTTCTTTGTTTCTGCATTTCCTATGTGCTTCATTTATGTATTCACTCCTTACTGAAGGCATAAAAATGGCACATTCCCAGTGCGGAAACACAGCCTGTAATCCACTAATAGTGGATATTATTTTTAGAGATATTCTAAATCTTGCAGGTTTTAAAATCAAATTGCTTCTCATCACAGGGACCCTGCAGCAGAAGCAGTGTCTTGTTCACCTAATGGTTACATAATATTAATAGTAAATGCTGAAGCATAAGAAAATTAATTTTAGAATGCCAAGATAAAACAGTTCCATACTGCAGGAAAAATAAGGAAATAATAGTCGTGCAAGACATTCCTACTGACATTTTCTAAACATAAAGAAAACCATTCTTATTATTGATTATGCAGCAGTCTTCCAAGACTATCTCACAATAACTAAATCACCAGAACATTTTCTATGAGATTCTAAACATGTTACTCAAATTTTGGAAATAGTTATTGATTCCCTTTTTCTCTAAATGATAGCAAACACCAGACAGCAAGGACTTAATTTCTGTGGACCATAATGGTCACATATCCAGAATCCAAGTATATTTCAAAGAATTTTAACTAAGTCTGAATAATAAAAAAGAACATTTCACACATAAACTGACAGAACATCAGCTAGAGAACTGAGAGTGAAACAATCTGGAACACCCTGAGATATGACAGATAAACAAAAATAGGTTGGACAATTTTAGTCTCAGTAGTCAGGAACTAGTGTAATATAGAAATTCAAGTTCTAGTGATCATCTGAAAGACTAATTTCTATTACTCCTTTGCTTTCAGAATTATAGCTCATCTTGGGGAATCCCTGAGCAGAAAACTTCATAGTCTATTCCACAATATTCACTTTTCATATTGGTTCTCTCCATTGCAGAGGATGATACTGAGCTGTGAGCACTAAGAGCTAAGTAGGTGTTCATCACTGCACTCAGAGTTTATCTGGGGAAACCAAAAAAACTCCTTCTGAAAGTCAGGGAAGAAGCAGGAGGTATTTGTGGGCTTTGTACCACGCCGTGGGTTCCCGCAGTTACCCCAGGTGAGTGCTGCAGAGAACAAGGCCGAGCTGTGCTCCGTGCCACAGCATGGAACGAAGTGGTTAAGTCCTAAGCTTTGGACATGGGCAATCTGCCAAGGCCAGATGGAAATCTCAGCTGTCATGAGCAAAGGTCATTCTGTCCTTCTCTGAACAAGGTGTTACTAAAACCCCCGTCCACTAAGCAAGTTCCCACTGATTTGAATCAAGACCTAAATTAGGTCGTTTACTTGTCAGGCATTGCCTTGTCTCTATTTTGGTCTAGTTTTTGATCACCTAAGTCCACCAGAGACCATCCTAGACCTTCTACTGATATCAAGTAGACCTTGCTAAATATTTTTTTTCAAGAAATCTTTGACAAGCCTTTCTTCCTATAAATTGACTATAATGTCTCATTTTCAGAAAGGGCAACTGCTGCTGAATAAATTAACAGTTTATAAATGATGCTTTTATAAAAGTATTTTAATGGCACTACTTTTAAAATATTTTAACAAGCTCTAAATAACCCTCCAAGACCATGTGTAGACAACCCTTCCAGACATACTCAATGCTACTAACGTTGGCCCCAAGAAAAACATACAAAAGGGCCATGATGTACAAGTCACTGATCTAAGCGTCATAATTACATATCACACATTACTAAAACATCATACCAGAAATAAAATATTGCTAGTGTAAATTTCATGTTTTACTGATAAAGTAGTTTCTTCTCTCCCCTTCCAACTTCCTTAACTGCATCTGTAGGCATTTAAAGAACATAAAAACTATACAAGAACAACAACATGAAGAGAGGGAATTGAGCCATGGAGCTTGGGAGTGACCAGAGCGTGAGGTTCTGCAGAGGGTCCTCCAGGTCACGGCTGTCCCTGTCCCCATTTCTGTTCCCTCATCACGTCCCCTCCACAAGCACCACCGCTTGCTGTGACCGGGCAGGTACCTCCCTAGCAGCCTCCTCCAACACGAGAGCCAAGAGCCGCCTCGCAGAGAGGAATCTCCAAGCAGATTTGGGGAAAAGAAGAACACCCTATACACTGAAAGCATTCACTTTCACAGCTTTAGAGTGAACACCAAACTAATCCGAGACTTTTTTTTTTAAACAAGTTCTTTTTGTGCTCCAAGGACAAAGCAACCTTTTCCAAAACAGAATCAGTATTTTACATTTCTCTATAATAAAAAAAAAACATTACTTGATTCCCATAAGATAGTTAAGGATAGTTAAGAGTTTATTTCTTCTTCCTGTATCCCCTCACTTGATCTTATGTTAAAGGTTTTGACTTCTGCCACAAGCAAACACATCCCACGGAGGATGCATTATTTTAAAAGGTGCTCATTTTTGTGAGCTCCACTATAATTTGCCAGTCTTATATGATGCCTCAAGATGGTCCACACGTTCAGAAAAGGAAGCCACATGCTGTTAATATTGATCTCCTGATGGAGGAGGAAGCGAAAAAGTTTCTCCAAAATTAGCACTTGCATTTATAGAGTTTCTAAGAACTGTGCTTCAGTCTCAATTTTCAAACTTGGTGTAGAGATTATAGCTCTGCTTAGCATCATCCCTGCAGTTAAGGCCTATTTGACACCCCACTTGCAGCCGGTGACATTCAGTCTATATAACAGCAATTTACAGATCATGAAGGCTCCTATTTGTCCTCTTATGGAGTTACTGGGCATTTATCCCTGGTGGTTCCAGCCTCAGCCGCTGCAATCAGACCATTATGCAGACAGTGAGGTTGCATTTCACAACTTTCATCCAGTGTTTCAGCCAACTCCCGCCAACTCTCAGGGCTACACAGACAGCCTTGAGAAGTACCTTTGAAGTCTGATTCTCCCCCAAAAAGTTAGGAGCTATAATGCACTCTCTACTTTCATATCCACCCCCACAATCATCATCCCTTTTGGAAAGGTTACAGCAGAGAATTACACATTTCAGGAAATATTAATAAGCATAACCAGGAATCGGGTAGAAAAAGCGGTCACAGGGCATATTAGCTCAGACCCAAATGTCACTTGAGAAGCCTGTAAGAGCCTGCTGCCAATGCGACACATCGGCACAAGGCTGGAAAGCACCAGCTCCTTTCCTTCACCTCCAGCACAGAATTGTCAGGGCCAGTGGGTCTCTCTCCTACTTTTAAGTTAATAATGTAATTGCCAATATTAATAAAATGTGCTAGATAAAATCCACCAAATAAATCAGGCACCAGCCACACTACGGAGGCATCTTCCACTACAAAGCAAGAGAGCAGTTGAAAAAAAGTATCTTTGGGACAAACATGCATCTCTTCAGGATAAATACACATCACACATACACAGGTGTTTCCTATAACGAGCCCTTTTTTCTTGCTCCATAATGTCACACTCACTTTTTGGGCGGATTTCCTTTTCCCTCCTCAAGTTTTCTGGCTGTTCATGCTTTTCTCTTCCTTAACTGAGGATCTACATAACTTTTCTAAAGCCTGTAGTCTCATCTCTCTCTTTCACCATCCTAGACAAGCAGCGCTCTAAATCAGGTGAGAAGCCTCCTAGCTACTGCCAGCACAAACTGATCTAATCCTCTATCTAGATTTTTTTCTTGAAAAAATAAAAAAAAAAGGCAGAAAATTCAAGGCCCCATCACAATCACAGTAACTTTCTTAATCTCTTGCCTTCACCTCAAAAAAAAACTTTTAAATCTTGGGAATATAGATTTCATTGCCTGGCTTTCTTTCTTTAAGGCTTTTCCACACATCCAGATGTTTTTGCTCTCACAGCATTTAATAACTTTGGCCTCCAAGTGTCTACGTTTAAATGACTTGACAGAGCACACGGTGGCAGCAAACCAGGGATTCTCTTCCTCCTTTGAATTTTATTATTTTGGGAGAAGGGCCATCACTTCTTTCACAGGTGAAATTACTTCCGAGCCAGAGTGTGAAAACTTTTTGCATGAGTGCATGAAAAGCCTCAACTTTTTCTGCTTAGTCCACTTGATCTATGATTGTCACAGCTGCCAAAAGTAACTGTGCTACCTCCCTCCGAGAGCATCACTGCAAATGCAGGAAACGGAAAGGATCTGGCTTGGATTTAATGTGTTTGGAGAAGAAATATTGTCCTAACAGGTGGGACGGCTCAAGTGCTGCTGTCAACACATGTGCAGAGAGGCAGCTCCACGGGCAGATGCTGCTGGCCACCGAGACAGCTTCTTCAGCAGGATGGCACAAGACAGAGCAACACAGGGCTTTTATGGGCAACTGCCAGCAAGCTTAAGGCTTGTTAGTGGCCTTTACTGGTCTAAAGCAATTGCAATGCATGGGACAGGTTCACTACGGCAATTGCTATTAGTGCCAATGCTTTAGGTACTAAGCTCTTTAGAGGATCTCTCCCTCCTCCTTCTCCTCCCTGAGGAAGCACAAGTATATAGGGCCCTCTTGTCTGAGTATTGCACAACATATAGCAGACAAAGACAGAAAGCATGAGAAGCCAGAAAAATAAGTCATGTAATTTTGTTTTTTTGTCTTGGAAAATAAAGATGATGAAAACTATACACTCCTTTTACTTGCTCATAAATCATCTATTTGATATTGAAATAGCCCATTCAAACTTCTCTGGTGGCAATCTTCATAGTGATGTGTTTTTCATAATTTACCCTCTTCAAGTCACATTTTACTAACAGCATTAGAAATGGCAGTTTAAACACACCAAGTTTGCAGTGACTATCACTGGAGACTTCAGATTTTGACAAGAGTACTCCTTGAGCAGATGAAAAAAGTCTGTATTTTAAAATATTAATATAATTACAAAGATGCCATAGCTGAAAAAATAAGCATTGAGAGAATTCTATTTCATAGGGGCTTTTTTTTTTTGTTTTCTTTTTTAGAATTGTGTTTGTAATTCACAACAATTGTAAAATACATTTAGACACACTAGGATTCATGGCTGCAGCCTGGCCCTGCCCTCGGTCCTGAGGAGCTCCCTGCTCCTGTCGCTACCTGCCCTCACCACAGCTTCCTGAACACACTTCAGCTTCATATTAAGCCTCCTTGCTCTGGATTGCATCAAGAGCAGCACTGCAAAGATTTCCCAAAATAAACATTACCTCCTTAATTGAGATTATAGTTAAGAGCTGCTAAATATTCCAATTTCCACTCAAAAAAAAATCTACACAAGCTCAGTAAATCCATTACCACTGCACAGAATATACAGTGCACAATTATTTATCCCAATTTACCTCGAATTGCTACATTTATTTCCAACTGGCAGCTGTAGCACATCTGGGGCTCATTCATTTCCACACGTTTTCCCACGTACAGAACACGTCTCACTGTTGAGTCTCACCTAACATCTCATTGTTGAGTCTCATGGGTGTAAGCTTAAGCACAAGAGGTTCCATCTGCAGATGACGGGGAACTTCTTTACTGTAAGGGTGACAGAGCAGTGGAACAGGCTGCCCAGGGAGGTTGTGGAGTCTCCTTCTCTGG
>JAUBOD010000117.1:3192787-3221355 GCA_032353885.1 Nothura maculosa
TGAGGTTGGAAGGGACCTCTAGAGATCACCCAGTCCAGCCCCCTGCTCCAGCAGGGACACCCAGAGCACGGGGCACCCAGTCACATCCAGGCAGGTTTGGGAGATCTCCAGAGGAGACTCCACAGCCTCCCTGGGCAGCCAGTGCCAGGGCTCCGGCACTCCCACAGGGAAGAAGTTCTTCCTTGTATGGAGATGGAGCTGCCTGTGTTGCAGTTGGCACCATTACCCCTTGTCCTGTCAATGGCCCAAGGCATCAAGCCCACTATACCCATGTATACATGATTCTTAGAGCTCATGTCCAACTACAAAAAGTCATATTTCAGAACACCTTGCATTATTTTTAAAAAAGCACCTTTTTAAATTTAAACAGTTTTTGGATTATTAGGAACACAAGTACCATTGATTTCAATGAGGTTTGCATTCACAAGTCATTTAACTGCCTGTGCAAATAGACGTACTAGATATTTCACATTCCTTTAAAACTCATTTTCTTCACCTAAATGAATCCATCAGTAAAAAAAGAAAAGCTACCTAAGTCAAGTGAAAAAAACAAAGACCTACTGAGGTAGTTCTTCTAAATTAAAGAAAGTTTTAATGAACTAAACGGAGCAAAAACAGTTCAGGGAACGTAAAGATCTGTCCCCAAATATTGAGCAGATCATTTGAAATTGTGTAACTTTTTTCCTGTCCATCATAATATGACGATGATCAGTTATCTACATCACTAATTAATTGCTATATAGTATCTCCGCATAGTGGAAAATATTTTTTCACTGGAATAGAAGTGACAACTCTACTTCTCATTGATCACAGCTCTACTTTTTATTGATCATGAGATGCTTAAGATTTTTGCTAGCGTGACACTTCAAGCAGAATTCTGAACAACATTCTATATTCTTCTAGTTTCCAAAATAAGATAACCCAAGTAATTTCACCTTATTCTTTGGGGCAGCATCTAATCCCTGGGCCAATTCAATACAGCTCCTTCCTTCCCCAGTAGAAGGGGGAAAGAAACAGAGCCAAACAAAATATTATACAACTTAAATATCATATACAAAGTCTTATCACAGCCAAACAAAGTATTAGACAACTTAAACACTTCTGTTTCTGGCCCACTTTTGATAAGCTCCATGATTGCTGTAACCATTTTCTACCATATTACAGATTCAAGAGACAGAACTAAAAACTATGAGAAGTGCATGATAGCCTCCTTCAGCTGCATGATAACCTCTTTGACATTTGCATTCTCCTATTTCATGTTTCTTAAGCAAAAGGGAATTCTATTTCACTTTTATACAGCATAACAAAACTAGCATTATTTCGTCAATAACAATTACTGCAACTTTCACTCCAAGCCATTTAGCAAAATGCTCTCCAAGGAGTTATTAAAAATATTCTTAATTAGCCTTATATAGCTCTTTCTTTTGCCTTTTTTTCTAAGTAACCATATATTGAATATATAAATATATATTCAAAATATATTAAAATACTTTTCTTCCATTTTATGAAAATATTTATAATACATCATGAGACAATTTGCCTTATTCAGTAAATTCAGTGACATAATTATGTTTGTTTCCCCAGCAGTCACATCTGTAACTTCCACTTCATTTACAACACAATGTTTACAAATTTGCCTATTTTCAGATTCAATTTAAAGCTATAAGATAAAAAATGAAAAGGATTTCAGCAGAAGCTCATTCAACAACAGCCAAAATCTGTCCCATGTCATGATTTCTTGAAGTGTTTATTTGCTTCTCATTTCTAGGATCCCGAGAGGGGCCAAAGATGTTCTTTCTCTATTACTGTGGAGAACTTTTCCTAGTACCTATTTCACATTTACAGCATACTTCAAAAACTAAGTGAAACTTGAAGAAATATCACTGATTTTACAAATCTCCTCATTCTTGATCTGAACACATGAATGTAACATACAGTAGATGACCTCACTGGTCAGAACTCCTTTAGAAAGAAAATTGTCAGGAGAAGAAGAAAGGAAAAAAAAAAAGGTCTTCATTCACCAAATAACTAAAATGACTTTTGTGCACTGAGATGTGGAAACACAATTATTTAATTACAATAGTAGAATAACTAGGCTGCAGATTTTATTTTGCAAGACTCTGAGGCTTTGGATATCATTTATTTTTCTCGAGCAGGGTGTCAAAAACAACCATAATAATCACAGTACAATTAGCTCTGGAGGAAAAAAGTCTTCAATATATTGACCATAGTGGAAGTACTGAGGCATCAAGGCTAAGCGCTCAAAAAGGCCAAGGAAACTACAAAAACTTGCGTTAACTTTGACAATCCATCAGTTCTCTAATTACTATAATGATTAACTGAATCTAACTTTAAATCACTGTTTAATCTAGAACACCAGACCTCTGCAACTTAATATGATTTCTAATCACAGAGTAACTTTGCATTATATATAGCAAGATATTTCATGCTCTGTGGAGTAAAAAAAATTAGGTCAGAACCCACAGGCTATAGTCTAGCTATGCTGCTGTGGGTTTAAACTCTTCTTCTTTTAGGAAAAAAATTAAATGTTTCACACAAGTCAATGATCTTAACACACATGATTTCTTAAGAGCAAAAGAGGCTGACACTTAACCTGCCTGGTGTGAAAATCACGTCACTGGATGAAGATCTTTGCAGTAGGAAAGCATGCAGAAAACAGGGAGGTTTTTGCATTGCTCTGTAATACACTTTATGATGGATCAGTACAAGTCTAACTGATGTCAGCTTTATGTCAGTCACCTATATATTCTAACATATACACACCTCCCTCCTTTCTGCAGGAGGTCTGCAATCAACTAGCTGAACTGCACAGCTTTCACACTTGGCTCAGCACTGCCTCTCATTTATCTTTTTTCTTCTTTTCAGTGATCTCTAATCACCACTGTTCTTTTAGTTTACTAGATAACAAATTAGGCTTAGAAGACTTAATTAAAAAGTTTGGGGCAAGCAGAACTAGAAGGCCCTACATGGCTTCATCTACTGGTCCAGAATACCTGCAAATTTTCATCTGATTTCCTTGGGAAGAAGAGCTCTGGAGAAGAAACATCACAACAACAGTGGGGTTTTCCTGACATTCAGTATTGAGGTCTGCCTTGAACAACTGCTGTTGCGTGTTTCTCTCTCCCTACCATTAAGTGCATAGGCAGAACATGCCTTGTACCTGTGCAGATCTCAGAGCACAACTGCACAGCACAGGGTTAGGTTACACAAGGCATTTTAAAAGATTTTTATTTCAAGAGAAATTAGAAAAGAAATATAGTCTGAATATATATATTTTAAATAATTTAGCAGCTGGAAATGAGAGAGGACTACTCAGTGTGCAAAGGGTCAACTTATCCTTTTGTGTAAGAAAAACAGAAGGGCTGATTTCGGCTTGCAAAGAAATATCATAACACAAATTCTAGCAACAAACAAATTCAGTGCCCTCTTTTTCCCATAGGAAGGTGGAATAAACACGAGGTCATTGGGACCTGACATGTTGGCTCAGATGTTTTGACATTCCTAACCAACCTTACCCTGTATTGCATGACAAGGAGAAAAATCTGACTGAGGAAAACACTAATACTCTCCAGCTAACCACTTGTCGGAGCAATGAAAGGAAACAGCCACAGGGGCTGCTCAGATTAGGAATCCCCAAAGAGCAGATTCCTGCCACGCCAGGCCACACCACGGCATTTTGCCAAGAAATGCCCTGTTCACTGGCTGTCAACGTTTTTAGAACTTGACTATTAGAGCTACGCTCTGTGAGTCAAAACAAACTCTTTCCACCTGAGTCTTTGCTACTTAGCAGAACTTATTCAAATACTTATTAGAAATTTGAAAGTGGCAGAGAAAGTATATTTAAAGAATCAAGTACATATCCCATAATGCTGTGACTGTTTATTTGCTCAGATTTATTTCATTTTCATTATCTGGAGCAAGTCAGTCATTGACAAATAGTAATTCTAGCATGATGGGAAATAATAATGTCAGTATAATGCAGAAACTACGGATTCATATTCAGTGTTATGTGTTATTACCTATTAGAGCATTAGGCTTTTCATAGCAAGAGCAAGAACTCATCCCCTGCTTGACTTGGGATAACAGGTCCCACGTTTCCCAGAGACTCCATAAGAGATAACAAATGTTTTCCATCTCCTCTTTTCCTTTTGTTTGGCTAAGTACTCAGATGTGCTGTGTGATTCAAACCCTTCAGTCACTTACAGGCTGAACACAGTGCTGGCCGGCAGCTCCCGAGACCCCATCACACGAGGCGCAGCAGCTTCTCCTTGGCGCTCTTCAAATACTGCTGCACACTCTGGAAATGAGATCAAATTAAGCATACTGCTTTTCAGCCATTAAAACAAACCAGCTTCCCATTCTATCCACTCCAAGTAATTTAAAGCCACTTCATTATAGCACTGCATTTTATAAAGTAATATTATGAGTGCTTCTAGTTTAACTACTACGTTTGTATTGTTTTGCCCCAATTAAATTTAGAGATTCACTTATAAAGGAGATACAAGCACATCTGAAACTGAAGTTGTCCCAGTTCTGAAATGATTTTTACAGCTCCTCTGCTCAGAACATATTTTAACACTTCTACAACTGAAATCTGCTCATGTGAAGATAAAATGCAACACCAGAGCAGCACAACCATGTGCCAGGTCACTGTTCTTCTGTGATTCAGTCGGAGCACTACAACTTATTTGTCTAATGTGAAAGTTGCAGAGATGTTAATGGGTAGATTCTTAAAACTTTCAGGTTCCATACAAGTTCATCTCCAGCTTTCCTAGTCTTTTGCAAAGAAAATTGCAGTCAGATCATTTTAGTGTATGCTTAGTATTTTCAACTAGAGATAATTTAGTCTTCAAAACAGACTTTAAAGCCACTTTCCAGTTCTAATATGACTACAAACCTCAAGTCATAAACATATATTAAGAAAGCAAGGAAGAGTCCTAAGCATTGCGTTCATTCAGATAGACAAGGCTTTCATAACGAGGCTTTTGGTGAGAAGCTACGAAACTACATTTCAGAAGAACAGGCTCTACAGATACCTTTTATATGTTTACTTTGAACGCAAATTGAAAGTTTATCTCCCAAACACTAGCTAGGGGAAAAAATAAAATAAAAATCAGTTGTTAAGAATGTATTAATTCATTAATCATGTTACTCATTTGGAGTAACAAATGAGCAAAATCAGCTACTAACTTAAATTGGGTCTGAGTTGCATTTGCTGTATTCTATTTACAACACTAAAGTTTACCAGCACTCCTATTAAAATAAATAGTATACACAATAATAGAAAGCATTTGAAATATGAGTTTGCATCAAGATATAGAAATGCAAATAGTCCAAGTTATGAAAATCAAGTGGTTCTCAGCTTTTGGTGTTTAGCTTCAAGATAGAGGCTCCATATTTTAGGAATGCAACATACTGACAAGTTGGTGCAAGTACTTCAAGTCTTATAGCAGTAATAGCAAGTGAGCTGACAAGTTGATATAAATACACACACACCCCTACTACACCTTTTTTTCCTGAACACATCAGAATTTAAATACTGGGGAAGAAAAGTCATCCACAGAAAATTTGACTTTGGTGCATGAGAAAAACCTTCAGTCAAATTATATACTGATGTAAACACTTAAGATAACCACTTTTAGAAGCTTTGTCTAGCTGTAAATAGACAATCATAAAGATGTCTATTTATATAAACCAAAAACATGACCTCATCTCAACTTTTTTTACTCTCCTGTTTATACAATACACATTGTAGCTTGAAACAAAGAAATCAGACTGACAATCAGTTCATTCAAAGCTTTTCCAATTATTTAGTCACTTGATGTCAAGTATGAACAGTGTGAAGATGACATGAGAATTGTGCTGGAAATGGAAATATCTGCTGACAGGCTCCTACCTATGGGAAACAGGAAACCCATCTCCAGTTTCAGGGTATTGTCATAAAACAACAGCTCAGCTCTCCAGACACTCTTTTAGGATTCCAGGAAAATACTGGAAGGCTCAAAATTTCTTTTCTCCAAGGTTTTTATGAAAACAAATTCATTCAAATTCAAACACTCCAATAAACAAGCAGGCAGAGTGAGCTACAAGCCCTCCAGGTACTACTTTTTACAATGCTCCCAATATGTTCCATTTAAAGAACACAGATCCTAGAAAAAACATTTAAATAATTATCAACTGCAGAGACTTCTCACTTAAGGAACTGCTGTGGCTAAGTGATGATAAACCATGAACATGTTCATGGTTGTTCTGTAGCTACGTGCTCAACAAATATCTTGAAATAGATTTCCTGGAATTGAAGTCTGGTAAGGGCTAAGGTAGAAAATCAGGATGCCCATGTGGCTCTTAGGTGCATAGGCTAAAAAATACCCAGCAAACCAATACCTGTGTGTCAGCTTGCCTTTATATCTGTTTCAAGGCCTTTTTAGGGTTCCAGTCACAACACAAAGGTAGTAGCTAAATCTCAACAAACCTCTGATCAGCTTCACCATCTTCCCCACTCTTACCAGTTACTACACTAGAAAATTCACTACTACCTTGGAGCACAACTTTGCTTTTAGCAGTTCACTTCAACTTCTTTGTCCACTCTTAACGGACAAAGATTCCGTCATCACCTCTAACTGCGACTAGAGTGAAATAAAACATGAAAAAATAACTCAAATGAAAGAGGATGTGACGGAAATATTACATTAAAAAACTACTGAGTCACAGAGGTACTGAAGAGGAGCCATAACTGCATGGAGCAAGCACTGGTGCTCCCGCCGCAGGCAGCTCCTAACACTTTCTGCCGCAGCCACCAGGGCCTCTCGGAGGCCGGCTGGGCTGGGCGCCCTGCTGAGGGCAGCGGGCGGCAGCGCCAGGCCTGGGGCGCTGCCAAGGGCAGTGCAGAAACCGGCTCCCACCACCGCCAGCAACGCTCAGAACCAGCCTCGAATGCGGCCCTGAGGTGCACTGAGATCTTCATGGCAAGTGGAAGAGTCGCTTTTCTTGTCCTACAGCAGGAATGAAACTCAAATACAACAGGCCCAACTTGGGAAATACAGGCTTAAATTGCCTGAGTGAAAGCTGACAGGCAACAAGCTAAAGAACAGTAACTTCTCAGAAGAGAAGATGGCTGGAATCATAAAGCACTGTCCACCCTAAAGTACAATTTAACATGCATATACTTAATTTCACTGAGATTTTTTACATTGTGTCATTTTTCTGTTAAGAAAAAAAAAAATCCATATATCTGTTATCCTGGTTCTGGAGGACAGGAGGCTCCTGTCTTTTGCCTCAGCAGCAGGGCCCTGCGCAGAGCCCTCCATCCACATCCATCTCACTCAAATACCAGGAAAGCAGAGATGTTTCAAAGAAAATGCATTAATATGCATCCAAGTAAATCACTGCAACAGGCATTAAACACAAATACTTTGTAATCAGTAGGACATTTTGCTAATAAATAAATGTTTACTGTCCTACTGATTACAAAGCATCTCCTCCTGCTTCTGAAATTTACTGATGAAAATTGCTGATCTTTCATTCTGCACTTATTCACTGTCTTGCACAACGGGATTCTGATCTCAGCTGGGGCCTCTGAGCACTATCATCATAACCATCTTAAAAAATAATAAAAAAGTGACAAATACTCTCTCAGTATGAGCAAGTAAGGAATGTAAGAATATTCCATTTCCCTGCTCCCTGGTGACCTCCTCCTCCTGACTTTCTGAAGAGATATCATGTTATAAAAGTATATATTTATGGATTAAGAAACAATAGCTATTTATACTTAAATGGCTTGTATGCATGTTTCCCAAACTATTTATTAAAATATTGCAATAATGATGAATTACACTAAGAATCATAAAGCTGTTTGACATATGGGTTAAA
This sequence comes from Nothura maculosa, assembly GCA_032353885.1. Taxonomy (NCBI): domain Eukaryota; kingdom Metazoa; phylum Chordata; class Aves; order Tinamiformes; family Tinamidae; genus Nothura; species Nothura maculosa. Next base: position 3,200,678 of record JAUBOD010000117.1, read on the forward strand.
GAAAATGGTGCAAACATTAGTAGTGAGACAGATAGAATCATGAAACTATTACCATTATGAACACAAAATGCTTTTAACTATCATATTTTCATTAGAAATTCCAGCTGATACATATTGTTCTGCCTACTGCTTCTGCGAGCTCTTTATTAATGAACTTCATTCATATAATGAATTAATAGGAGAAAAGGTGAATTATAGTTATTATATATCTGCCCTTAAATCATAAATCAAACAGCAACAAACAGCCAGAAATGGTTTTTTTAAATTATTTAATTAGGTAGAAGTGTAGAACATCAATCCAAGCCTCTTTACCTTAATTAAATGAATGTTTATATTCTTCCTTATGCAAATATAAGTCTGTGTAAATAAAATCCCTATAGTAAGTTTACTGTAGACACGAAATCAGAAATATAAAGCCCTGCATGCTACAGTTTTAATAAATATTAAGCAAAAAACAGAGCTAACAGTATAAATCTCCAGTTCACTACCATACCTCAGAACACTTCACTATCAGTTCAAGTATCTCCACAGGCCATCTGTTTGGAAGACACACTCAGAACAGAAGAGGGCTACCCAAAAAGAGAACTGTTGACACCAGCTAGGAAACTATTTTTTTTTGCTTATAGTATTCAGAAGATAAAACTATAAATGAGGTAAGGTTGATCAAAAATATTTCTAGAGGCCCTTTCCAATCTCAAAAATTCTGTGATTCTGTGCAAGATCGACACATGAACTGACCCTCTGTACATTTTTAGTATTGCATTAGAGAATATGTGCACGTAGGCCTGAAAGATGAGATACAGTTAGTGGTTTAAACATAACCGAAATAACAAGATGTGAGGTTTTGCCACCACTACTATTATTTCTCACCAAATGAGGCACAAGGAGAGCTAAAGACCAGGAAAGCTCCATGACAGGCCACATTACAAACCCTTAGTTTATACAGCTTCATTTTAACCTTAACACTCAACATCTAACACAGCTTCTTAGAGATAACAGCATTCTGTGCTTTTGGCCTAGGCAATTACTACAATCAATCCTCCAATAAACTAATCTTCTTAGTGGCAGAGATCTGATAGCACAGAGCAGCTCACAGCGCTGCTTTTCAAGCTACAGCACAGCTTAAGCTGGCAGCTGATTAGAGCCAGTAGCCCCTGTGCCAGGCACAGCCCTTCTACAGTCTTCTTGCCCATAGGATCAAGTGAAGGAGTTCAGCATCCAGACTCTGTGGCCACAGCTGAACAAACCAATGCACATAAGCACCCAAGTGCTGGTTCTTCCAAGCGACTCTTTCGCCCACTGCTTTTTGAAGCCTTATTCTATGACTGCCTAGTCACACTTTCTTATCTTCTTACAATTTGATGACTTCTTAAGCAAAGCCCAAAGTCAACTAAAGACACTGGTTATCCACAAGCATTTTCGAGATTTGAATAAACCCCTTTGTGGACAGTTGTTCATTTTACAGGATACTTGCTCTGAAGCAACACCGATTGGTATTAGACCCTTACATATGAGAACTGAAATGAGTTGTTTGATTCAGAGAAGATTATGACATGAAGGAGAAACTTACTCTGAAAGAAGTCAACATCAAGAAAATGCTCTGTGCATCCTGTCACTGCACTAAATGAAGTCTGCAATATCACATATGGGGGAGTTATTTTGCAATTTCAAGGAAACATTTGTTATTTTGCACAGATTCATATTTCTCGTGTTCCATCTGAAATACAGAATGAATGGTTTAGCTTTTCCTTTGAAGAAATACATTTGCATGTGCGTTTAGTCAATACACAATTCTTGAAGGACAAGTTCTAAATAAGAGAAGCTCTTAGAATGCGAGAAAAATCCCAATCCTGAGTAGCAGTCTTTCAAACACAATTTCACATCAATATTCAGAAAGTGAATTGGGTAAAAATATCACCCGTCCTCTGAACCAACACCCTGAGAACCCAAAAACTGATGCAATGATGCAGTGCTTGTATTACAGCCCGGTAACCATTAGAAAATCCAGCAGAACTTTTACTACTTTGGTGTGATAACTGAAATTTCAGTTATTAGTATTTCCTCTTAAATATCACATCTTTGCAATCATTTTTCTTCTGAATACCCACAGTGACGTGAACAGCAAAGCACAGCACATCTTGTCTCTAAGACCTTCAGAACAAGAAGCCCAGTCACTGGCCACTGGTTCTCCACGCTGTAGCCCCACAGTAGCAGGGCCCGCAGCTCCCTCGTGCAGGGATGACACTGCTGCCAGCAGTGCCCGTCAAACCCAGGGCACGCAGATGGCAGTGATGACAACTGCAACACCCACGACTTCACTCGCTGCCTCTGGGAGCAGAACCTTCGATTCCTCACCCTAGACCTCAGCACCCCAAGGACCGAGTATCTGGACTTGACTATTTACCGCCAAATTTGCTTTGCTCAGAACTGTGTAGAGCAATTAAAGACATTGCTTTGTTTGGGAAATTTTGGAAATTTATTGTAAAGCCTGGAGCAGGAGAGCACAAGCACACTCATGCTTGAGCAAAGCATAAACCTTATACTTTAAATGAATTAGAAAAAATATTTTGTACTTCTACACAGAGATGTTTCTTTGTCTTGTTGACTCTATGTACTTTCCTGCAGTGTATTAGTAAAGATTTACCTTCAGTAACTTTGCTAAATGTCTTAAGACATTTAAGAAGAATAGGTGCACATAAATTAACACATCAAAAAATAGGATTAGAAAAGTAAGGTTCGGATACCCTTTTAAATATATACTTCAGATCTATCTTGAATAACTACGTAATTACGTTCTACATGATAGAAACACTGGAAGCACTACAAAAATAAAAGACTTTAGAACAGATTCTCTCCACTCCTCCCTAAATATTAATATTGCTTAATATTATTATGTCATAGATGAAATGTGTAATTGCTTTTCATTTTACTGCCAAACTGTTCTTGATCAAAAGCAATCTTCTGGTCCTAACATAATCACTTTAAAAAAATATAATCTTATTATTAGATGAAGATAGAAGAGGAAAAGGACAGCACTATTCACTATTACAGATTATATAATATATAAATAAGGCTGTCAGTTCTGGATATTTATTTGACAGGTTACATAAAGAAAAGGCCAATTTTTCAGACTTTTCCAAATCCCAGTATTAATCTTCAGTGTGAAATTAATTAAAAGAGTCTTAAGACAGCAATTGCTTGAAGCGTGCAAGACGGTGAAAACGTCAGGGCTGCTGGGATTTCAGCACGTTACCTACCTGACAGTCTATTGTTTTTTGTATCTCTGTTCCTACTAACTCTGATGTATAAATCTTAAGTTCACAAAACATTTAACCTAAGACATAACCAAGAGTTACTAGACTGTTACTGAAGATTTAGAAATACAGCTTCAAAGGCGTGAACAACAACAATTCCTGATCACTGAATCACACTAATCTAATTATTGAAGTGAAATTTTAACAGAATGACTCACTCTGCCTCCTTTTTGCTTCATCTTGGACCTCAGAATATAGCTTACGAAGCCAACGTACCCTCCTACCCAAACAGGCAGATATGCATGTTTGACAAAAAAAACCTTAAAAAGCAGACAGACATCAAAAACTTATTTGGAAATAGTTGACTTATTCACATAATTCAATATATTGTTCAAAAGATTGCTCACTTTATAATTAACAACTTATTAACAAAGGAAACTGCTCATCAGATCCACCTAGATGTCTACACTGCATTTCCCAGCCATTTGATTTAAACTCCCACACACTTCTGACTTGGCCACTTTGGAAGGGCCTGCAATCACCACGGGCTCTAGCTGTTCGGATAAATTGTTCTCATACTGGCACAACAATGAATTTAAAATGATTATTAGTTTCATATGCATTAAACTATTACCCTGTGCAACCTGCTCTAGGTGCCTCTGCTAGGGCAGGGGGTTAGACTAGATGATTTCTAGGGAATGATCAAGGCTAGAAGGGGTCTCTAGAGCTCATCTGTCCCTGCTCCAGAGCACAGGGTGGCATCCAGGTGAGTTTGGAAGATCTGAGGTGCGGTACCAACTCATCCTTCACCCAACAGCATTGCAAGAATGCAGCTAGCTTTACATTTCCGAGATGAACTTAAGGGGGAAGGAGCAGCACAGGAGAACCACACTAAGTGCTAAGGTCTAAGTGACCTCAGAATGCAGCTCCCAAAAATGTGAGTTCAACGGGTTGTAATTCTGTAAAAATCTGCTTGCAATAATTGAATCCTTAACAAAGTAAATGGTTCCTTAATCTGATCATGATATCTCTCAAACTGCACTACGATACTCACCCCATGTTTTTGATGCTCAGTTTCTCATTGCTGGTTTGCAGGGGCAGGGGGGGCCTGATTTCTAAAGGCCTCCCCTTAAGTGTGAACAGCAGCAAGGCACCCACTTTTATTCTACTCGGAATGGAAATGAAATAAGGGAGACTTTTAAGTCCCTTTTATGCATTCCTGTACAGAAACATTTTGCCTTCCTATTCCTTCCCCGTGGCCACATACATGTTTAGACTGCAACCAGCTGTCTGACATCCTTCTTTCTGATTGCTTGTCAGGCAGCCATGAATTTCCAACTCCCACAGCTAAAAATAATCTTGATATCATTTCCTTTGGTTTCCCAAATACCTGTACAAGATGAGCAGCACTCATGTATGGCAGAATTTAGCAGAGATGCAGTAGAGTCTCCCAGAAGGGAGCAGAACTCCCCAGGGCTTGTTTATATAGGAATGCTCAAGTGGAAAAGTCAAGACGTGAATCCCATCTAGTACAGCAAAACTAGTAAAAAACAAAGAAATGCTGCCATATCACATTGACAATAGCTTAGGAAAAAGAAGTATCTACACAAAAACTAATAGCTCTCATACCAAAAAGACAGTGTTCACACCTATGTGCATTTTATTTAGTTGTTAAAAATAGTCCTATTCATGGAGATTAAGATTTTTAATTACAGAAATAGGTTACAGAGAAGCTCCTGAAATCCCAAGTTGTCCATCTGGGATGATATAACCCTGTCATGCAGCAGTACTTCGCAGACACGTCTGGCAACCTCTAATTTCAGACAGTTTCACCAAAATGAAATCCCTTTTACATCATCTTGATCTTGATCAAACTTCCAACAGCTTTGGTGAGTTTCTGTCATCAAAAGGGAAATTATGGGTTGAACCTTTTGGCCATCATCTCTATGAATACACTAGCCCTTACCATTTTAGTAGCATTTCCAACTCTATATCTAATTGTTTTAAAGTACTTAAAGTCATCAACCCTCCTCAAGTTCCCCTGAACTTAGTTTTGTCTATTTTATGTAATACTAATTACAAGAAAAGACATAACAATATGTTCTGCAGTATCTAACATTTTGAAATTACTCCCATTTTGACTTGCTCAGAAACACGCCAGTATTTTTATTTCATCGTCATCTATTTCAAACATCTTTTACTGCACAAAGTTGCTTTTCATTTTTTTGCTTCAAAAACAGGAAATTGTTTTAGTATCTATTATTGATAGATAACTTCCTGGTTTTGCACTACTTGGCCTGAATTACAACATTTTGAGTTCTTTATATTTACTCTAAAGAATTTATTCAGCAGTTTTTTTCCCTTTCATTTTCTATGTAATGTGCACAACAGACTAACATATTTCGACAGAAGTACTATTCTGGGGGTTCAAGCTTCTATTCAGCATCACATTCCTAGATTCCCATTCAATCTGTATAGCAGCAGAAAAATATTTGCATTCAGTACAGCTCACACATGTGGTGTTTCCTTAGCCCTGACTTTTTGCTCCCCCATATTGCATTTCTGTTATCATCACAGGGTATTTTTTGAGCCATCCCAGATGAGCTCCTGAGGAGATGTTGGAGGCATCTGTTTGTCAGGGCCTCCTCAAGCCCAGGTTGGAGCTACCAAGGCAGCCTCGGCCCCTGAAGGAGGTTTTCCATGGTTCACCTGTGGCATCATCTTCTGAGGTGACATTAGAACCACTCCTCCCTGTGCACAATGCCCAGCTGATGACCCAGCCTTGATTGCAAGGGGGAGGCAGAGTTGAGAGCACTGCTTATCCTCACAGACCACAGCTAAAAAGGTATCTTCTAACTATGAAAAATCCATCAAGACTAATGATGCACAAAGAACAAATGAGCAGCTACATTACAGTTGGAAGAGGACAGAATTTGCCCAGATCTATTTCAAAGTTACTCAGAAGAACAAATAATACCTTTCAACATTATGGCAAGGTAACATGGACTTTTTCAAGGCAGGGTAGCTACAGGTAAAAGGTAAAAATCTTTCCTATGTCTATAAAGGTAATAATTACACTGGGCCACATTCCCCATGAAATAACTATCCCACAAGTAGCCTACGAACAGCACTATTTCAGCTCTTCAACTTGCTGCATTGCTTCAATAAACTCAGAGGTTTCCCACAATCGGTGTGTAAACTCAGTATTTTATTCAGTAAAACCAGCGGTAATTTGCTATTCATCTCACTTGAACTGCTGCAGAAAAACAGGGAATTTCAGTAAACCTCTCATACTGGTGTCTAGTGTTCTTGGACTGGGGCTTAGACTAGGAAGACTAATGAAGTGACCATGACAACACCTTCCCCTGGGCACTGCATTGCTCAATTCCAGTGATAAAGCTGCCTTTTTTTTGACATTTGCCAAAGCAGAAGCTAATAGTTTTGTAGCACATTCAAATCAGTGACAGCTACCAGAACCTCTTCAATAAGAAAACTAGTCAACATATTTCAAAACATAGTGTTTGCAGACAATTGATTGCTACTATTTAGATACTTTAAAAGTATTTTTATAATGACTAGATTAAAACTTTGGTAAAGCAATTAAGTACCAATATCACTATTTGAAAAGAGTAATTTTAATGTTTTAATATGCCTTTTAATGTCTAATGTATAATCCCTGTTTATATTAGGCTCTATTATGCACCTTACACTTGGACCCTGTGAGAGCTTCCGTGTTTATTTGTTGTTTGTCACTGGAATTGAGGGAGCGGGGAGACTGAGCCATCAACTCCGAGCTCTTCTGAGCTCCTTCCGTGAAAGGGAGACATTCCAGGGAGGTCAATTTAGCGCCTTTTGGAGCAAGAGGCTGCTGGAATCGTCATAAATGGCTAAAGGAACAACAGCCTTTACTTAACCATGGGAAGGAAGCAAGACAGCTTGTGTGCTCGTTACTTGGGCACGACTGTGTTGATGAGATGCAAGGAAACACCAAGTCTCCACTTATCACTACAGCAGATCACATCTGCTCAGAAGACACTTTTCATCTTTCGGACGCTATGAAGTCTCCTGTGTAGAACAAAAATGCCCTGAAGCCCTCAGACTTCTGCAGCGACTCATTCATGTCGTACAGCTTTGTTGCCTGCGATTGCAGAAGCAACTGGTGATCATTACTGCAGGTCGAGGTTTCTGTTACTTATTTTTACAAAGAACTAGCATCTTCTATTGTAAGAAAACAGAAGAGCAAGAGCTAACTAATTCTACGAGAGATTCTCTATACTTGATATTAGCACTGTGTGTGCTAAGGTATTTAAAAGAAGGTACAAAACGATCCTTCATCATGCTGGTTTATTCTTGTTCAAGAAAGACAGAGATGCTTACAAAATTACACTATTGAAAGCTCTTCTACAACAATACAAGCACTCTGTCCTGTACACTTCAGTATTTTAGCATCTTTTAATTTTATACCAGCAACGAGCAATTTCTTAAGAAAACAGAATATGCAGTGAAACTTGGCTCTTCTCATAGTTAGTTCCATACAACTTTAAATACTGTTTCTACTCAAGACTAGAAATACTGTTTTATGGTACAAGGCAGCACATGAGCCAACAAAGCAGAAGCACTAGCACAAGAGCCTTCCCCACAGAAGGTCCCTTCCTACCACGATGACAGCAAAGCTGATTGAGATGAAGTAATTCAGATCCCTGTGTGCCCAAGTCGTGGGTCACAATGCTGCCCATATCACTGAAATCAGGATGAAATGTGAAGTCGTCACAGGAAGCTATCACAGACCTCACACTGGCTCTGCTCACTGCTAAACCTAACAGTCCAAACCCACCCACTGTGAACACATCCTTGGGAATGCTTATAAACCATCACCAACTACAAATAGTTCAATTCATAACCACACAAATCATGCTAAAGACATTGAAAAAGAAACGTTTGAGATAACCAATAAATGGAGTAAACTATTATATATATTCATCATGGTCTATTCTTCCTGTGCATACCAGAATCATTTGTAGAGCTCTCATGTTGTGACTCAAATTCAGATTCCTGATGATGAAAAAAGCCTTTATTACTGAACCTTAGAATTAAAAAAGAAAAGACTTGAACAACCTTCACAAAAGGAAACTTTGAAATAAGCATTTCTTAGAATTAGAAGCTTTGTGTTAGAATTTTAGAAATAAAACCATGAAACAGTGAAGAACACTACAGAAAATACTACTTTTCCCAAGCAAACCCCAAATTTCCCAAGTTCATTTTAAAAACATATTGAAACAGTAGCTTTTCCTCCAGAAGGAGGATTTCGCCAGGACTGATACAATTTTAGAGCTTGTTTGCTCAGAACTGCCAAGTGGTTTCATCTACCTGCCAACCACTCAAATAATTTAACATCAGTCAGGAGATTTTGAAATAAAAACAAAACCAACAATCCCAAGTCAACAGAAAAGCAACCTCATTATTAATCAGGTAAAGCGAATGAGACGATTCTTACTCAAGGTATTTGTTTTGGAAGGCTACCGTCACATTTCTTTCCGCCTTCACTGCATTACACTTCGGCTCAGGGTTAAATTACAATAGGCAAGCAATTTCTTTGATATATCTACACAAAAACAGTTCATTTTATAAGCAAAAGTTTTAGAAGCAGAGAGAACAAGTAAATTATTCTATCTAGCTCTAGTACAGGAAGATTTCAGTGCATAGTTTGCAGACCATTTGTAACTACAGTTGAGACAAATAGAGATAATTACAATTTAGACAACTACAGATAACTCAGAAGCCCAGGTTCATATTTATGGCCATCCCTTCACGACTATTGCTCATGGGCAACACTAAGCCACAATACAAGGGTGCCAATGCTAGAAAAAGCTGCTCAAAATGATCATTTCAAGCTGTGTAACCAGTCAGGCTCGAGAGATCCGGTGTTACAACAAAAGGGTGACCCTTCCCTTTTTTAAACTGTTGTCACTGGCACTTCAAATTATTAACATTGTCTTGAAAACTGCAGAGCAGCTTCCTTTAACTGCTTCAGTTCCTATGTTATGCTTAATGGTGAAGCCCATTCTTACATCTAGATCCTAAGGCACCCATGGGAGTAGAGCACATGCCATGGTTCATGAGCCCTATACACTTCTGCAGCTTAAAGGAGAAAGGGAGCAAAAAGAAGGAAACAAAGTCATACTTGAGAAAAATTACATGTCAATGATTTAGACCAGTGACTTTTTAAAGTCTTTTTAGGCATCAATGCAAATTGGCAGTGATGTTCATTAGCTTCTCAAGATTATACAGCTCATAGCCTGAAAACATTAAGACTTAAGGTATCTACAGTTCAAACCTGAAAGGGTTTCCACCAACTTCAACGTGAACTGGATTAAGACCATACTTTTCAGTATGCTCTTACATCTTCTTTCATCTCATTTTCAAAGCTGAAATGCCAGCCAAGCACAGGAAGATGATCAGTACTCTATTGCACAACCAAAAGAAAAAAAGAGCCCCTTCAGGTTTCTGAAATCTCCCACTCAGATAATACAGCTCTTAGTGTCAAGCTCTTGGATTGGAGTATTTTCTCTCCTAGGAGAGATGAAAGCCTTGGTGCTTGACCAGCATCAAAAAAAGTGAAAAGCGAACGGGAAAACTGGCAGCTCTAAGACCTTAAAATTGCTGTTAAGTGCTTCTCTCTTTTGCTGAAGATTTTCCTAATCATTTTTAATTTGTTCTAACTCCAAAAAGAATGTTTTCACTTTTACTTTATTTATAAATAAGTCTACATTCATAAGACACACGAGGAATACAAGATAGAAGGTCAATCCCCACAGAAACAGTGCATCGAAGAAACTCATCCAAGAATCTCTTGCTCTATGAGAAAAGAAATATGATCTAACTTATTTTCTGAGTTAGTTAATGAGCGTTCAGAAAGACGAAAAATACAATCTCATCTAAAAGTAAAAAAATAAGAAAAAAATCTTCATTCAATGCTGTTATAAAAAGATTGAATCACAAAGTAGTGAGATCAGGTCTAGAGTTGCAGAGCAGAGGCTGAAACAAGTCTCGTCTAACCTTGATTTGAAAGTTAGTGATACTGTGAAGTGCACGTAAAACGTGAAGAGATGCTCCACAGATCACTCATGCCTCTGGCCTCCCACGGCAGGACCAAATGCTGCACAGAATCAGGTTCCCAGCACTGTAAATCCTAAGCAGGACAGTCCATATGGGACCCGTCTCATGTACAGGGCCTATTTCAAAAGCCAGAGCAACTCTGCGGTGACCCAACACTGGCAGGACCCCTCTCTAGCAAATCCCTTCCAAGGCCACAAGTGAACAACAACAACACTGGAAATGTCACTTGAGAAGCACAATAACTTTAGATTTCGTGAGGTTTGCATGAGAACAGGGGGCATTGGCACAGACATCCCTACGCAACCCACAGTGCCCGAGCGGGCCACAAACATCGAGCCGCTTCAGCCAACTCAGCTAACATGCCCCAGGCCCCAGTGCTGCTTCACCTGCCACCAGGGTCCAGTGCTTCTCCTTAGGCAGACAGCTGGAATTACAGCCCTGGGAGAAGTGATTGATCACCTGAGTTGCCACAGCCCTTTCAATTAAATATATTCCATTTCCAAATATGTTTATTAGGAATTATTGGTTTGTCAGATTTGATGAAGGGAAACGTATGTGAACAACTCGGACCTCTGGAAGGAGAACACTTTAATCAGGTAACCTTTCCCTCAGTCCTCTCCACGCTTTTCAGAAGCCGACACCCTAGCTTGAATTTTATTCTTTGCATACAGAGGCAGTTTATTGATTGAGCAATGTTTCTTGGTTTGCAAACCACTTACTCAAAGTCACAAAACATTGCAACCTCAACCCCTTAGCTCTCAGAATAAATCATTACATCACTGCCTCAGAAAGTTTTGTACTATTTGTGCACATGATGAAAAAGCATCTGAACATCAGACGGGAGAGCTAACACCTTTTCAAGGAGTTAGCAAAATTCTCAGGGGGATGATGCCCGAAGCACAGCAGGTGGAGAGGTTCTGAGAGCACAGTTCAGATTGCAGGATTCAGGTTGTCTGAGCAACACTAGTTTGAGGCTTATTCACCAAATCCACCACCAGGAAGGCAGGAAACAAGACACACCCGCAAGCCACGGGGTCATTCCACAGTTGGGCACTGCTCAACCCTTAACAGAACGGGGTAATACCTTAGATCACGGCAGTTCCCAACTGTCACAAGAAAACTGGTATTATAGCCTTTTATTAAAGAATGTCTCAATACAGCCAATGTTACCATCTCTCCTTCACAAAAATAAATACATAAATCTTTAAGAAAATTGCAATAGTTCTCCAGCGTCACCTTTGCAAGCAGTCCAACCCGAGGGACATTCAGTGGTAAGATGCTAACCTATTCAACATGCAACAGCCCCTGAAGTCACCATCCCAAAACAACTGATGCCAGAGAATGAGATAAATCAATTCAGCTGACCACAGATCTCATTTCAAGCAGAGTCTCTTCCTTGCCAGAGTGATGAAGTGACTGCAGGCCTGTAGGCACTGATAAACTGGACTAAAATTAAAAACACACAGGAACCAGTGACATGTTCCTTATGTAGAAATTAAAGGAAATGCTGAAGCCCTACACCATCCCACAGCACTGTGGCTGAACGTTCGGGTCAGCACTAGCACTGTCACATCCTCATTTTCTCATATTTTAATAGATGTTTCTTGAATCCTCCCATCTGCTTGACCAAAATGCAAGGCAAAATACGGCAAAAATTCTCAGATGAAAAAGCCAGCCCTAAGCATAACAGGAGTTTGTCAAGCCTTACTCCTTCCCTGTCCGTGCAGAAAAGTCACCTCCTCACTGAACATATCAGAGAGGCTACTGGTTCTCAAAATAATCCAAGCTCTCAAATGCCAGATTTTGCTCACTGCTATTTCAAGAGGAAAACCCCATAACACAGTAATTCTCTTTAAACACAACTTGTTAGAATTGGATCATGGTGTGAATAAATGGAGTCTTCATGTCCCCTAACGCACCCCTCCTCTTACCTAAAATCCCCATATAGTACTCAAATGCTGTAGATGTATCTTCTGCAGATGTATTTTAAACAGATGTGCCTCATTTCAAGTGCATCTCCTCATTAGTTTGAGCTGAGTAGCACAACATCTTTAGCAGCTACTGTAGCATACACAAAAACCTAAAATCCCCTAAGAACAACCCTTTTTCGGTGCCTCAATGGATGTGCTCGATTGCACTGACATTTGGGTAGGACCGAACGTTCATCTAGGCCAAGAACTGGAGCAGTAGCTGGATCCAGGTACAGACATACACACACAAAAATGCACACACACACAAAAATGCACACACACTTCAGGAAATTTGCTTCCCTCACTGAATCTTACAAGCTTCTAATATGCTTACATACAACCAAAGGGCATATGGACCTCAACACATATTGGTTTCTGCCATATAACATTTCTACTGTCTATTTCAGAATGATGACCCTATCTATACCTGGGACAAGAAAAATCTGTAAACTAAACTATATTCAGACTGAGAGTGGTTTTTTTACATTGTGCAAAACCAAGACTCTTGTTTTACATCTAAGCAAGATTATTTCTACTATGCTACTATTAAAAATACTAAGCGGGTATCATTTGCTCACTTATTGGCTCTCATGATTTCACAGATTTTCAGGAAAGTTATCCAGATTGACTTTAGCATATCCTGGTTTTAGGCTGACTTTGATCACAAAGTGTCTCTGTCAATATTCTCACTGTGTATGACAGTGGATCCTGGGCACTTTTGCTAACTCTTGGTTGCTTCTTACCTTTTTCAGAGTTCCCATCCAGTAATTCTACAAGTATTCCTTCCTCCTGTATTTTCCGTCATTTTTTCAAGCTGTATTTTCTGGTTGCAAACAAATGCTACAGATATTGCACTGCTATAGCAGCAATACGCAGCATCCCATCTATCTCTACATTAAGACAGGATTTATTTAATTTCATTCCCAACTTGAGCAGGTTAAAAGGTTGAATATTTCAACAAATTTTTCCTATTTACTTATCTGAAGAGATTACTAAGAAAAATTTCTTCCTTGCTTTCCTGCTAGCGCTGACCCTGTTTCCATGTGGCTGCATTACTGTGTAAGAAAAGTCCTACCCTTTTCCCCACAGCTACGGGGGTGAGTTAGAAGCATCCTTGCACCTTGGCCAGATCACATCACAATCCCATCTGTAACTGCTTTGGCCCCTTGCTTCAACTCAAGGGAGTGTTTGCTGCCCTCCCCACACACATCTGTCATCATGTATCCCCTGTTCTCCTTCCTCTCCACAGTACTCTTTCCACCCCCCCCCCCCCAATGCACACATCCCAGCCTTTTTATATGCATATAAATGAAAGAGGTATTTATTGATGTTTAAAGAAGTTATTCACAAGGCATAGATTTTTGCTTCACAGAATGAATCAACTGCAAATGTATAACATACGACAGAGTGGCTAGATATGAGCTGTGTTGCCGATGCTTTTAAATACAGTTAAATGACTGGCCAGGCAACGCTACCATTCACATTATTCCCCTTCAGCATTGCTACACTATCTCAACTGCAATGAAAATGTAACTTACTGTTAGAAGAACACTCTGAGGGTTGCCCCTAATAATTACTGTAAAAACCAAAGCAGAAATACCATACTCAGAATATACTGCACAGTATGCTTTACATCTAGGAATATTATTTATATTGTAAATAAACTTCAGTTCACAGCAGCACATGAGACATTTTCACCGCACTGAAGGTGGATCTTTAAAGCCCAATGACAGAGGACAGGACATTACACCAGGGTTTGAGCCATTACCTAGCCAACGAATCAGCCCATTGATAGCCTGAACTCTTCTTCATTGCCAGGATTATGGTAGTTACATATTCATCTATTTTCCTGACATGCTAGCAGCTAACAACCTGTTTGAATTGCTTGAGATTTGTAATAAGATTCCCTTTCAACATTCGCAACCCTCTAGTGGGTATTCTGTATCTGAAAGAGAGCTTAGCACGTTACTCTCTTTTACTTAGGTTGTATTGCTAGATTAACTGAAACAAATCTTGAGTCATAGATCTCAACCAATTCTTCGACTGAATTTCAGATCAGTAAAAGCAGAAGTCTTCAGCCAATTTAACTATCCACCCTATTTACATAATTGTAACAGATAGAGAAATAGATGTAAACAAACATAGCAGGTATAAAACTAAGTCAGGAAGAACTTTGAGACCAAAACCTGCTGATTCTTAAACTTAGGCCAACTTGAAAAGCTAAAAAGTATTTTTTTTAAAAGCTGCAACAGTTCTATTTAGTCCCAGATTTGCATTTTACTCTTCTTTATACCTAACTAGGACACTTTCTTATTTTTGCAAGCAACCTTATAAACGTGAGCAAATTCTCCTTCATTTTGTGTTATTTTTTCAAAGTCCATCTATTTTCTTAAGTCAGTTATTATACAGAAATACATAATAAAATAGCAATACATCAGTCATTTTTAATCATTTGTTTTGCTGGAAAGGAAATATTCTGGAATAACTGCTTTAAAAACAAAAACAAAACACACACACACACACACACACACACACAAACCCCACAGCTAGTTTACAAGAGCAGCAGCAGTATCAGACTCATAGCAATGGAGATTTTCCTGGAGTTAATTTGGACTTTACAGTTTCATTAGGACCGCATACCACTATTTCTGTTTAGTGTCAATTTGCTTAAGCATTCGCTAGAGGATTGCCAAGCCCAAAAGCATGTGAGAGATTTACCAAGTGGCTCAAAAGTAATTTGAATTGAACTAGGAAAATGGAGATGAACTGCAAATGGAAGCACTTACTTTGCTAAAAATATGTTTTTTGTATTAAAAATCATTATGTTTGATTTGAAAATAATATATATATATATATTCACTGGTAAACAGCTGCTTTCAATTAGCTTAACAACTCTTTAGCATGAGTCTTCTCCTTCATTAAAACATAACCACATAATCAGACTGATATTTCATGGAGAGTCTGCACCATATCTAAAAGGATTAGATGCTGCTTCCCTTCACCTCCCCAATCCACATGGGGAACAGAACCGTGATAATCATTTATCTAACTCAAATCACTTAGTCCAGGGATTTATAACCCTGGATATGTTTATAAAGGACAAGATGAAAAACAGGGCGGGGGTGGGGGGGGGGGAAAGAAGGAATGATAACCACTAAAGTAGCCACATTTTCCTCATTCTTTCAGTTATTCATTACATTCATTCATTTTCAGGAGGAAATATATATATATATATATATTACATTAGCATTCCTTCACCCTTAAAACCCTGCGCTACAATGGGAGTTATATACAAGGGTGATTTGGTCATTCAGGGTGATACCAGAGGGCGATTCAGAAGGATACTAACATCACAGCTAAGAAAATCAACTTGGCAGCCCTGTTTTCCTCAACAGAGGAATGCATATGTATTTAACAGAGCTATGAGGTGTAAATTACTTCAGCAGAAAGGGGAGGCAGCAGTGGAGGAGTTTTCACACCTCATTTCCCAGCACATCCCACCAGCAGGGATGACCTCTTCAGCAGCACCCTCAGCTTATGGATGGTACCAGAAAATGTGAGAGAGATGTCCAAAACAGCAGGGTTTTGTTCTGTCTTGGCCATAGTTAAGAGCACAAACATGTTTCCCGTATACAAAGATTTCCATGTTTGCTTTGCATGTACACATCAGCACCGGCACCTCACCATCTGCTATTTCATCAAGGAAAAGATACAGCTGATAACCTATTCCCTCTTTGTTTTAGTTTGCAACCTTTTCTCATGGTTTTAACAAAAGCTCAACCTAGTTTATATAAACTATTACTACACCTTCTGTCTAGGAAGGGTGAGCAACACCTTTCCCTTGGAAAAACAAGCCAGGAAAGGAAGAGCAGGGCCCAGCACTACCCACTCAGGAGCAGCCACAAGGCCAAGGCCCAATCCCAACCCACAGCGTGAGTCCTCCCCAAGTAGGGCCCGCAGTTACTGGACTCACCTGCATGGGCATTTTCTACAGCTGATAAACACTCCTAAGCCACCACATTGAGAGCAACTCTTCGTGGAAGCCTTGGAGTTTATTGCACATAAAAGTCATTTGACACTCCTGTTTTGTTTGGTAACCTGCAGAGTTTATTAACAGAAAGAAAACATACTGTCAGCCTTAAGAAGTGTATTCTGACTGTTGAGACTTTGGATTAAAACATCAGGCAGTGCTCAAGGCTTGGATGTTAATGATAATAGGTTGTATTTAATTGTTAGTCATGCCTCATGCTCAGTCATGGGGCCTCACCAGAGGCAGTTGCAATATAAGCAGCTACTGCATTTTTTCCTAATGCAACAGGTCCCTATCTAAATACAGATTTATATGCTGTTTCCTGCTCACAAGGCAGTAGGGCAACCCTCAATCTGCAAATATTTTATGCATTTTGTTCCTTTCCGGCTTCTTTAGGTCTGGAATAGTGTCCAAGATGGGGCTGAGAAGCACATGGTGTTGCCAGACCAATAGCCTGTATGCCCAGAGGAGCACATTGCAGCGAGTCCTTTCTGGTCCTTCAGAAACTTTTCCTCTTCCTGATGCTTTAAGCAGCAGTTAATTCCCTGCAGACCTCTCCAGCCTCAGCCCCACACTCTGCAGTTTTGGTCAGCTGGGGTCTGTCTCCTCCTTTTAGCCCCTTGCTGCTCTTTGAGCAGCTGACACTGCTGCTGCTCCTAATTACTCTGCCTGTTGGGCACCAGCACAGTCTAACCAGCAATTTTTAATTATCCAGATTCTAGCTCCCTAGCTTTTCGTTATTTCTGGAATGCCAAAATTAGCAGAGGTCACTACTGAAACCAAACTAACACACACTCAATCCCTCAATAGGAAAGCTAGAAATCATCTCTGATCAAATTCCCTCTCAAATTTCCACCATGAAGAAAACTAAAATAAACCACATTCCGTCTATCTCAAAAGACAAATTAAACACTTTTACTATTGGAACATGGGCCTAGCCATCTAAAATATTAAAGAAACCCCAGATAAGGGGTCAAAGAACTGTAATTCATGTTCCTCTTGTATGTAACCAGACTGTAATTCTCTAGTGAACCAATTCTGTTTGCACTGGCTTTGAGGACAAGCCGCCCCCAAGCTGAACAGGAGCTGTCTGGAAAAAGTTTCCAAACAAACAAAAGGATAATTTCAGGGGAAGAAGCATCATTTCTATGAAAGTTTTATCAGCCACAGCATGGAACTACGCTCTACCTTTAATACATGCATGCACAACAGATACTTAAAAATAAATTTTGCATTATTCCACCTTTCTGCAGGCTCATCAGGAAAAAAAGTGTATCCCTCCTGGACATAATACTCCGTCTCATACTTATCTACCCACCCCTGTGCTGACAAAGGTGAGAACACAGGCATATTGCCTTTGAACAGGTGGCACGGAGGATAGACTTCTTCTGACAAAAAGTTCTTTGGTAAGAATATAAAATTATTCCCAAAGGAAGTGGATCAGACCACCACCATGGGATCAGGTTGATGTTTACCCCCGTTTAACTACACACTTTTTCAATACTCCAGTCCCTTTCTCTAAACAAATATTTGTCCAGCACATAACTTTCATTAATGCAAGACCAAAATAATGCAATTTTCTTTTTTTAAAGAACAGCTTGATATAGATTATTATTGTTATTATTCAGGAGAGTCATAATGAGGAAAATAAATAATGAGGAAAAGTCTTAAACAGCAGTGGCAGGGACTATCAAAGCCAGCTTGTTACATGGTGTTACCATCATTTAGAAAAGTGTGCTCTAATTAAGGCAAATGAGATAGCAAAAGCAGTGACACTCTTAACTTAATGACCTCTAACAAAACTATTTCAAACTTCTTTGAAGTTTAACCTAATTGTAATAGATATAACATTGAAGTAATAATAATCATATGAAAAATTTCACTGGCATACAGAATAACCTTCCTGATCTTTTTCTTCTAATTTTGGTGATTGTGTATTCACAATCTTCTTTATCATCATTGTACCTACCATGTACATGGATTAATTGGTGCCTGTTGGTATCCTACAGCCAAATGACACCCGTGCTCTCCAGTCTGACCAACCTGTCGTGTTCTACCAGACTGAGACAAGCACCCAGCAGGCACTAGGCGGGCGGCAGTTCGGACCAGATTTTCAGTTCTGTCAAGTGGCATCCTATCAACGCAGTGCTACAGAGCAAGCTCCGTTCAGAGGCAGATCAAAGGACAGAAGGCAGAGCAGTCATTCACATTCACAAGGCATGCCAGGTTGTTTTGTAATTTTCAAATACCTCTTTGAAAAACAAAGGATGAAAAACCCCTTTAAATTCATTTCCTAGCATAACTGAATTTTACTTTCTTCCACAACACCACCTCAGAAGCATTGCAGCATATTTTGAATTCCCAAGCAAAACAAGTCCTTAAAAACAGACAATTTTACTTCAGACTGAAAGTTTCAGGTTACTTTAGAGATCAGTAATAAGACTGAATGCACTTTTTTTTGTTTCCACCTGCAGAGCAAGAGTGAATGTCTATTATGAGTTTCTTACAGACAAAAATTATTATAGCTCCAGAAGCACAGTTCTTTTAGATTTCCCACAATAAAAAGGTAAGTCAGAAAAAAAACAAGCTAGATATTCGAAGATTTGCACATTAGGCTCTATTTTCATACTATTATGGAATAAAGAACAAGTCTGGATTATTAGCGATAACTAATAAACAATATGGAGAAGTAGTTTTTCCAAGTGAGAACCGTTCAATTCCTCCTTGCCAGAATGAGTTCTCAAAATAAAAGAGCTGCTGTAAATAAAAGCACATGCAGCAGGATTGACATGCACTCCTAAAGCCTCCTCTTCCCAACGAAGGGCCCTGTTCCAATCTTTCAGCCAAATCCTGTCCTTTCACCTGTAGTTGCAGAGGGATTTGTAGCACAGCAACGAGATGCTGGTAGATCAAAAAAAGGGCGTCCAGAGGCTGCAAGGAAAGACAACCTTGTGCTGAAGCGGCCGTGGCCGCACAAGGGCCCTGTCCCATGCGCCGGGTTAAGTGTCCACCCAGGGCCTGGGGTCCCCAGGGCCACCAGCTCCAACCCTGCTCTCCACAACGAGATAGCAATGATGTGTTTAGGTGCCAGCACGCCTATTTCCTATAGGGCATCTGACCTTGTTACATTAATCCAGGACCTCTTCTGTATTCCTCAAGCACTTCAGGGTGTTCAGTACTGTTTGTACTTACAATTTCTCAGGCTTCTGCAGCAAGCCCTTGAGACAGATCAATTTGCCTCCTCATTCAAGTGATTTTGACTTGTACCAGATTCCTATAAAATAAATTTCCTATAAAATTCCTAAATGATTCCTATAAAAGTGACATTTATATTGCATGCATTTGTTGTTTGCTGTTATGCATATGCTACGCACATGATTAAAATAGAGTCCTAAAAGCAGTTACTGATTTCCCTGACTTCTAAGAGCTGGGTCAGCTTAGCTATTTTAGTTACCCTTTGATAAATATTTTAATTTCAGAAATGTTTCTGTAAAGGTCAAGTAGCATTACACACATCCGTCAGTACATGGCTGGGCAGAGTTCAGGATCACACGCTTTGATATACTCCAACTTATAGTAACACCAAAGTAGTAATAAAATTTATCACGTTTCCCTCCTTATGATTTCAAACTGTGTGCATGATACCTCTGAATACTTTGATATGATGACATTTTCGTCACTATGTTTCACATTATGAATTTGTTTCAAGCCTCACACTTCTGCAAACCGTTAGACTCACATTCAGGTTAAGAATCACTCATAACAATCAGCTCAATAAGTCACAGAAGTAGAAGAGAGAATATTTAGGAATTAGTAATGGAAAAAAGTCAACTGCTAAAGAAGAACTGGAATCTACAGCCCATAACATGCACAGGATAATGGTTTTTTTTTCCTGTAGATCTTTCTCCCAAATATTCTCTCAGCAAACACATGAAAAACTAGCAAATTTGGGAAGACTGGAGCAAATTTGGGAAGACAGGAGTTTTACAATAATACAGTGCATCGATGACACACTGTAGTCATGTTTAACACATGTCACAAGGCTGACATATCAGCATGGGATCAGCTGGTATAAACTTCGAGCTTTTTGGATATATTTTCACTTAATCTAATTGGTATTGAGATAAAGCACACAAAAAGGGATTATGCAAAGGGATTATACAAGGTGCTCACAAGGAGAGAACAGCCCAAGGTTCTGCAGTGAGCACATACACCACAGCTGCTGGGCTAGCTTGCCACTTCTGCCTTGAAACCCCACCAAGGAAACCCAAGGCAGAACCACTGAATTTAAGCACCAACTTCACCATC
>JAUBOD010000117.1:3246836-3262311 GCA_032353885.1 Nothura maculosa
AGAGATACATTGTTTATTTTGAAAAGCTCCAACTGAGAAACCTTTTCCTGTATTTAACCACTGTCTAAACTACCCCATAAGAGTTGGCACTGAACAGGTGAAGTTAAATGTCATTACTCCAATTTCTTGCAGCGTATATTACAGCTTTAATTACACTGCCTTTTTCCCCTCCCTTTCTTCCAGAAGATGAAAAACAAAGCAAAGAAAGGCAAACTGACAAATCCCCTATTTCAGAGCAGTATTTCAGTGCCAGCATGGACCCAAGCACTCTTTGCATCAGCTGATTTCCCAAAATGTTGCAAAGTGTTTGCTACAGAAACAGCTTCTGTTCCCATTTGATCTTCTGCAGAAGATGTCAGCAGTCTTGAAGGTACAGACATCCCACCCTGCACACACAGCTCTACACCTCAACGCTAACAGCTTCTCAGAGACACCCAGATAGGTGGGGCAGCAACTAAGAGGGTAGGGAATATAACCATCTGATGATCATTGATAAAATATTTCCTCTTCACAGATATAGCAACAATGCTCAGCCTTGATGATGCTTGTCTGCTACTGAAGAACAATTTTGCTCTAGTGTCTCAATGGTATTTTGAAGGAAACCATTTAATTTGGGACCCCTTCACACAAGAAGGAATGTACTGAGCCACTTGCTCCAGGATGGACTTGAGAAGTCCATCAAGTTTCAAGCTGTATCTTCTTGAAGATCCAGCTCTAGCAGGTACTAGCAGCCTGTGTTATGGCTTATGGCCAACAGGTAGGCACTTCTCTGACCTCCCATCTTCTCAATACTTCAATTATCTCTGTCCTAAAAGCATCTGTCAAAACAGCTGGCAATTACAGAGCTCCAGCCCTAAAATTCAAGGCCCCTGGATGCTACAGAGTTAACACTATTATGTGGTGCATCTCACTAGATTTGCAAATCAGAGTATTCAGCAGATGGAAGAGAAAGAGAACACAAGTTTTCTGCTGCCTTTCACTGAGGTAATAGGATAAATAAAGATGCAAAATATTCATTCAAAAAATTTAAAAACACTATATATAGACTCAGGAAACCTTAATCCTTTTTATTAAAGAAAGGAAAAAAAAAACCAAGAAATTTTAGCATTTCTAGAGGGTACATAAGATTATGTCCCAGGAAAATAAAGTCATGAGCTTATCCTCAGCACGGGGCAGCACAGAGCGCAGTCCTGGCACACCCGGAGACACTGCCAGAGCTGGTCAATCCATCACGAGCAGTTAGAGCTGGCCTGTCCTGGCAGCCCCCTGCAAGGGACCAGCTCCCTGCCTGCCATCCGCCTTCCATCAGCTCTACAGCCCCTCATGGCCATGACAGAGAAATCAAACTGCAGCAGGCCGAGGCAGGAAAACAACCATGGTGTGACTACAGATGGAGTCACCGAGTGTACAGTGCGAATCTGACAACTCTGAAATTCTGCCTGTGAACTATGATCAAAAGTGTCTAACACAGGAATGGTGACACCATCCTCATCAGTGGCAATCCTTTAGTCACACTGCAGTGGGATCCGAGCAGCTTCCCCTTTGTGCCAAATCCTGAACCACGGAGGCAGTTCTGATGGCTGTGCAACGTAGTTATTTCCATGGATGTGGAAGTCACTCAATATGACAGAGTAAGCAATGAAAAACGGAACAGCAGCCATACAGCTGCACACAACAGCTACAGCGGACACTCTTATGGATCCTAAGCCCCTCAGCTAGGCCATCAGAATCAGATTTCTCTCTGATGATTAGAAGGCTAAGGAGTCAGAGTAATCTCTTCATACACTTTTTGGATAAAAGCTACATTGCTGTTTGGGAGACCGAAAACACCCTGCACTGCTATAATCCCAGATTCAAGTCTGTTTCTAGATTTAACACCCTTCCTGTAAGACTAATCTTCAAGGAAACCATAAAGTGAATGGGAGATTACAGAATACATCCTCATGTGGGATTCCTTTAAGGCACTCCTTGAGGTTGTTAAAAGCCACATACATTTTATAGACAGGGATTAAATTTAGGAGCCTCCCACTATGATTCACTCAACTCATTCCTCTGAAATCCTTCTTTAAGGATTAGCAGAGGTGGACTGATCCTGGCAGAAATTCCATGAGCAGAGCTCAACTTGTACCTACCATTTAGGAGAAGGCTGAGCCCCCTGGCTAGCAGTGAGGGTAGTCGCTACCATAACCGCCTCAACTTGCTCCTGAGGCTGTGGGGCCTCTTCAGATAACCTTGGACATCTCTATCTCACAACACTGCCCTTTAGGGTCCATCATTCATCATTTTCCAAGCTTATCCTGACAGTATACTGAACTGTTTAAAACGCTGACTACAGAAATGCATCACCACAAAATGAATTTCTCCAATATTTAAGTTTCCAGAAGTTAGCAAGCAAGCAGCACAGTCAACAAACTAAGCCTCCCAAGACCAAGCCCAACCACACTAATTTCCCAGGGCAAACTGTGTCACGGTCTCCACTGCTAACTCCTCCCTGCCACATCCAGCAGACGTGAAGATAATGCTGGAAATTTGTTCATGCCACTGGTTCAAGTGGGACAAGGGTCTCAGCAACAAACTGAAAACTAAGGCACTGTTCAAGGTTAAGGTGACTTGTACTAATCTCTTATTCTCCATTAGCTATAGTATTCAAGCAAAGTGACTGAAGACAAAAACATAATAGTCTTTTGTGGCAGTTGAGCTTTGGGAGTTCTCTTTATTTTGGGAAGCAATATTGTTCTCAAATTAGATGAGACCTGGTAAGCGGTTACTGCTTGAGATTCACTTGGGGTTCACAGCTCATGAAAGGTTCATTTCACACCGTGGCTTTTGGTTTCTGCTACAAGCTCAGCCAGGAGAAGTCCGTACAACACCAAGGACAGACCTGCACAGAGCAGGCAGTGCCTGAGGGGCAACCTGGCTAGGGCTGGGCCCGAGCTATGGATGCCGCCATCCCTCCCTCACGGTCCTGCTTTTCCACCTGTTTTGCCTTAGTCCACAAGCCAAGACCTCACAGAGGAAAGAAGCAAAACAAGTAGCCCCTTTGTCTCCAAAAGGCCAACAGCCAAATATCTTAGCCAGATGGCAGCCTCCCCAGAGCACTGCTCTGAGCATCACCCAACCCAGCCTTTCCCCTCAGGACATTTCACCCAGGCTCAAAGCAGGCTCAGGCAGGGACTTTATACTAAGCTGGAAAAAGATGTTGGGTTACTAAAGTATTTCCTAAGCAAAGACCTGCGTAGAGCTTCACAAACCACAGGTGAAGAGATAGAATCTTTTCCACAAGCCTTCAAGACAACCATAGCAAACTGGAATCAAGTGAAACAGGAGACTACGCTGCACACAGGGCTGGGCTAAAGCTTTGCATGTCTGATGTCTGGTGCTGAAGGCAATCACTGTTTTCCCCTAGCTCTAGCCTATCCCCACACCTCACACCACTCGGGTCCCACCAAGGCCCTGCCCTCCACGTATCTGACATGCTGCCCAGGAGAGGCTGGAAAACACAATAAGCCCACAATACAGCGAGCTCCTTTCAACTTGATCTCTAGTCAGCCTTCAATTTAAAAGAGACACTTTGATCAAAGTTTTGAAAAGAATCCATCTTGTTCTTGCCTTGTTCCTGTTTTCATTTGCAAGCGCACAATACAGTCACCAGATTCAGCTTTTGTACCATAAAGAACTGTCTCACAACTAGGGCGGAGTGCTCTGCAAGGCCCCTACAACAGCATCTCTTAATCTATTATTTCTTCTGCAAGGCCATGAGCAGCTGCATAGCAAGGTACAATTTGTTTCTTTCTTTAATAGCAGACCAGTTTGTATCCTACTACTCCCTTCCACTTACTTTTTTTCCCCTCTCTTAAATCAGGCAAACTCAGACATTCCAGAAAAGCTGCATTTAAAGCATTACTTATACTACTGTCACCCAGAAGACAACTTTGATACCATAGATGTTGTGAAAGAAAGAAAGCCAGAAACATTCTGCAAATTCCCCGAGTCCCAAGGGCCACAGCCCTTCCCAACACCCGGGCTGTACATGAACCACAACCCCAAACACCAACATTTTTCATGGTGATTTATGAGAAAGATAAAGCCTGACCCAGCCTGAACAGTTCCCACATGCACCAGTACCACTCAGATGGGGAATATTTGAGAAGAAGCTACAACCACATACACATTTTTTAAAATGAAAATTATGTGAAAGCCTGTTAATAAGAACAGTGACAGAACTAAGGCTTTAAAGTGATCTTTTATTTAATTTCGTCTGAGTTGCTGTCTCTCATCATTGTCAGGTAATACTCCTATCACATCTTTTTTATTACTTGGGGAGAAAGAGGATTTGGCTGTGTAGCAGGGGGGCCAGGGGAAGCAGGAGGTAGATACAGGCTCCCCAATGGCTCCGCTTGTCATTTTTTCCCCTTTCCTTGCCTCAGACACATAGCTACAACTGTGCTCTATTATCAAAAAATTAAATCAAAAAATTAAAACTTCAGGGAGCCTGGATGTCTAGTTCTAGTGTCAAAACTCTGAGTCAATATCTATCTTGCCAATTTGCTAGCAGAGTTAGCATTTTACTTAACTATTTAATAGTTTTTGTGTTGAATTGCATCTAAAGTATGAGGCCCACACAAGGCCACTCAGTAAATTGAGGTTTGTGTCTCTACAGCTCTTGTTCCACACCAGTTATTAGGCTTCAATAAATCAACTAAGTAATTTATGACTATCGTTTTCTTCATTAAAATGCTATTTGTTTGGGTAATGGTGGTGATTTTACATTGCACTGAAGATCTGCACAGATCTGGATACAACATGGATATTTACATTTTTGACTGCTGAAGTAAATTTAGTGTCAATGACAACAGCCTAAGTCATATGCAGATTGCACACACAGAATCATTTCCACTGAGTATCAGAAATGAAGCTAAAATATCAGCAACAGTGGAAGGCCAAAGCTCTGCCCAAGCCTTAGTTCCTCCTTCAAGGGTCCGGCCCTTCTCCCACTGGCCACAGGACCAGTGGCCACATCTTCCTTACCCAGTCTGCATCATCATATCAGCTCAATTTCTTCAATTACAACCAGTACTCAAATCCCCCAGTCTAAAGGCCAGTCAAGGCCAATACTTCTTGTCTAGTCCCAAGCAGTGTCTGGCTTGGACATATTCTCCTCTTCCAAACACAGAGGGTTTTTTTTTTTTTTTTCTTCTCCCCCAAGAAAGAAAGAAAATTCTTATTCTGTACTAATATTTACTCTCAAATTGGCTGGTAGCAACTAGCGCAACCTAAAATCAGAAAATGGTTGAGATTGAAAGAGACCTCTAAAGATCATAGTCCAACTCCTTGCTCAAAGCAAAGACACTAGAGCACACGGCACAGGGTCATATCCAGGTGTGTTTAAAATTTCTGAGGGAGGAGAGCTAAGGCCATAAGTGCCCCTCACATCTTTTCTCTAACCTTGAAATTGGCCTTTTAAATTGTGCTTCCTAATGAGGTAAGGTTTAATACCCAAACACACACACACACACACACACACACACACACACACACCACCACCAAACCAACAATCATCTATGGGCATGCAGACTTAGATCAATCATCTTTCTCTATGAGCTTGGACAATACACCCTATTTTTCCGTTATCCTTCTGTCACATGTGACATGCAGCAAAATGATGCAGACTTATCTGACTGACATACTAATACCTAGAGATGACAGCATTGCAGAAGAACAAGGTCTTCCTCTCCTTTTACCGCAGCTCTTTTCTGACTCTGATGATCAAGTGCTGTGTGAGCAGTGCTATGAGGAACACAAGTGTGGAAGAAGTGTCTTTATCTTCTTAGCGTGATTCATAGATGACAAATAGGTTACATCCTATTGAATCAATCCAAACAAGAAGAAAAAGCATCCAGTGCTGTAGAACAGAATAGTACATAGGAAAATTATCAACCAAGTTGCATATTTCTTTAATTTTGTGATCATTTAAATCCAGAGGGCTTTTTTTTTATTTAGACATTCTTTGTACTAAGCAGTATTTCAGCCAGAATTTCTACAGTAACATTTAATAGCGAAAATAGCTTCAAATGCCCTATCCACACCAAAGTGCATACATACATTCTGCTCATTTTCTATGGACACCACATCAAAACACGTAAAAATAAGGTCTGTGAATCCAGGCAAGCGACCTCACCTATACTTTCTAAATATCTAAGCATTTTTAAGAGTGTAATAGTATAGAACTTGAGGCAGAGAAAAAGAATAAAAAAGCCCTAACATTGTGCCTAAGAATCGCATGAGCAAATATATGCTATTATTCAGGCCATGGAGTTAGGTAAGGGAAGGAGGCAGGAGGAGAGGCCTTTCCACAACTACCTGAAATCAAGAGCATCCCTTAGCTCTGTAGAGCAGCAGAGCTTCTCCAAGGGCAGTCACTGGCTCATGAGGCCTCTTTCTCCCAGTGTTTCTTTCTGAAGGGGAAGGGTCCCACCCTTCCACAGCAGACAAGCTCTTGTGGGCAGAAACTTCACTTGGTACTCACTACAACTGGTCCAATTCCCATTAATCTGGGAACATTATGATTTTTCAAGTCTGTTGTAAATTTGCTGGTTTTCTTAACAACCACCAAAAAGGCAGCTTCACAGGTACAGCCTCCTCCAACCTGTGTTTCCTCTGGCACACACATCCATCAGGTTGCAGCTAGCGAGAGTGCTGCAGCAAGGACTACGAGTCCCTGCTTCCCAAGTATCCCACAGTTAGAGCAACATCAACATTTGGAGTACCTAGACACAGGCTACGTGCTCAGGGACAGGAGATGATTAAATCTTGGAGCTTTCAGGTCCATAAAGAAGCAGCTCTCAAGACTAGATGGAGAAAGGTTATTAAAGAAAATATAACTTGCCTTTAAATTATTACAAGAAAATATTTTTAAAAAAAAATGATTTCATAAGAACTAATATTCCAGTATTGTTGTGGTTTTGTTTTGTTACCTTAGAACTTAAGCCAAATGCATTCAACTGCTTTATCTTACCAGATTAGAGTATCTGGGAGAAATGCAACCTTTTATCAGACTAATTTCACTGGTATTAAAGAATAAAAAAATTCCTCTGGATTTCACAGCTATTAGGGCCTATTTAACTTTTATGGCTCATTTCCTCTAAGCCTTCATTTGCTATTTATAGGAATATGCAGAACCATTGCTTTTTACATACATTCTCCAAGTATTTAAAGCAATTTTTTTTTCGCCTATTCCCTCTAAATTATGAGATGCCCAAATTAGTCTAAGACAGCATGCAGTGCTCACATCACTGTGCACTCACACACTTTAGACATACCAGACCAGGCAGAGGATGATTAAGGGAATATTAAGCAGCTATTAATGGTTAGTGCTTGACATACTGCTGTATTATCTACAGCACACTACTCCAAGCCTGCTCAGGAGACAGAATTTAGTTCTTCACAAGTTTTCTGATGATTAGTCATAGTCATGGCTGAAGGCTTCATAATCCACAGGTTTATTAGTACCGTGAAACAAGTAAATATTATCCCTGCTTCTCAGCTACAGTACCAAAAGAGATGCAAAACAGTGAAAGCTATCAGTAATTTGGAAATCCATCATAAGTTGCCCAAAATGTGACTTCTTCCAAGGTTTTTCTCCAGTCAGGATTCAAAGTGCACATTATGTACCAACCACGAGAACCTCAGTCAGAAGGGTTTTTCCCTACATGTTGTTTCAAGTTAGGAACTGCAAAAGCAGCACGAAGTTAATGACCATCTAGCCCCAGCTCCAAGACTTCCGTCCAAATACAACTTCACCGCCAGGACAAGGGTAGAGCTCTCATTACCAAGGCAGCATCCAGTCAAACCTTTCTTCACTAAAGCGTGTTTCATTCATTTCACCTCTTCTGATTTCTTTGTAACACTCAAAAGAAGGATCGATCATTCAACAATTTATCTTCAACTGAATCATCTTCTAATCCTACCTGAGCCATCAGGAGTAGATACTTGCTACCCTTATGCAGACCCTTGGCAACCCTAGGTAGCCTCCAGAGGGAAACAAGCCAGGTGCACACACCTGCACCCATCATGTCACACTGACCTGCAGGAAGCAGAGAGAAATCCTAGAGTAAAGCCCTGAGAAAACCTTAGCAAATGCTGCATCTCAGGACCACCCAATTCCACCCAATTTCCCAACCTCACTGCACCCAGTGAGCTTGGAGGGTGGAAGGGCAAGAGGGAAGTCAAGGTAAGTGCAGCATTTCGACAGTCCTAAAAACTGCAGCTCTAGCAGCTCTTAACGAGCCATCTTAATCAAATGACTCATGAATGTGGCAACCTGCCACTTCTCCCAATCTTTCACTCCTCCTGCACTCGAACTTCATTCAATTTTATCAATCTGTCACTAAGTCAAAACAAAAATGATGAAAATGCATATGAGCTCTCAGAAGCACCTTCTGCATATTTAAATGTATTAAAATACACAGGGGAGAAGTCTTAATTGTGCCACTATGATATGCTCCAGATAGAAAAAAAGACATTATACACTAATAGGTCATAAATTCCAATAAGAACCCCAATTTCCAAGACTTGGCAAACCAAGAGAAGCTGCCTGCATCCAGCCCAGCAGTATTAGTTGCTAGCTGGAGTTTCTGAACCTCACGTTACGACAGAGTCACTCCAAACAGATTGGGACCATGGCTCAGAACATAGTCATTTATTTTCTTTTTGCCTAAGAGATTATTTCATCATTATATTTAGTAAGACCATAACAAGAATTGTCACTGTAACCAACATGACAACATTCACAGTCAAGCAGGCACAAAGTGGTTAGCACAGATCAACAGCATGCGAGTTGGGTTCTAAGTGCAGGCTGAAAAGGTGTCTCTGGAAATTCTGGACTGTGAGGCATTGGCTATGCCTACCTCCCATTAAATCCATACGAATTATGAGTAGCCACAAGAAAAAAAAAAAAAACATACCCTAAATCCAGGAATTCTCCAAACGAAAAGCAGCAGGAGTTGGGCACATGCGGCTCGAGGAGCCCGCACCCTATGGAGCTGCTGCTTCCTCCCTGCTGCCCATCAGGGCAAGTCTCCTGCCACAGGCGCTTCTCAAGCCAGGCTGCCTAAACAGATTTCCTCCGTGACCTTTACTATTGACAGCTGAAAACAATTTAGTCCATTTTAAGTCATTTGAGAGTATTGTAAACATTATCCAAGGGGCTTAGGAATGACCGCCTAAACCGTGACCTTTCAAGCTGACAGATGACAAAAAATATTCCACTTTACTTTAAAACATATGGTAAAGGTCTCATCCTGTTCAAAGCGAAAGGAATTTTCTTTTTACCATTACAAAATAAAGATTTTCTTCCATTTAAGTAATGAGAAGCTTTTAGAAAGGGACATGAGAAAAAAGGGGAGAAGTCCTTTCTCTCTTGATTAAAAGCTCAATTTATCCGATCAATTTATAGCAACTAAGAACTGAAACGAAATGGGCAAATAAGCAGCGGAGAAAGTTGGGTCATGCATAAAGGAAATGTTTTGCCCTGGAAATGCTTGACCTAGAAATAAACAATAAACACCACCATACACAAACAGAAAAACTGCACGCATACATGTTTTTCAACCAATTCTTATTGCAGGAAAAAATTGAAATCAATTTTATTTCCTGTCATTCTCTATTGGATTGGACAACATTAGTGACCAATAAATCCAGAACTGCAACAGAAACACTGCAGTTTATAAACAGAGTTTAAATGGGGTCAGGAAAATCTATGATGCATCCAGACTCTGAGTCCAGGAGCAAAAGAACCCTTGATCTGACCAGGCTGAAGCTCTGAGAAGCAGAGCAAATTGCCCAGGCCACAAGCACATTTTCAGATCCTCTGAAAGGGTGATCACTAGGTAATAGCCCAGGCACGGGATGTCTCTCATTTGGTGACTCCTTCGACACATTCTTTCCCAGCATATCAACAACCCAGGTACTCACAATCCATAACACCTCTTTTCATAAAAAGATCAAAGGCAGAAAGACCTCTTGACCATGTTCTTTGCTCATTTAGAGACACCTGGACCTTGCCCTACTCAGTAGAATCACTGAGCTTAGACGGAGTCACCAAAACAACCAGCCAACTTCCGCACAGAGGGAAGATGGAACGTTTCCTAGGTCTAGTCTTCCAACCTGCTACCCAGCTGTCTCACCTCTGATTCTCCCAAATGTATGTCTGCTTTATTTGATCCACTGCTCAGCTATTTTCTGAGCCAATTTCATTACTTGTCTAGAACTGATTTTGCTACCTCTAACCAATACATGGCTGAGGCAGAGCACAACCATGAGCTACTAGCTCAGACCTCACCAAGCAGCAACCGGAATTGTGTTTGCACAGAGCTGCCTCATGATTTAGTAGCAGTCTTGTTTGCACTACCAGGCGGAATTTACTTTGAGTAGTAGGCAATTCAAACAGGATACGGTTAAAAGAGATCTAGTTACTTCTAAGAACCAACAGTGGGGGAGCTATTCCACAAATCAGTACTTTGACCAATTTGTTAATCACAACTGATATATTATAATTCTTCTGCCTAAGAAAATAAGAGCATAAAACATAAGTAACTAAGTGTAAAGCCCAACCAGAACCACCACAATGCACAAACTCTTCCCAAGAAGACACTTTGGGAGATCCAAGTAAATTAGTAGAGGGCATAATCAAAACATAAGGAGGTATCTGTTCATGCTACAAGTAATCATTAAGTGATTACTTTGTTAGACCCCTCATTGTTAAAAGTGAACATGACATTATGACACATGTATACCATGTACACATAATAGAAACATAACAGTTCAAATAATATTCAGTGCACATCCTAGTTGCAAGGAAAGGAGTTTAAAGCCAAGAAAAGCCTCTAGAAAATTCAAACACTGTTCTTCAAATTAAACACACCACTTCCCAAGGCACTGCTTCTGTTTCTGCTCTGGTACCAATTCACAAATATAACTGGTGGCCTCTCACATTCATTTAGCTCAAGGGTGATGCTTTCCAGGCAGGATCTTTAAAGTGAAGAAACACATGTTAAGGAGCACACCACAGCAGGACACAGAGTGTTTGGTTTATGCATATTTGACAGACTTTAAAAAAAAAAAAGTCAGAATCACAATAGCTAGAGTTGAAGGGGCCTCTGAGATCACCTCCTCAAGAGGGGCCAGCTAGAGCAGACTATCCAGGACTGTGTCTAGTTGAGTTTTAAGCATCTCCAAGGATGGAGACTCCATAACTTCACCAGGCAAACTGTTCTGGTCTCAACTGGCCTCACAACAGATAAAGGTTTCTGTCATGTACAGATAGAGCTGGTACCACAGCAATACAATACTCGGTACTTAATCAAAAGCCTCCAAAGAGTCAGATCCCATCCTGGTCAAGCTAGAAGTTTTGACACAAATCTTAGAAATAGAAGCACGGGCAGGTCTAAAGCATAAACTGCACCCAACACAAAAAAAGGAAGGTATTATAAAAAACACCTTTCTGCTTCAAGACATAGGAAATAAGAGTAGAAAAGAATGACAGAAGTTTCATTTGAAGGCAAACAAAAAAAAACCTCAAAGCACTGGACTTTTTTTTCCTTAAGAGGAAGGACAGGGCAGATGACTTGGTGCTTTTCACTGATTCTCACTGAATCACTGGGTTTTTCAGCAAGTGCTCACTTCTCACTGGGCTTTTTGGTGGTTCTCACCAAACCAAGCACGGCAATGCCCAACAACCCCAAGGGCTCAGTGCCCAGAGCCCAGCAGACAGTACTTCCAGGGAAGTCACACCTGCTCTGAAAGATATCCCATGGTGTTTTCATCTATCTGACATGTTGGCAACACTAAAATATCACTAAACTCTATTTCTTTAGCCATGGCCACATCAGTCAGCCATCTCCTCACAGCAGCACAGTATAAGCCTCCCAATCAGCCTCTGCCAAACCCAGGGCAGAAGGACCTCCGTTAGAGCAGTTTTGAGACAGAGACAGTGCCTAGTGCCCAGTATGACCTGCCCTCACTTCAAGAGGAAGCAGCAGTTGGTCCTTGACCATTTCAAAATAAAATAAAAAAAAAAACCCAAAAAAAAAGGCAAACAAAAGTTTGTCTTGGGACCTACCATGTCTAAACCACAAAAGGAATCTTGAAATAACAGAGAAAATAAAGATTGTCCTGAAAACAAAGCTAACTTTGGCTTTATGAATTTGACTCGTAAACGGCAAGATATCACAAGGCAGAAAGGAAAACATACAACTTGTTCCTGTGAATGACAGCTCCCAGAAAGGCACCCTTTGCGATGCCCTGTTATTCAGCACTATTGCTATGTTTTGCAGAGTAGTGACAACCAATGGAGCACTATGACAGGACAATTACAACATACTAAAAATAGTTATTTGTTGTTGCAATCTTGATTACACGGTGCTTTGCTGATGTCCTTCAAGAAGGATACACATCCTTTCCGATGACCACAGAATTTATCTTTCAGTGAAAGAGCAAAACAGAGAACAACAGTTAAACCAGAGTACAGATTTTGTCAAAGTTAGAACTTTACACATTATCATAACCAAAATCATAATAACAGGGTATGTGTTTCCTGAATACATTCTTGTTTCTCACATCTATGCAAGCCCATTCATTTTTGTTGGAATTATTTTAAGCCAGTTTTATTGCCCATTTCAGATGTAGATCTTCTGTACTTTACAATGATCAGTATCACTAACTACATCTTATTTTTGACAGGTAAAATACAGAAAATGAATCATAATGCTCAGCTCTATAGTTGAAAATACACATCCCTTGGGTTTCTTTTCAAGTTAAATTGCCAGATGGTAGCTACCTCTGAAAACATCCAGTTTGGTAGAATATGTTGGAAAATTATTACAGACATTCTCTGATAAGGAAAAATTATGAATCTCTGCACTTGCTCCAAAGTGATTAAATATTTTTTGTTAACTCTTGTTCCCTTTTAGGTAAGTTTGGCTGTACTTTTCACTCCAATGTAGATGCACAGTAAGCAGGGCTCTTCTGCGAAACAGCCAACAAGCTGGAAAACTAAACGGCCAACTGCAAAACTAGGAAGTACACACTTGGTAAGTGAACCACGTAGGCATCCAAAAGACTGCAGTTTCACAGGGACTATCAGGAAGGACACTCAAAGCAAGATACTTTTGCTTAGACCCAACATCAGACCATTTTCTTGAAAGGACTTCATAGTTTTCCTCTTTCTAGAAGGCAGCATCTAGGTTTCCATTATTCCAGCATAAGAATATAGCATTTTTCTTGTGTAAGATTACTCACTATGTGAGCAAAAGGAAAAAAGCCTATGTTGAATTTCTTAACTTTGCATATAGATTTCCAGATCAAATCATGTGTTTCATATTAACTTGCTCTTTCTTTTCTTCGTTAGCATATATTGTTTTCATTCAACTTAAATGTTTTAATACGTAAACCAAGAAAAAAAAATCCAAGTATATTGACTCTCTCCATCTCTTACTACCAATAACAACTCCTCCTCTTTCCTGGAGTGACAAATTAGCTGTACTTTTTTCTGGTCCACATCAAGCTATTAAATGGGTAATTGCCCAGGAAGAAATCTTACTGATTTTTTTTTTTTAAACCAACAATTGCAGCCATTTTTCAAGGCACACAGCATAAACATGCATTTGACCCAGTAGGAATCCAAGTCTGCTATAGCTTAAAGTCTTTTCAGGTTGCAGACATAATCACGTAACACACCATCTATTTATTATTCGAGCACCCGTTCCTGTCCCAGCTCGACGAATCCCGATTGCACAGTGGACCCAAGCTCAGGAGAGAAGCTTTTGAAGTCCAAGAGTAAAAGAATTCCACAAGCTCCACAGTGCAGACCTGGAAACTTTATCTGGCCACATTTTCCATCAGAACCATAAGGACCTAAACCCATTTCAAGAGATCACAGTACGAGACTGAAGCTGCTGTATTCCCAGGAACATTTTCATAATTTATCTTAACTATTCAGCCAGCATTCAAGCAAACAGACATTTCCAGCACAAGTTACTCAACTATCTGGACACTTGAGACTCCTTCTCTTGAAGTGAGACCCAAATGTGCAAAGCCACATACACAATATATCCTTTGACATAAAAAAAAAAAAAAAAAAAAAAAAAAAGAGCAAGGCATTAGATCTGTTAATGAGAAACCCAATTCTTGGCAAAAAAATATACAAGTCAGCATGATAACTGATAGAAATGCCACCATCCCTAACACAATGCTAATACTGTGATGAGTTTTACAATAAAAAGCCAAACTCTTCAGCATGACTGAAGAAAGAGCAGACAGCATCCTTTAATCATTTTTATACTGTCCTGTGGGCAAGAAAAGCACAGGCACTTGTAGACAAGGAGCACCACTTCTGTCATCTACAAGACAGTCAAAAATCTCAATGCAACAAAGAAGGAACAAGCACAATCTCTGGTTCCTGCTTCTGTCACCAGAGCTGGCTTCAGACAAGGAGTGGGAGATGACGAGCGGCAAGTGCTGCCGTCCTGCAGCCCGGACAGTCCCATGGTGCCTCGCAAGCTGGTGCTCCCCTAGGCCACAAGCCACACAGTTAGATGGGGCAGCTCCCAGGAGCAGTGAGCACCCAGGAGGCCAGTGCTCCTCACTCATGTGGAATGGGATCTAAGTGGCACGGGCAGCGCGGCTGCCCATCCTGCACCTTCACACTCTCATAGCAACACCCACAGGTTGGACACACACCCACTCAGCAGCTGCTCTCCTCGCAGGGAGCAACTTGCTTTGGTCTAGGACTCTACTATAAAGTGATATTACTAGTTGTTAAGCACAATATTCCCATAAACTACATCCCCCCTTACAACAAGATATGGAGACCCAAAAGCAACTGCTTCAGGAGGGTCTTCCTCCCCCACCCTGCTTTTGCCTGCTCACTATTTGTGAAAGTTTAACCATCTAATGATTTACTTGTTGGTACAAGTAGTAAATAAAGAAATTTAGCATTCATTTGGTCTTCTCCTTACACAGAGCAGATAAAAACTCTGAATTATTATTCAGAATCACAAAGTTTACAAAAGCCATCATCAAGAGGTAGGCTGCATCATCTACCTCAATTAAGAATTATTTACTTTCTCTGAAATTAGAACAGTACTCTTGAAGAACAAAAAAAAATACCAGGAGATTTGCTAGAAATTCTGGTTACAGATTCTTCTAGGAACTCTGAGGTACCATGTAGTTAGGCATTATTTAAAAAATACATCTTAACAGAGCTAGCAAAATCTATATTTAAATCATCTTGTTCCTTTTAATGTCACTTAGCTTGATACCGTAACAGTCTTTGTAGTAGCACCCTGTTGTGCGCTGTCTAAAATATTCCACTGTAGCCTAAATCAGCTAAACACTCTTTGTTTAAACCCTAATCTTTTCCAACTTTTTCCTAACTGCTGAACACCTGCAGAGAGCTCCCATAGTTCCCTTTGTGATA
>JAUBOD010000117.1:3294776-3305352 GCA_032353885.1 Nothura maculosa
C
Source organism: Nothura maculosa (assembly GCA_032353885.1). Lineage (NCBI taxonomy): Eukaryota > Metazoa > Chordata > Aves > Tinamiformes > Tinamidae > Nothura > Nothura maculosa. The sequence goes on from JAUBOD010000117.1 coordinate 3,294,778, forward strand.
AGCCCCGCCGGCAGCCGCGGTCGCCCCGGCTCTTTCCCCGCGGGCGCGCTCGCCCCGCGCGGGGAGCTCCGCGCCGCGGAGCCGCCGCCGAGTCCAAGTCTCCCCCGCTCAACTTGCGGGAAGCGGCGGGAGCTGCGGGGACTCTGGTGCGGCGCCCGCGGGCTGCGACTGCCTCCTCCTGCCTTGCGGCTGCGAAAGCGAAGCGTCTGCCCAACAGAAATAAAACAAACTCCGGCTCACCGAAAAGTTAGGATCCTTCCCGCCCGCGCCCCGCCGCCCGTCCCCGCCGCGATCTGAGCCCCGCGTGGGAGCGAAGCGGGAGCGGCTGCCGCTCGGGAGCGAGGAGCGGAGCAGCCCGGGCGGCCGCCGCGATGCGCTGAGGAGCCCGCGCCCTCTGCGGAGACCGCGCCGAAGGTAGGCAGGGCTCGCGAGCGGAGCCGCGCTGCGTGCACGGCTCAGTGCGGAGCTCTCCGCAGCATCCCCTGCTCGGCAGAGCCGCAGCGGCTCCTCCGGAGCAGCCTTCGCAGGCGGGAGCTGCTCAAGTGCCGCCCAAGTCGGCTCCTGTGCGGGGTAGGCGCCGCTCGCGGGCGGCTGCGCTCGCGTCTCGCTCGCTGCTCCGGCATCGCGGCCCCGGCGAGCGGCCAAGTTGGGGCGCGGAGCTCGGGGAGCCGCCGGGCGGGCTCGGGTCCCCCTCCGCCTCCCCGCGGCCGGGGCAGCCCGACCCCGGCTGCCTCGCGCTGAGACCCAGCCCCGTATTCATCGCGGAGGGAAAGGGATGGAGGGGAGGGGGAATAAAAAACATATGGAGCATTTTATTGATGTGATCATAATCCTGTAATGGAGATTGCATTAAATGAGGATTGCATCAAAATGCCTCGCTGCTGGGGAGAGAGGGGAGAGCGAAAACTATGCTGGATTGTAAATGAAGTTCTTTGATTGAAGGATTTTCTTGAACCGTGGAGGGATGTCTGGAAGCTTAAAGTTGCTGTGTGTGTGGAGTAATGGAATGGGATAAAAAGGAGATCAAGCTGAAATATATTTTAATTTACTCAAGCTCTGGATGCAGATAAAATTGGTTAGAGGCAGTGCAGTGATGTCCAAGAATATTTGGCTTCAGCCATGGAGACCACAGAAAGGCAAGGCTAGAGGAAACCACAGAAAGGCAAGGCTGGGGCATTTCTGTCATTTTGGGAAGAGAAGGATGGTTCATTTTTGACTTTGGCCATAATTGCACAAAGCTTCCAGCCTGCTGCTTGCAAGCAGGAGCCTTGTAGGGGTTCTGGAAAGCAGGGGATTCATCTCATCTTGCAGCCTCGGCACCGGAGCCTGTTAGAAGTAGCTCCAAGGTGTGTGACAAGGGGCAAACGGAGGCTTGTTTGTCCCTCTCGGGCACTGGAAGAAGCTGCAGGTTGAGAGAGGCTGAGCAGCCTCATCTGAGGCTGTCCTCCCCAGCTTGAGATGGTAATTCATTGTCAGTAATTGTTGCTGCTTATCTCAATTGGCAAAAGAAGGGCGAAGAGGTTCAAGTTTATTGAACCAGAGCAGAGCTGAGGGCAGGGGACGTTATCAACTCACCCTTGTCTTATTTTTTTGCTGAATTTCATTCTGGCACAGAGCACTGATTCACACAGAGCACCCTCCTCAAGTCTTGCTGAAAGGCAGTCTGAACAGAACAGAAAGGCAAAGCCAGACTTGGACTTTTTGCTTGGCAGTGGAGCAAATAGTCCTAACCTGTTAGGTAGGTTGCCAGGTCAAAAGAAGTAAGGGGGAAGAAAAGTTATTTATTTAATTACTAACATTTTCACCCATACAAAGAAACATGACAGACTGGGGAAAGACTTGTTTCTTAGAACCATCCAAGTTGTGCCTCCACATTGACAATGTGAGGTTCTTTTTTTAGGCACAAATGCTCATTGGCATTTCTATATAACTGCAAAAGAACTGGTTAATATAAAATTACAGAACACGCAAAGCTGTCAAAAGTGATTTGTTTTCCCATTTGACCTGTATATGTAAACTGAGCAAATACCTCCACATCTGAGAGTGTCTCTTGCTGTATATTTGGCGTAGAAGTTAAAAAATGCCTATTTTAAATAAAACGAAGAAAAGCAGTTTTAGGCACAGTGACTTCCTCTTAAGCATTTTATATTGGCAAAAGGAGACTTTTTGTGAATTGTGATGATGAGTTTAGAATATTAATGGCTAAACTCCAGGGAGCTTAGTGTTAGCTCAGTAGGCACGAGGTTCCTCATCTCCAGAGCTATCTGGACAAGATGTGTTTAAATTTCAAGCCATGTTCAGTTGAGACTGTTGGTGTCCGTGTTTTAAAATCAACTGTTAAAGCTGCTTATGGGAATAATACTCAGTTCGGAAAATTAAAAATAAATAAATAAAGTATTGCTATAGTAGTAGCTCATGGTTTTTTATAGAGAGAACAAGCGGTGTTGTGTAGTCATGCTTTTGTGCGTACAAGTGTTCCAGATTCGCCTTTAATTTTTATCAAACAACAGCTGAGGAACAAATTTGTCTTTGCAGAACGTGGTTACCCGCTCAGATCCTGGGCTGCATTTCTTTCTGCAGACCTCTCACTGCTTCCTGGCTGCACTGCTCATCCTTGCAGCATTTCTTCAAATGTGAGCATACGAGAGCCTTGCTATGGCTAAAGGATAATTTACATTCAGTGTAGTGCTGTCTGCTCAGTGGAATTGGCTTTATACATCACAGCCTCTGCAAAAAAGGAGATCAAAGATCTGAACCTGTGGTCCTGTATTGCATTTGTATTCTACATGGACTTGAGTAATCTTATACGGGAGTCGTTCACACTCCCATAGTTAAGGATATGTCAGTCTTTCCACCGAAACACCCATTTGTTTGGAAATTTAACATTCAGTTTTAAAGATGGGATCTAAGCTTGCATTAAACACATTTGTGCTGCAGGAAAAAAGGGAGATCCTAAGCAATGATGTATGACAAAAATTGGCATTTCCTAGTAGAGTGCAGTGAAGTTGCTTTTATAGAAAGCTCAGTAGAAAATAAGGCCTGCCTGATAAATTTAGAGATGAAAAGGGGAAACAAAAATATCTGTTCAGATTTGGAAAGCCCCAGGTGAGTGTTTAAACCTAGATTTTACTGGGGCCTGGGATTGTTAAGCAGACACTAGGGCACTGGCTCTAAACAGGAATTAGTCATGTCTCAGTTGAATGATTCAGTCTTAGATTGTATTTAACTAATGATGTTGGCGTTATCCCAGTTAGTTATTTTAAGGGTGAAGTTGTAAGAACAGCAAAGCAAAAAACTCAAATCTCATAACTATTGTCCGTATCCTTTTGATAAGCTAAAACAACTCTGGATTTTGGATGATACTGATTCTCTGACCCAAATGCCAGAAGGCTTTTGGGGATGCTGTTCCCCAGCACACCCTTCAGAGCAGGTAGGGCAGTAATCACACTTTCCCATTGCAGCTCAGTCTACGCTCAAACATAACCCGTCTTCCTGAAGGATCCTAAAGTCTTTTACAACTTTTATCAATTATAAAGCCCCTTTACAGCAGTAAAATAGGTGCTTCAACAGTGCAGAAATGTCAGATGTTTATGGTCATGTTGTGCACGTTTCATTTTAGAAATCTGAATTCTGAGCTTTACATGTAAAAATACACGTGGATCCCGTGTGCACAACTGAACCTGCCACACGACTTATGTTCACAGGTACAAGGTTGTAGTTTGGTAGCTTTACTATGTTCCAACTACTTGGGAGTAGATGGAATAAATGTGTATTGTCTGAATGAAGGTTTCGGAGCTTAAAGAAAAATTCCTAAGTAAGATTAATAGTCTTTTGTCCCAATGACCTCTCTCTGCAATGTGATCGCTCAGAGGAAATATTTAGCAGTTGTGTGTCTCGCTGTGGGTAAAACATTAGTGACGCATCTGTCTTGGGGCTTTGGAAAATTCATGTGCCTTGCAAATAGCAGGCATGGCAGGAGGAAGCAGGAAACATAGGAGAGAAATGGGAATTTGATTATCCCTTTAGATCTGTGCAGAGACACCAGTTCCCATTATCCAACTGTAAAATAAGGAAAATAGGTCTAAAAGACAGTCTTTTTCAATTACGGTTTCTGAATTAGTAGAGTGACTTGCCAGAAAGCATAAACGCTTCTTCTAGCTGGTGCTCAGTTAAACTCTGCTCTTACAGAGCAGTTTAAGCTTTCCTTATACTTGTCTTTAAGGTGTTAGATTGTGAGTAAGAGAAGTTAGCAGAAAATATATTTTGCGTGAGGATAATACCACTTACTATCTTTGGTGTAAGTGGTAAAAGATACTTTTTTAGGCCACCTAAAAGTGAGTGCTTAAACCTCGCAGACAAAGTTCTTCTCAAATTAGCATCATTGTTGTTGTTGTTGTTCATGTATTTTCACCCCATATGGATGATAGGATTTCAAGCGGGCCTACCTAACCAGATCAGCGGAGAGGCAAATACTGTTTTCAGAGACACAGGTTAAAACTATTGTAAATTTCCAGCACCAATGGTCAAATTATAGAGAGAGGTGGCCCACTGTGTTTAAATCCCATCACTGTTGGGTTTAATACAGCAGTTGACAGAGCTAAGAAGTGCTGCCTGGTTCGTGTCCCTGCCAGCACAACATCTTGCATTGGATCTGCTTTGATCTGACGTGGTTGTTTGGGGACTGATTTTCTTCCTCCAAGCTGGTCTAGAAATAAGAAGTCTCTGGTGGTGCAGTCTGTTTGTATATCTGTGTTTATATGTTACATCCTTAAAGACATATTTTTTATTATTTTGGTAAGAATTTAATTAGTAATTATGTGAGGTTTATGCTGCCTGGTAAAGTAGTAGGAAATATATACTACTAAAGAGGAAAAAATCCAACAAGTGAAGGTTTGCAGTGCTTTAGACACAGCACATTTTATCTAACCAGGTATTTGCACTTTCAGTGTTGCTACTCTTTGCAAGTTTGTTAAATAAATGTGCATGTTTGTAAAGCCGTGAACTAAGGCTTTTATTATGACATACCTGGACACACTAAAGCAAAGCAGGCTTATTTCCATGGCACATAATATATGAATGAAATATATGGATGAAAACTCCCCGAAGGATGATATAACAGCAGATTCTACCAAAATGTATAGTAGAGAACCACTAAAGAGAAGTATCTGCTGCCTGCTCTTAGCCTCCCTCTAGCTCACATTTCATTAGAGGGTTAATTTTTTTGGGCTATGCTCAAAGTTTCATGACTTTGAAGTGAAAATGAGTTTGATCTCTGTCAGTGGAAGTTAACTCTATGGTAAAGGACTTGTAACTACTTCTCTAATTATAAGAATCTATGTATACTCCTGATTCTTGACAAACAAGAATCATGAAAGTGTGTGTCCTGACAGGCACATGTGTTACTTAGATCACTGGATTTAATCAAGTATGCTGGTTTTCCTCTCTTGAAATGGAGCCTAGCTTCAACAGGAAACATTATGTCAAGCGGCAAGTTGGATTCATGAATTGCAAAGAAATTTTCTTAGAGCATTTTTGATATTTATGGCAAAAGCCCTAGACTTGTCAATGTTAAGGAGGAAGAGAATGCACCATAGCACTCCATAAATCTATGCAGAAAAAAAAGTGCAAGGAGATTCCTGTCAAGTTTTGAAAACTCCCAGTGAAATGGTCACTACCTACAAACTTTGGTATGCACTTCTAATTGAAAGATTCAATGCTTTGAGACCTGACTATCTTCCTCTGTTAGTTTATGCAGATAATAGTTGCTGCAGCCGATTTCTAGATATATTCAAGATACAAAATATAAAGTTAAAATTAAATGGAATAATGGTTTTATTTTGTCAATCGGGTAATTGATTCTTGGAAAATGTGGCAATATGTTTTAACTTAAGTTCTAGAAAATAAGTCAACAAAGTCATAACTCTTGTGGTGAAAGATGGGAGTGAAATGCATAAAATTCCTTCTCTGTTTGTTGTTTTAATCTTTGGAACATGGGATACTTTCCCAGAGTGAATTTGGTAAGACAGGGTTTTCACAGTTGTTTCCAGTAATGTGGATTCTATTACAGCCCGCTAGCCAAGGGCTTGTCAGATGAGTTAATCTGCATGTCTAATTAGCAGAGAATTATTAAAAAAACCTTCTTAGTTCAGGAGGTCGGTAATTTCATGACTTATTAAATTAGAACCAAACAAAGCTGGGTGTAGGTAAATCAAGAGGTTTGTTACTCTAGCTAGTTATTTTTAGTTTTGTAGAATAATTGAGAGTGACCCTTTGCCTCTGTCCAAATAGCAGCTGCACTAGCAGTTATAGCTACTTTATCTTCTCTGGTTGTACCATAAACTTGAGGAAAAAGTCTCACATGCATAAATGGGAAGCTGTTTATGGTATTTGTTAAATACTAGGAATAAAAATGATGGAAGAGTCCCTTGGAACTGGAAGAATGAGTGTATTTTAGTGGTATACAATCTGGCATAATGATGAAGAGAAACAGTGAGCCATCGTACCATTTCTGGTATTCACAAATTGTTCCCTATCCTCCCATTTTTAATGTATAAGTCCCTTAGAAAGAAAGAATATCCAGGAAAAGGCCTTAAACCACATCCTAATACAGATTTTCTTTAGCCTTTAAAGAGTCTTAAAGATTAGTGGGCTACCAATTTTATTTTTTAAATGGTGTGTGCCATTAAATAACAGTGAGCTTATATATTTACTAGCTTTATCTCCACTTTCAAAGAAAGTTATTTTCAAGAACTGCACCCCAAGTATCCTACTCGATAATACAAAGTATAAAATAAGTAAACAAAAGAAGTATAAAATAAGCTATGAACTTAAGATAAAAGCTTGTGCAACTCTAGTGTTTTGCAAAATAAACTTTTTAAAGGTACAATAATGTTATTTTTTTAATGCATCTATTCCATTAGATGAATTAGAAGCTGTGGTAGAAATAAATTATTATAGTTATACGCTATATACTTAGGTTGAGTTTGTGGCCTACTGCTATGTATTCCATGTTACATATTTTGAGGATCATTGAGCAAGTAAGACTGGGTATCAACCAGCCTGTAAAATTGATGTGAAAGCTGAATGCAGCCTTCAGGCTCTAATTTGTAGAGTATCTATGATGCTTCTGCTTCAGCAGACCTTCTGTCTTTTGCCCTCATCCGTTGGATTATTTATTTCACAATTTGGAATATGAAAATGTGTTTGAGTGGATACTGGTCATTATTTGAGATGCTGTTAGATTCAGATTAGCTTCTTTGTGTGCACAGCTTCTCCTAACATCAGAGTGATTTACAGAAAGGGGCGTCATCACAGAATATTTATCCTAGCTAATTGCTACCGAGTTGAAGCTCCAGCATGGGAAAAATCCCAGTTATATTTTAAGACAATCACATTAAGTCTGAATTTGAGACCGAAGAAGAGATTGGTTTTAGTTTCTCTTCATTTAGATGCTAAAGTACAGTTAGACAGACTGAGACAATGCATAGAAGTTACAGCACTGGCAGAAAAGTTGATTTAGGAATAAGGAAAAGAACTGCCTGAAATTCATCCGAATTTATGGTCACTGACATTTTTAATCACTTTAGAATGGTGGACTAAATCTCATAGGTCTGAAATACATAGTGTTATCCATCAAGAAAGATGCTGGTAAATATGTTTCAAGAGAACAGTCTTTTTGTGAGAGCATTACATTATGGACCTCAAACCCAATAGGAAGTTTATAACATTAAGGTGAATGGGATTTGGCTCCAGTTTTGTGTTTGAGTGGTGCTCTTTGAAACTGGGTAGAGTACTTTTAAATTACCAAAATATTTTTGCTCTGTGGGAATGTTTATCTTCATATACTAAGTTATTTCATCTACTCTCTATCAGCTGCTTGATACAAGTATTTGTTATCTTGCAAACTTAAGCAGTTTGCAGGCTTGGTTAATGCTCTTCAGCATCAGCAGGAGAATATAAACAAAATGGAACATTTTGCTATTAAAATTGATGAAAGCTTAATCTCATTTACCTGGATTCATTCAAACAAGTGTCATATGTTGTGAGTCCCCTTAACACACACTATTTGTATTTTCATTGTACTACACTTAAGAAAAATGAGTATTTAGAAAATAATAGCTGAATCAAAACATAGTGCAATGTCAGTCTTCAAAAAACATTTACAGTCTCAATTCCTCGTATGTAATTCATCTTGGCAGGTACAGTACTTTTAGGTTTTATTGTATTATAAACGTTAAAAAAAGCTTGAAAGAAATCATTGAAAAAAGGTTTAGAGTAAGTGATTAGATGAGGCTGGCAGGTGGTGCCGTGTGGCTCCTGCAACATTAACGAAATTCCGAGAACGCTGTCACTTTGGAGTGTTGGCTCCAAGGCTTGATTTAGTCGTCGCTGCAGCTGAAGTCATCACCTTGCTGGTCAAACCGCAAGGCTGTTGGTGGAGACCCCAAACAGAATCAACAAAAAACAACTTCTGAACAATTCTGGGCAATTTGATTAAAATGATAATTGGATCAGAACATCTGTCTAACTGCTGTGGATCTGACTATAAGTATACTAGTACTCCAAGTATGACTGAGGTGGAAGACAAGAGTATAATCTCTGAAGAACTCGGAGTTTTAGTGATGAAAGATGCTGGTAATGTTAGTAATGGTGGTTACTTGTTACTAACAGGTAGATTATGAGTATAAAAATACCTGGAAACAATGCCTAAGAGAAGCAAGAAAACATGGAAATCAATGACAGTGGCATTAATTTAGGCAGTCTAGTGTTCTCCAAATTATTCCTGATTATAATAGGTTTTATTTCCAAACCCTTTGGAATTTTATCCCTAGAATTATACTAAAGATGATTCTGGTATAATGAAAAGATAAATCTTCAAGATGGTAAGATAATTCCATTTGGTTCTTTTTGACTTGGGTACATTTGGAAATCAAATAAATTGTTTAAGCAGGCATCTTGGAAAGAGCTTTCCTCAGTTACTAGGGTAGTGTGGTTTTAGGCTATGTGTACATGTTAATTCACACCGGATCAGACGCCTGCACATTTCAAATCTTTCCTCTACCCTTTTCTGTTTTCCTGAGCCTAAAGGCTGTTTTCATCTGAGTGTCCTAGCAGTAAAACTCAGCCCTGGATGGGAGTTGATTAGTTGCAGCACAAAGCACCTAAGATGAAGTTGATCATAAACTAAAGGAATTAACTGTTTTTCTTTTTTCTTTTTTGTTCATATAATATTCATCAGAATTCTTGGACAACTTCTAAACTTCACAGTAAAGGCTCTAGACTGCCTTAAAAGGCTCAAAGCTTGGAAGCATTGAGCAGGTTTGGCTAAGAGGCATCTGCAGAGGTGTCTACTGACCTGCGCTTTTCTGTCCAAGATACTATTCCTCCATACACATCATAGTTCTTGACCTTTGCCTGGGTTGGGATATTTTGCTCACATTCAGGGTCTTGGCATTTCCTTACTCTTCTTGTTTGCTCAATGAGCAGTGAGTAATTGAGGAATAGCTCAGGAAGGGAAATTGTCTGGTGAACAGGGAGCCCTTATTTTTGTCCTTGGAGCTGGATTTTAAACACAGCTTGCCATTCCTGGCTCGGGGGTGCTATTTGGTGTAATCTTTGGCCACCTCTGTGAAAAGAGGTTATAAAGATGGGCTACGACTTCACTAGTTGCATTTCAGCAGTGTTCTCTGGAACAATTTCAGGTGCTGCTTTTGATCTATAAAAAGCCTTTTAATTTCATTTCTGTTTCTAAGGAAGACTTGTTCTATGGTTTTGTTCTTCTGTGTTTAAAAAAAAAAATGGAAAAGAGAAACCTCCTCATTCTTAACATGTAAGTTGAGGACCACGGTCCATTAAGACTGAACTTACTTGACATTCGGAGCTGTAAGGCAAATTGTACATCTTTCTTCTTTATTTTTTCTTTTTGTTTTTCCCTGAGTGTTGTCTGGTCTGGATGCATGAAATGGAGTGAAGTTTTGTTTGTATATATGAAGAGTACATGGTTTATTGCTCCTTATTTCAAGAATGTCTAGATGTTGATTGACAGATTAACTGCAAAAAGACAAGAAATTAAAATTTATATAGCGGGGTCTGAACCTGTGGATGTTCAGTATGGATAAGAGAAGATACGATTAGATGGGAACTAGGCAATACTTTTATGGGCAGGAATTTAAGGACATTCATTAGGTATGTCCTAGAGATGTCCTTAGATAGATAGAAGACCGCTGTAAAGGAAATGGAGATTCTTAAAATTCTTGTAAGAAAAAGATTTTTTTGAGTGGTCAAAGGATTGCTGCCTTCTACTGAAAAGCATTCGAAATGTTACCTGTTTTGTTCCTCAGAAAATATCTAAAGATCCTAAATAGCACTTGGTCACAGTCACAAAGTAAAAGCTGCCAGTGAGACAGGCGGCCCAGAAGGTTCCTGCAATAGATGTTCTTGGAGGCTGCAAGTCCAGACTGGGGAGAGCCCTGAGCAACCCGCTCTGACCTACAGGGATGACCCTGCTTTGAGCAAGAGGTTTGACTAGATGACCTGCAGAGAGGTCCCTTTCATCCTGAATTATCCTATGATCTT
>JAUBOD010000117.1:3352896-3367685 GCA_032353885.1 Nothura maculosa
TTTCTGTTACCTGACTAAAATATAGGCAATTTCATTAATAAATCAATAATAATCAATAAAAGTGATACTGGGACAAGAAAGAACATTTGAGTTAAGTCCTTTGTGCTGGTCTTTGATCACAAAGACAGGTTCATATCTCATATCTTTGTAGTAGAATTAAATAGTTGGTCTTGCTCCTATCCTGTTGTTTTTATATTGCAGCCTGTACTGTTTTGTCTCCTTTCAGGTCATTAGGTCATTTCAGTCTATTACAGTCCTCAATGTTAGGCAGTCAAGAATCTAAACAAAACAAAACTTTGATTTTACCTTGGTGCTTCCGAAACCTGTCCAGCGATCCTCCAACTCCGGAGACTAACAGTGTTTGTAACTGAGGATGCTCTGGGTCACACACTCTCCCCATTTTCAGAGGAATTGCAAAACAGTTAGAATTGTGAATAATCTTTTCACTTAGTGTGCTGGTTTATTTTTTAAAAAATAATCTAATCTGGACAAAACTGTTCATCACTAGCAGCTACTATTGTTACTAGTACAACATATTACAAGCCAAAATCTCTCTGAAGGAAAAACCTAGACCAAATACACTAAGTATGAAGGTATATCTCCACTTTCTAATGGATGCTGATACTAGTTAGTCTTACATTAGTTTTGTCTATGAAAGTCTTAAGTTTCTACTCAAATTGGAAATAATTCTGAGTTAAAGATAAAATACATAGTATTGATGCAGTTCTATTAAAAAAGGAAGTTACTACTTTGCTTAACTGCTAAATTTATCATATTGATCTGTAGAATCACGAAGAACAACAGTTGTACTTGCAAAGCAGCACAAGAAGTTGAAAGGTTTTCCTGCTAAAACCACAACCTCTTATTTGTCTATGTGTACTAAAAACACAGCAAAACAACAGCTGAAATTCTGCTTAGGAAGGAGCCAGGCACTCCAGAAGCAGCAGAGGATACATTGGGTCATGAACTGTACTAGGAGGGAGAAGGATGTTTCTGATGTAATGCACAGCAGAAGGTAGAAATCAGCTTCTCTGTGTAATTTGTGCGTGAGCCGGAATGAGGGAGCGAGGAACTCAACGATATTATTTTGAAGTCACAGCAGGAATGAATCAATAGGAGTGACAGAGTTGGAACCCTCACTGTTTTGTTTTGGGATGTAGTTGAGGTGCTTGTGTGGAAGAAGCTTTACCTAGCCAGAAATTGTGGACAGGGTTCTTGAACAGTTTTCAAATAAGGATATTTGGAGAATTGTAAAATCTAGCTAATTTACAGTGTTTTCATTACAGAGGCAGCTTACATTGTCATAGACGTACAACATTTCATTAGTTGTGGCTGTCTTAGAAGAAACTGTTTCTTAGGCAAAAAAGTGGAGAGCAGATTTTCTGTCTGTCTGCAAGCTTTATGAAAGCTCAATTGCTTTTTTGATATTTACCTCAGTGAGGTCAGACAGTCGGTGACATTCCATTCTATCACAGATCATTTAACTATTTATTCATTTGCATCGGCATAATAGAAAGCAAAGACAAAGGCAGTCTCTTTTTTAATGCACTATGTGAACTGTTTAAAAGTCTGAAATCTTTGCTTAAATATTTTCACTAACACACAGTTCAAATTTCTGTTTAGATAACAAGACTGTATAACTGAATCACTCATGGTTATAGGAGACCGTGTAGTTCATGGCTGGGGTTCAAAGAAATTTCTACAGTTTCATCAGATTATTCTTTTCTTTTAATTACTGTAATCTCAGGATTTTTTTTTTTTTAAACTAGAAAGACAGCAATTTCAAGAGTGGTACAAACCTCCTTTAAAATAAGAACCAATGATCGAGGAAGGGTCCTGTGAGCTCTTGGATTGCCTTTTTCAACTTGTGACTTTGGAAACTGAATGCATGTTGTCTGACTTCCTGTTAGGGAAGATAAGCCTGTTTGTAGCAGTATCACTGGGGAACTGGAATGAGTTTTAATCCATCCTTTATTTCTGTGCCATTGCTCTCCCTGGAATTATCATCATGCATTACAGTTGCAGCACTTTGGTCTTGCCTGCTTCCCCATGGCCTCCTGTCCATGTGTTAGCTCCAGTGCTCATACATGTGCCCAGGAACATCTTGAGGGAGTGAGCAAGAATGGAGCCCAATGGCTAATGGAAATCTCCATTAGTTGACCTAAGTTGTTAGGTTTGTCACGTGCGGACTTATTTATGGATAGGAAAGAATTTCAAAGGGCACTGTGGTCTCTCCTGACACTTGTTTCTTGGAGACTAAATGGAGGTAGATGTTGTATTCCTTATAGAAATCTAAATGGAAAGTAGACCTCATTTAGAATATGCTGCTTTTTGGGGGGCCCTAATCCTGCTGTTGACTGCTTGGATATGCTTACAAATGTGGTGGGTTTGGTTTTCTGGTTCTAGCTTGAAATGCAAGGGAACGGTATAGCTCCTCCCTCACTGACACTAGTGTGCATGGAATATAAATTTAAAGAATCCTGTGTTTCTCTTGAACCTGTTAGTTCTGCAGATTTTACGTGATATGTACCTGGGTGTAAGATTCAGTGCTTTAGGTTAGAGCAGTGAGACTAGTGAGTTGAATCCAGTATCCTGTAACTATGAGTCAGCACAACTGACACTCCTGATAAATAAAAGAGTGCAGAGAGAACTATCCAGCTGACATACCCATATGCCGGAGTAAGTTATTTGCAAGGATGTTTTCTTCTAAATATCAGATAAATTGGTGCTAGTATAAGCCATTTCCAAAAGCCATTTCAGAAGTGATTACTATAATCCTACTTATTTTATTATCTTGTTATTTTCTCTTAATTTTCTGGCGAGTAATTTTGCTGCTTATTCTGATATGCTGCTGTGTATATGCATTTCAGAAGCAACTGAAATTCCCATCTAGAGGAAAAACATAACTAAAGGATAAGGCAAGTTCTGAGGCTCCTGGGTTAGTGAGCAGATACTTGTGCAATTGCACTGAAGCAAAACTGATCAATGAAATGTTCTTTTGTTGAAGACTTTGGGGAAAAAAACTATTCAAAATTCATTTTACAATATAACTTTTTCACAAAAAAAGAAAGCATGTGGGAGCATATCAAAGTGTCCTTGTTACCTCATGGTAGAAAATAAACAGAGCACAACAGGGAAGAAGGAAAAATCATAGTGTTCTTTGAGGGGGAAAAATGGAAGCCTTTCAATATGAACACTTAATTCTAATTTGTGGAAACAACACCTTTTTAAAATGAATTATATATTTAAGTTACTGGATGTATTCCAGCATTAACAATTTGGTGGTTGGCACGTCAGCTAGAAGGATATGCAGCTCAGTGTGCACATGCCTCGTGCTATCAGCAGGATAAATATGACTATTCTTCAATGTAAGTGCATTTCAATGTGATTTTTTTTCAGTCAGATGCCTTACACTTACCTGCTCAACTTTTTTCAAGTTCAAACTGTGGTCAGACATGAAGCCTGTCTTGATTTTCTGTGCCAGTTTTACCCCAGGTTTATCACTTGCTGCGCTGTAGTAGATGCAATTTTCTGACCACTAAGGGACTGACATGTCTTGGGGATGGTGCTATTGGTAGCATTTTCTTTCCTGTGAAATAATTATCTGAACGAAGTTAATTTCTCTGAGTTTTGAGCATTCTGACTCTTCATGCTATCGATCATAGAAGCTAAAACCCTTATAATGTGTTCTAGGCAGTATGGTAGTCTTCTCTTAACTGTTCTGGCTAGAGCACTTGGGGCTTTTGGTCTGATACTGTAAAAAAAAAAATAAAAAAAAGGTCAGAAACGTAGAGTAACATAGACTAGCATGCTTAGAAATGATTTATTGGCTCACTTTTAACAGTTCAATTGTGTGTAAGAAGTTCTCTGCATATTTATAGAAACTTGAAACACACAGGGACCAAAAATGGTTTCTTGTCTAGAGCCGCACTATTCCAGTGCTTCTCAAACCACAGTGTGATTGATGTGGTAGCAATTTGGAGGCAAATTTTACAATGTTTGGGGAAAATGATGCAGGAAAGGGCTTTTCTCATGCTGTTTCTCTGTTTGCCAGCTCTGAACGTCATCGCAGCTGATGTTAGATACTGAAGTCGTGCGCGTACACAATGATGTTAAGCCAGCAAACATGAAAACAAGGAAATAGCACGAGAAAGCCCTTTGTCCTGGCTCTGATTGCCGAAGAATTTTATCGTCTCATCTCCAGAGGGGTTTGGAAGTGACGATGAACTGTTCAAGCTGCCCTACTCAAAGGTATCAAGGGCAAAAGTTTTTTTTTAAAAAAGAAAAAGACAAAGAGACTTTAGTACGTTGTGCTACAGTGTTCTATATTGTAGTTTTGCTAAGAAAAAAGTAACGTGACCCATCAATCTTCACCGTTGGCGATTATGGTAAATCTGTTGCTTTCTCATTTTGTTTCTAATCATCTTGTTCCATTTTTTTTCTTATTTATTTCAGTTGAATAAACTAGAAATATTTGGTATAAATACTTTAAAAGGGAGCAATAAATTTTATTCATACATTAAAAAGAGAATGTAAGTTCTTTATACTCCCTGCGTTTAAAAAAAAATCAAGTGTATGTCACAGCACCATTACGTATATGAAGGATTAAGTGTTATTTATATCTATTCCATAATATTTTAATGATATTGCAGCTATGGATCATAAATAGTATTGATCAAATCAGTGCTGTCTCGTTTTATAGGCACAAGAGGTATAGTGAAAAATGAGTACTTTCTGCTTTCTTATCCACAGAACTTTTTAATAAACACTCACCTTTTAAAACACTTTAACAAAATTGCATTTTGCTTGCTGAAATTTAGATAACATCTGTATATCAGGTGGCATACACTTAATCTTTTGGAGCGCTTTTAGCTTTTAAAGATGCACCACAAATCCAGTCGTTCATTTTTTTTAGTGTGATAAAATAGGAGATAGAATAAATTTGATGGAAGCTACAATTTAGTGCACTGCTAGCCAGCATATGGATGAAGAATGGTCTTCTGTTTTATTTTTCTCCCAAATTATTTCACTTATTAACATTTTTAAGTTCCATTTTGTTTATATTATAATTTAGTATAAAGCTCATTAATAGACTCTATATCACTGCTTTATTTGCAGTTTGTTTGCAAATGTATATTGCTTCACATAATAGGAAATAATGCTTAATATGCATCATCTAATAATGCTAGCATTTCATATACATAAAATCTCTTAGGAAGCAAAGGAGTATAAAGAACCTTGTTTTCTGCACTTATATGAAGACTTACATGATACTAGTTTGCTAGAATAAAATGAAATATAGACACTGCTTTTAACTGGGTTGTATACGGCATATATAATTTTCTTTTAAGAGTTATTAATATTTCATCAGACTACAACATGAAATTCCTACACATTATTGTATGTTTGATGTAAAGATATTTAAAATAGGCTTGTACTTAATGTTCATATTGCCTCAGTTCTTGGACTGCAGAATGTCACCATGATTGTTGCCTATAACTTCTTCCACGTTTGCTATTCAGCTCTTATAAAAATGTGTATTTGGCTATTTGATCTGTAAAATAAATTCTATTAATAATGAAGTACGTATTGTAATTTAGCATATTGTATTGCATAATCATAGCTGTGACTGTTACAGAGCAATATTTAATTTTTTATAATGAAATCCTTTTTCTTGGGAGAACTTTATGTATCTTAGTGTCACTCTTCATATTTATCACGCCTTTAGCTTCAGACTCACCGAGCGTCGCTTCCAGCGGTTACACACACAGCTAATGGTATTTATAGACTCAGTGCCACCATGCAACTAGGTCCTCTGTTTTGAAACCTCCTTATCGATGTTGAAAGAAGTGGATGCCAAGAATAGGGTTTGAGTTTAGCATTACCTAGCTGGGTATCAGCTGCTGCTGTTAAAGCTGTTCTCTTAACTGCCTTATTGATGGTCATAGGAGGTGTGCCAAGGTACCTGTGGACCTACAGTGACACATCAGGGAGACAGGAGGGTCTCATAGCCTTGTTTTTGCTGCTATTTATTTGTAGGATTTTTTTGACATCTCTGATTTTTTTTTTTTTGAGTTGAGATATTGGCTCGAGTTTATTTAATGTAACTTAGGTCTCTGAGTCATTGCAAGTAAAATTGCCATTGTCTTCAGTTTCTGTTTTTTGGGGTTTTTTTTTTTTCCTTTGACAGTGAGAAGGCAAAAGTGTCAAGCATAGAAGGTTATTTTGATTTTTTTTTTTTTTTTTTAAAATACGGTCTGCCCTCCCTAAGTGCCTATTTACACTCAGTATGAAGAGAGCCTTTGATAACTACACTTCCAAACTAACGTTGCAGTTACCTCAGATGAGTCTGGTTATTTCCTGAGAGAAGTACTGCTTCTGATATTCTTGGTTCTTCTGCTTCTAACCTAGCCGAAGATTTTCCTCGTTTTTACCTGCTTATGGCATTCTAAAAAAAAGATACTGCTAGAAAAATCTAGAATGACTTTAAACATTAAAATTATGGGCATCAGAGAAGTTTCTTTAGGGATTTTGGTTACTGGTCCGGATCTACTCTCCTAGTTTTCATGTGCATCAGCACAGCCAAATAGAGTAACTTTCCCAATGTGCAATGAAAAACAGCAAAACCTCTGAGTATTTCACTTTCATCTGTGGTAGATGACCATTTTCTTTTTTTCCAATTTTTGTTTTCTTACATGTAAACACAGCCTTTTTTTTAAGTAGTTCTGTCAGACTGCCATGAGGCTTTTCCAGAGAGCTCATTTCCATCTGATGGCTAAAAAAGGTTCATGCAAGTCTCATGAAAACATGATGTGCACTTTACTGAGTGTGTGTGTGTGTGGTCAACATGAATTTCTACACTTCAGGGAGGTGAAGGCTAAATGGAAGGCAGTCAACGTGTGCATTTAATTTTTGTTTGTTTTAGGGACTATGAGTGTCCTGAGTCAGAGGCAGATGTTGGTGCCAGAACCAGCTCTCTAGTGTTTCCACCTGCAGAAATGCTATTTCTGACTGAACAGAGTCAGAGTCAGCGAAGAACAAAAATTTCCATATTGACCAAATGCTGGTTTTGTACTTGAAAGTACTGTTATTCTTGAAACACCAAGCACTTTTTTCTTGTTTTTAAGACTTTTTTTTATTACTCAGCCTTATGTCTGTAAACTTGCTCAGAGAAATCTCTCTGTTGGGGCCTGTTGCCCCTGCTGCTGCTACAAAGACATGTGTTTCCCTAGCTAAGGTTCTAGAGCACTTGTATTGTTTCTGTGCATTAGTTCTATTTATGGTTCAACCAAAAGTAGTACTTGTTGCCTGTTTTGTCTAATGGTGTGGACTAGCTGCATTGCTGCTTGTAATGCAGCCTGCCAAGGGTGACTGAGGTCTTAGTGCATCTGTGTCCTCATGTGGCTGCCCCTTCTGCTCGGGTGTGTGTGTCCATCCAGACTCAGTCTCCTTCCCTATCTAAAGCCCTGGCACCAGCTACCTGTGGCTGCAACCTGCCTGTCAAACCAGAGGCCACCTTGGGCTTGGGAGGGTATCTTTAAACTCTCCTGATGTTCAATGGGAGGGACAGTAGGATGCTCTCAGAAGCTAAGCTCGTTTGGGATGTAAGCAGATTTTTTTTAAACACAAACCGTAATGCCAGTTTTCCTTGCACATTTTCAGTGACTTTTCATTTTATCGTTCTATATGTAATATATGTCTCAGTCTTAAGTTGCATTTGTAAAATATTCAAGAATATATATTTTGTTTTGATATTGAATTACTGATCACTATTTCTTTTATGTCTTATCTATTCCTGAAATAAATTTGGTTTAAAGAAGATTGTATCTGTATGGCCTTTGGAGAAGCCCCCTACTCTAGTCTGTTTGCTTGGTGCATGAACAGCATCATGTCTGTACCCATAGCAGGATTTTTTTAATGGCTAACTATGCCACATAGGAAGTTCTATAGAGCCACTATGCCGCATATGAAGTTCTGTAGAGCAACCTATCTGAAGAAATGTGCTGCTCTCAAGTGGTCATGCTGCTTAGCAGTGTCTTCTGCAAGGAGATCTTGTCAAAGATGTAAGCAGGACTGTCCACGAGTTGCACTTCTAATGATCAAATGTCTTCTGTGTGTGCACACATATTCTCATATATATATATATATATATATATATGTATTTTCTGTGCCTGTATGTCAAGAAAGTGCATGGGGACATGTCTATGCACATCACATGTTTAGTTAGCAGTTTATAGAAAGTATAATGACACACAGACTAACTTGAGGTAGGTAACTCTGTGTGCCAGTATGCCTTGAAATGAAGGGTAGTCAAGCAACAAGAATTTCATTTTAGAAATAGTTTTGAGATCTGTCAAGGTCTTTCCTCTTGAATATCCTGGGTTCTTAACTCTATTAGAAAGTGACCCCCTAACTTGCAGGTTAAGATACTAGCCTGGTAATAGAAGAAAGAGTTTTGATTTTTTGTTCCCTGCGAGTATTTCATTGTTATTCATTCCAATAGAGACCTGAAACATCTGTCTGCCACTATTATAAAAGACTTTTATATAGAATCTCTCTTAAACCTTGCCACCAAACATGTCATGAAAATGTTTTTATAATCCTCCAAATTGTGAGCATCTGCTTATTTTCATATATATATATGCATGCAAATCGAATTCAGTTATTTAAATCATACACATAGATGTTGAACAAATGTGTTATCAGAGTACTGCTGACCTTCTGCTAGCTTTTGAACAGTTTTTTTTTTCTTTTTCTATTAAGTATGTTTTTCAATTTTATGGAAAGTTGCTAAAGTGCAAGTGTTATTCAGCTATTATGAACTATTAGATACTCACTTTCTAATAAAAGCTAAATAATGCTATCAAAGATCTGAGGTTTGACTTTTCAAATCAAGTGCTATCACTGAATAGCAGCTGCCTTCCCCTCTCTCTCAATGTGTGATTTACCCTTGCTCTGCTAAGGGAAGAGATCCAGGGCTGTTCACACTGCTGAACTTCTCTTCCTTTTCCTTCTGGGTTCTGTTGTTTGTTCTTGAGCTGCTTGTTCAAGTCTGACATAAGACTTGAATCTCAGGCTTCTCCTCAAAAGAATTTCTCCTTTCTCATTGTCTAAGTAGCACAAAATTTTTTTTTATCTGTGTCAATTGCAAATGAGTTGCAGGCAGATACATTGGCACTAATGTAAAACTGAAATTTTCCAAAAATAGACTCTCCAACAGAAAAGTGTTTTTTCTGAATCTGCATTTAAAGAAACCATGGAACATGGGATGATTTCTGGTTTTAGTCCAATGCATCATGTGTTTCAGGTGAAGTAATGACCTTTTGACAAAAGCATTTCAAATGAGTGGATAGAATTTGGAACCTCTTTTTTTCAAACTTTTGAGTAACTATGTATTTGGGGGGGGAAAAAAAGTGCTATCCTCCATTTAGAGCTGCTTTATAGGGAGAAACAAAGAGGAGAAGTTCAGGGGAAGAAAACATTATTTTGAGCAAATAATGAATGCCCAAAACTAAGAAAAACAAGTCAACTGTTTTCTGGACAAAGTATAGTTTAGGAAATAGCTTCTCACAGAGTTGGAATAGTTCAGGATAACTCATGAATTCTAGATAACTATTCTAGATAACTATCTTATGCCTTTGATATACCAGCATTTTTATCTCTTGAGGTGCTTGCCATTGCTCAAGAGATGCCCAGGAGACGGCCCTTTAAATTAAGAGGACATTCTTAGAATTCAAATTGTTGTTGTGCATTTTGAAATCGACAGTTGCTGAGATTTGTATGACTTCTTGAGGAACAAGATAGCCTCCTAGTGTGGGAAATAAATCAATGAACTACAATAAGAGGATTTGTTCTCAATTAAATGTAACTCCTCGCTGCCTTACTCAGTGTGTTTTCTGTGGTGATCGCTGTCATCATCTAGGCAGTGCCAGGACCACATAGGATGGAAAGGGGTGAGAAAAAAGGATTGTGTTGGGAGTGTATTTGGTATTAGGGTGAGACACTCTAATATCTGAGTTTTTACACCTCAGATCTTTGCATATAAAGCTTTGAACCACATTCTGACATACTTCTTTAACTGGATATTGTGAATTTATTATTATTTGTAAAAGTAGCAGAATGTCATCTTGTAACTTTGAGCATGTATGTTTATCTGATTTAAAAAGTCTAATTGCCACAAAGTGTATCTGGTGGTTATGAGGTAAAGTATCTTGAATGTGTTTGATATTTACTCATTTATAGAAACTTGATTTCCCGCCTTCTGAAGCTAATGTAGTTTGAATTGGAAATGAAAAAGTGCAACTTCGACTTTAAAAATATGTTATTTGGTCCTCCTTTCTCTTTGACTGGATGAGATTATTCAAGGACAGTACAAAGGCTTAAGTATGATTTACCCTCTTCCTATTTTTAAAATCAACTGAGGTAGGTACATTTAAAAACATAATTATTGCATAACAATAAATTGTCTTCTAGCTTTGTTTTTTTCTTGAAATGATTTTTAAAAGTACAAAAAGCAAGGTTATTTATCTAGTTAATATAAATATGTATACATACATATTTATAATTATGGAAGATAAACATTTTCCACTTTTTGGTCTTGATAAGCATTTTCAAAAACATCTGTTTTGAAGGGGCGACATCAAACATGTAACATGTATCTATATGATAGATCAGGTTGAAGTTGTCAAGTGCTTTTCACTTTGAATAAATGTTTGTAATGTAAACAAAGTTTCAATGGGGGAGAGGAGCACTGGGTTGTGTTCTTAGCTCAGCAGAAGGGAGGCAACGACTCCTCCAGCCTGCCGTGCATTTGATTGCTATTGATTTTTCAAGTAAGAAGCCAGAACCCCTGCAATTTATGGAAGAAATTTTCCCAACTCCTCTTAAACTCGGAGCTTAGGGAGAGCTGCAGCTGTCTCGGAGCTGCTGCCACTCGTGAAGGTCTGTTTGATACTGGTGCTAGCAGCTGTAATCGACACTGCTCCAGTCACTGCGCTCCATGCTGAGGCAGCTTGAACTACATTTGTAAGAATTCAGTGAGAATGGGGAGTTTATGGAGAATCTTAGAAGCAAATCATATTTTTTTTCCCTGAAAATGGCAGCAAGTGTCCCCATTAGGGACCTTCAAGTAAAAGCTTTAATGTTAATCCTTATTGTTCACACTAAATATTTAGTCATGTACTCTCCTACTTCCTATTTCATAGGACTGTAGAAGTTTATACACAAACATACACACAAAAAGAATGTCTTTTCATAATAGGAATTACGTGCTTAATTTCTTTATCTGGATGAAGTCTAACATATTTCTTGCTGTTTAAGAGCGTGACTGAATTCATTTTTGAATGCCTTGAGGTAAATCTTATTTTAACAAAATGACTGAAAAAGTTAGAGTGAGGTTTCCTGCAAACTTGCTTAGAAGGTAATACCTTGGATTTGATAGTAAGTGGTGGATATAGCTTCCAAAAACAGACATTTCGTTTGGCCACTCTGAAATACAAGTACTTTTTGTTGAAAACCTGGTGATCTGTGCTTATTCACTTCCTGTTCTTTATGTATGAGCTAGCCCTTTTTGTAGTGTCTGAAATAACAAATGATATTTTAGATTAATACTATGTGAGACACTTTCTGATCCTTAATAAAGGGTTTAGGGCTGTCTTGTTCTTTATTTCCTTAGTTCTAGTATTGACCTTTTTATATGGCATTCCTGAACATAAGTCATTGCCATTTGTATTGTATGCACTTGGCTTCTGATAAAAGCAGTCTGTTAATAGTGGAAGGAATTAAAAACAGGTGTACAGATCGTATGTGACAATATATTACAACTCTTTAGGACATGGTGGTCGTAGAGTATCCATCTAGTTCTCGGAGGTTATAGATTGTAGAACTGTGAAATATTGTAGGTTAGAAGGGACCTCTGGAGCCAACCTGACCCTCTCCTGTGCTCAGAACTAGGCTAATGTATATCCACTCATCTGGGCCTCTCTAGGTGAGTTCTGCCTTTCCCTAAGGAAACCTCTGAAATGCCTGTTCCTCTTGGACTTGCTGTACAGTGAGAAGCTTTTCTTTTCAAGTGCAATATCTCTTGCTGTACTAAAGTTATATTGAAAGTGCATATGCTTCCTTTATAGATAGATGTAAAGTGCTTGAGTACCCCTGAACCCTCTTTTGAGCATTCAGAGAACATCCAGCATTAGTATAAAGCCTGTTTTGAACGGGTGGAGTTATTGAAGCCGCTGAGATTCCTTTTCTGTCAGGAGGCCCTTTGACACAGGGCTGCCCTGTATCACAGGAAACACAGGTGCTCAGGCACACCCTGCACTCACTGTATTCCAAGGTCTCCAACAAGAAGCTTGTTCTGTGGTTTCCCAGCCAAAAGAATCAGAGTGCAATACAGTGAACAACCGTCAGCTTTATTGAGGTCTTCATGTATGCATGTCGTCTTTTCTTCCTTTCCTCCTTAGATTCTTCCTTCCTACCTTGCTTATTCTGAATGAGAAAAGTGAACGCTAGCAGAAGGAAGCAAAATTTTCCCTTACAGCCTCAGTTTTGCTGGTGTCTCAATATATTTTGGATGTTGAAAAATATTCAGCTGTAGCATCCTGCATCATCCAACTTTTCTTTATTCTTTCAAGCCTTCATGCCTTTTGCACTGTCTATTTTAACAGATGTAGTGTTACATTATCATGTTATTTTTTTCTTTTTTGCTCTTCTTTATTAGTAATTATAGGGAATGTGTGAATGTTTAGACATTGTTTGAGACTGTTGAGACCTCGGGCGGTAATCTGCCCCAACCTTCAGATGTTGTGTGTTCTGCAGATCCATCTTCTGTTTGGGGCAGGACGGGTAGAGAAACTCAACAACACCACCCCACTCCTAGGTCTAGTCCAGAATTCTCTACAACCAGCTGTATGTTAGTACAAGTTCTGCATTTGCTTCTGTATTAGGACTTATTTAATGTTTTTAGATCCTCAGATATATGCTGGTATCTTAGAATTCTAGCTATTTTTAGGGATCCATTTCTTAGATATCCAGTAAAGTTAATTGTGCTGAGTATTTGAAATATGTCCTATATGTCTTTCAGGACAAAGCTCAGAAGTACATGTTTTCTACCCACTTCTGTGGCTCACCAGCTTCCTTATTTTTGTTTTGTAGATGTGCTGCAAGTTTTCATTTGCTCATCTCTGGTTCTAGTAAAAAAATATTGCTAACTTATCATAGTCGCAAGTGCCTTGCTGATGAGGTAGAGGAGGAATCAAATCTTTGCAGAAGTTCAGCATAAAGGTCTGATATTGAAAGCAGATGGAAACACCCAAATAATGCTGTCAATAGCAATACGTTGGAGAGCTTAACTGGAGAGTAAAATGTTTTTTCTATATGTTCTCCATAGAAAATATAAAATGGTACAATTATGTGTTTGCTTTCAGCTTCCCAGAATGATTTACTAGTTACAGTAGTTTGGCTTAGAAACGCTGAACACGGATGAGGGAGCACAAGCTCAGTTGTTCAAGGGTTCTAACATCTGTCCTGACAATCCTCTTACAAAAAGTCCTTTTGGAATTAGCAAATGACAACATGAGTTTTGAAATGGATATGAAAGAAACAGAATAAAGGGGGGAAGGATTGGAAGGGAATACTTCATTATTTCATTGCCCCTTTTTAACACATTAGCTGCTTGAACTGTTTGTTTTTATGATTCCAGATGGTAGCAGGATGTATATAGAAGAATAAAATGAAATAGAACAAATCAAATGCTTGGCTGCTGTTCAAGAGCAGCTAAGGCTAAGCTTTATTAAATTCTCATGAAGATATGATAACTGTGGAATTTTGCAGAATGAACTGCAATAATCTTCCTCACAAAGTACATCTTTTTTTCTTGAGAGAGATGGCAGAATTTAAAATTTTATCATGAAAAACAAAGCCCTTTGGAGCTTCATCTTCAGTGGGCCTTCCCACTGAGTCTGTGCATGTACCACGAACAGGAGCAACATATGCAATTCCTTTTACCCATTAAAAGTTCTAAGGATTTGTTTTCTCTTATATGTACTCATGATTAAAATTTCCCTCTAAGGACAAGCATTTTTTTTTTTTATTTAAAAAGGGAGGAGGAAAAAGCTGACACAAATATTTTTGATAATTTTTATGCATAATTCATGTATGTGATGCATTTTTTGGTCACTGCAGAACCTTTTTTTGTACTTTTGCAATTGAATTGCTATCTCCAGTGTAATGTTTGAAGTTTCACTTTTGTCCTTCTCTCTTTTTTTTTGGGCAGGATTGATGTCTCTATAAAGAAATTGCACTGAAGTAAAATGATTGTACTTTTTAATGTAGCTTTCTATTGAAATTCTAAAATTGCAGTGCAGAAGTTTCCAATAAACTATTTTGCTCAAAAACCTTAAAATATTTTTCCTGACAAATCCTGTAGGATGTTTTGTTCAACTCCAGAGTTAAAGATCAGCCAAGATTTATTTCAAAATTCTTTTCATTGTCAAATTACATGCATTTTTTTCCTCAGTAAAAATGTTCTGTATGGCAGGTAGTCTTGTGTGACATGCTCTACAAATGGCTCTGAAAAGATCACACTTAGGGACATTTTTTGATCTTACCCTTGTATTGGAGACTTCTGTGCTTTTCCTCTTTCACTGAAATCATTCAAACCTGTTTTAGAATAAGGAAAGAGAAAACTGTATTTAAAAAAAAATGAATAAGAGAATGTAAGAATTTGAGCCAAAATATGAAATAAGCAGTGTTCTTAGTAAGCAGGCAATTTGGAAAAGAAAATCACAGCT
>JAUBOD010000117.1:3371832-3393107 GCA_032353885.1 Nothura maculosa
TTGCTGCTGGGAGAGTGAGGGAGCTGTCAAGATAAGAGTTGTTGCCTGAATGTACTTTGCATGATAGGGAGATTACCAGCAAGCGGTGGAAGCATGGAGAAGGGAGGATGTTTTCTTCCATTTTAGCAGTGGAAGTTAAAATATATCCATGTTTGAACTGTTGAGACACTATGATTCGTGTGTTGCTAAATTTTGGGGTCATTTTGAACCGGCTGAACAATACTGTAGCACAGACTGTTCAATCTTTCAACACAATTTGTTGATAGAAAAGGTTTATTTTGATCATCAATTAGGACTATCCCATTCACAGTGTAAACTTGTGGTAGTTTATTTGGAAGAGTAGGGATGTCCACAGCAAATTAAATACATTCTTTTAGTCCACGTGATCTAGAAACTCATCATTGGACATAACTTGTATTATTTTGACTACATTTAGAAGAGAGCTTGTGACTTTGCAATCTTCAGTCTCTATTAGCTATATTTCTAAGCCAAGGACATTGCAAACTTTCTGGAAAAAAATCAGAGGAAATTCTTCTGTGATTTAGCAACCCCTTGTTCCATATAGTAGGGACAAACCATACTTATTATCCATTATTTAAATGAACTATCTCACTTCAGAAAAATCTTGACTATTCATTTGTGGCCAACAAATGTTTTATTAATTTGAAACAATCCTTAATTATCCTTCAACAACCCACAGTTTAAGAATAATTGCTCTTTCTGAAAAGTGAATATAATGAAACAATCTAGATTTCAGAGTACGCACTGTATAGCAATCCTGTTTTTTTTTAAAAAAGCTCTTCGCAAATGTTGCATTTTAAGTTTTCTCTTTTAAGGAGTTATGTTGTATGATGGTTAGTAAGAACTTACAAGCCCAGTTTAGCAGATTGTGATAGGACACCCTTCTTAAAGGAAAAATATTGATTGATCAGTGTTGGTATTAAGTAGTAGGATGGCTTTGTCAGCAGATGGGATCTGATAACTTGAGGGAAAGAGATGCAAAAACTGGGAAGAAACTAAGTTTGACTTTGATACATTGATATAATCTAAATGATTTTCTATCAGATAATGAATTTTTGAGAATCTCTGTTTTGGTTTGCCATGGGGGAACTTGAAGGATGGTTAAGATATCTATATGCAGGATGTTTTCTGATACAAAATACAGAACAGATTTTATAATGCTGTAAGCTTTTGAGATGAGAATATTTCAACTTCTGTTTCATATTAAGAATTTTTTATCTTCAGCTTTGCTCCAATTTGGAGAAAAATAGAATGAAAAGCTGTGCTGAAATTTGAATTGAATCCAGCTATCAGCACAACAGATCATACTAGCGTCCTTGCCCTCTGCTATTAAATAGATCCTGAAGCTAAATGGAGTCTGCGGAGTGCTGGAGCTGTAAGTCGCAGTGATAGTTTCTTCACTTGCATTCTGTTTCTGAGAAATCTGTAATCTACAGTTTTTTGTTTTTTTTTGTATCTGTAAAAAATAATCAAAACTTTTACATATTGAATATAATACTTTTTTGGGAATAAGGACCAAGGAAACGTGAGAGGTATTTGCTATGTGACAGTCTTCAGCAGTAGTCAAATGCGACGTGGGTTTCTTTGGTGAGCACAGCAGCTGAAGAAACAATCTGCTGACAAGCAAAGGAAGGACGAGTTGTAATTTTAGAGCTTGAAGAATTGATGCTAAACTCCATTCTAAAAAAGGGGACAGAATTTTTAGATATACTAATAGATCACACTGAAACCCTGCTGAATATTAGCTAAAGTCAGCATGTTTTCTACATGTGTTGAGGTTTAAAGGCCAAGGAGGACAGCAGCTAAATCCATTTTCCAATGAACATATTCCTGCAGCCAGTGGACAGGATTGTGAAGCAGCAACGCAGATTCTGACCATTTAACTCTGAAGGATGCAAGGTAGAAAAAATAGCCTGATTCTTCCTTCAAAAAAAGTGCAGCACTGACATTTCTAGCTTTACTTATGCTCTTCATCACTTAACATCTGTCATATTTTCATAGCTAAGATAAATCTAAAGAATTCAGTCCCAGGTGAATGGCCCTCTAAGTTCTAGTTTTATCTACCTGCTTATAAAGTGAAGATGATGAATTGATATCATCCACATATTTATAATTCACTTCACCCATGGGTAAGGAATGTCGTGTTGTTTTTGCATAAACACCATTAAAACACCATTTAAGCTAGATAAAAATAAATGAAAATGCATAAACATTTATTCATAACATTGAGACTAGACAACACAGTTGGGTTTGTAAAGACAGATGAAAAAATAAGTGTATGCCTGATCTTCTTGTACAAACGTTACCTCGGGTTTTTTTCTTAGCTTTCAGCAAAACACAGAGTATGCATGATTGGAATGATTTACTAAAATGGTCCAGCAGCATAACTTAATACATCTTGAACAGCTATTTTAATTCAGTAAGTAGCAATACTGTGATATTATATGGCAACTGCAAAGCTAGGAACATTTTTTAGACTGGTAGACTGGCCTTTCATTCTGCCAACACAGAAATACGTGTCCACACAGGTGCAGCACCTCTAGATCAGGTTTGGTTTTAGAAGGAGGAAAGAGAGCGGCTCAGTTGCTTGTAAAGAGCTCATGGCAGTGCCTGCTGCTCTGCAGCCTCCGGGGCTGCAGCAAGTCCTGCCAGGAGGCTGCCTGGCTGAGACCTGCTGCTGATGTGACATGCAGGAGCGGGGCAGCCTTGGGCGAAACAGGCGCTGCCCTCAGCATCTGAATGCAGCAGTTACCAGCTGCCCACAGACGGACCATACAAAATGGCCGCCGTGTCGGCCAGGATGGCTGCAACAATCCTTGCCCAGCTCATTGAGACCTCCTGAGGCTTTGGTGATTTCAATGTGGCATTTTAAAGATGAACCACAATATCTAATGTCATCTAGTGTTGTCATTTATATTCAGATACATAAATTCATAGGCTGATTTCTACAGAAATCAGCTAAAATGTTTCAAAATGTTAACACACATTAACAAAGGCCCTGATGTGAACAAAATACACAAGTTGCGATGTAATTTAGGTACATTCAGAACTGGGCAACATATATACTTACTCCTTAGATCTGTAGACTAGAAGATGTATTTGGGAATTCAAACGCTGTCTGATGGCTGGAAAGTACTAAATGAAATGCTTGTGTTGTCTACTTAGTTTAAAAAATAGTAGATTTTTAATAACCTTACTAAAAATAGAAAAAAATCCACACACACTATAAAGTTAAGTCATTTAACCAAGACTTGATGGAGTTATTTCTTGAGCAGAGGAATTCACCATATATTTCCTCACTTGGAGATTAGTTTATGTATCACTTTTGTTTTAGATGGCATTTTGTTTAGCTGTCTGAATTTTTGAATACGTTTTGTTGTCATGATTGTAGAGACAACCTTGTAATTAAGCATGTAAAGATAATGTCTGCATTCTGTAGTGATCCAGAAAGGCAGGAGAAGAGGAGGGAAGTTTTTGGCACTGTGAGTCAATACATTCAAAGATGCTGAAGCTGTTTGTATTGTTAATTCTTCCCCTGCCTTCCTGTCCTAAGGGTGTTGCCACTGCTTAGACAATGAATCAAACTCAATTATCATTATAAAGAAGACTCAAAATGCTTGCACAGCTTGTTTCAAAAAGCCAGGATTTTCAGAATTCCCCCTGCAGATTGTATTTATGGCAAAAACTGCAGCTTGTGTGTGATTTGGTTTCTTATTTTTGATAGAGCAAAGGCAGTTGTAACAACAGTGTTTAACATAGGTGCATTAGAGGTCTGAAAGTGGCATGATTGTCTCTAAGAAGTACAGAAGGAAACTTTTGTTTCTAGAACTATAAAAGTGCATTTGCACTTACATATATGGAATGAATTTGAATTATGATGAATTTGTTTACTCTTCTGTAAGCTTTGACTGAGGTGGAAACTCTTAATATGGCATATTCCTGCCACTCTTTAAAACCATATCTGCCACTTCCCTCAGTTTCAACTGAAGAATTTCTTTTTTTCGGTACAACTGTCCTGCTGAGCCTCAGTCCAAAACCTTGCTCAGAATTTGTTTCCTTACATCTTGTTTCTAACTTGTCAGAAGAATTTTCTTAGGAGGATAATGCCTTAGCACAAATCTGCGTGCAAAACTTTCCTTAAATACTTAAGGTATTTCGTTAAAGACTTAAAATATTAGATTTTTCTGACTTCTTCATAGCACTGGATTTCATGGTACTAATCACTTTGGCTCATTCCACACTCTTTTCTCAGGCAAAACTTCCCCAGAAGTGACTGGATGGAAGCTTTGAGTAAGAGACGGTTGTTCTGGAAATGCTTTAAGAATGATAAGCTGCACTGATGTGGTATTACTACTGTATTTTAGCAAGACCAATGGCACTTTGGGTCTTATGAAAGAGGAAAACTGGGAGTAGGAAATATATTCTCTTGGAGTTTTCCTGAAGGCACTTTCTTGCCTATTTTGCCATGTTCCAATAAAGTGTAAATATATTGTTAGAAAGGAAATGAAAACTTCTATAAGGTGGAGCCTTTCTGTTCGTGTAATGTAGGAGGGTGTCTTCTGCTAATCTACAAGAAACCTAGTGGATTAAAGACTAACAAGTGACTGGTTTTACAAACAAGTAAAACGTCGAATAGAGCCATCATGCACACACAGACATTAATAACTCGGCAGTTTGCTGTGTACTTACAGAGCCCAAATTGTTGAAAGAATCAAGTCTTCTTAAATTACAGTGATGGCACAGGCCGCAATCAATTAATACAGCCACTAGATTATTAAGCAGCACCAAGTGAGAAGAGTGAAAGCCCTCGTCAGGGGGCACAGCTCTGTCGTGTAGCTTGAGCTGTAGGTCTGACACTGGAGTTTATAGTTGCGTTTATGAACCAGATTCCAACTTTTAATACTTTGTTTTACTTCGTTTGTATGATAATGGCTTTCCTCTGCAGAGCAGGAGATGGAACACATTAAACAGCAGTTTAGCACTAGGAAACCTGTGGGGAAGTGACAAGGATTCTCTGGGGGGAATCAGGTACAGGGTGTCACCTGCTGCCTGCAGCACAAAGGAGCCCCACAAGGAAACTCATAGGAAATAAAAGGCATGCAATTAGGAAAAACGACTTTGAAACTCAGTGGGGGTGCACAGCAATCCACCGTCAGAAGCAGATGAGAACTACCTAGGTCAGAATCAAGTCGTCCAAGTTGCACATAGCACTAGAGATAATGAGTCCGTCGCCAGTGAATCAGTCACTGCAAAACTGACTATTTAAAATGTCAGAACTGTCAAGGACGGTTTGACTCAATTGGTGACAACGTTGGGCCCGCGTCGCTTAGAGGCAATCTACAAATTAAGTTTGAAATCTCCAAAAAGATTATCTCAAGTCAGGGGACGACATATCAATCAATACTCTTGTGGATCTTTTGGGAAAAGTGAGGAACGTTGATTCAAGTTTACAAGCTATAGACAATCATCCACGGAAGTAATTATACACACACATCAGGGGAGGTTGGAAATCAATACCTGCACATGTGAGATATTTGCATTTTTTTTTTTGTATACAGGCGTATTTAAGAGAAACTAATCATTTTCCCTCTCCAGGTTTTGAGTTACTGCTGTTTAAAATGTGCTTTATATTCTGCATCCAGGATCCTTAGAATCACGTAATGCTATTATGCATTTTCTGTAAGAATAAAAGGAATGCCAGACCCTGGTTAAAATTACTGTCATGTGCACCATGGTCAAGAACTTGAATGTTCTTTGGAATGAACTTGATTTACCACTTGTCTTTTCTTAGCTTTTGGTTAGATTTCAAGTACGTCAGTTCAGTGATGCAGGTTACTGTCAGTTTACTTACAATCTTGATGGACCCTTTTGGTTTTCGTAGTCCTTTTTGCTGAGCAATTTTAAAGAAACACTAATTAAAGCTTTTCTGTTGAATAATCCATGTGTTTCACCTTCCAAAGTTTAGCTTTAGGGATTCACATTGACAAAAATACATTATATTCCTTTCACTTAATTTCATTAGTGGAAGTTCTCTTTGACTTTGTGGGAACATACCCATTTTCCTCCAGAGCATGTTAGAGCACAGAACGATTAGCAGAGCATTAGAAGTAACCACAGCCCAGGAATAATGTCAGTGAGCCCTATGGCAGTATTTGAGTTCCAGGGCAATTTGTAGATGTTCTGTTCAATGGTGTATAAAATAGGAATGTGCTGCATTGTACTTGAGGCACTTTCTCTAGAGCTCCTTCCATGTCTCTGATACACTAAATAATTCAAACTAATTCAAACTTGTATTTTCCTGTTTACTAAATCAAGGGCTTTATTGAAGATAAAATAACTTCAACTTTATATATTTTTTCTATATCAGCTAGAAAATTAGGGGAGTAAATCAATTGGAAAGATTATTTGGTTTTTGTATTTACTCTTTCGAAAATGAAAAGGAGTTCTGCTGAAATCAGCAGAGTTAAACTGGTGTAAAATTAAGTTAAGGAAGAAGAGAATCATGCCCTCCTGAAGCACGAAGAGGCAAAGGGTGACAGCAGAAAAGTGTTGGTATTCTGCTGTGAGACTCAGCTTCCTGCTGTAATGAGTGCCTAGCAGAGGCCAAAGAGAAAGTAATACATTTGGGTTCAGCATCACAGTCACCTTTCCTATCTGAGAGCACGCTGGAACAAAAGGAAATATGAGCAGTGATTCAGATATTTCGTGTTATCCTTTTATTTCCCTTCTGCTTTAGAGTCCTTTCTGTCAGTTATCAGTGATCATCATTTTGAAACCACTTGTAGTTCTGGGAGCAGCTTGTACTCATTTTTGCAGCATACATGATCATTGATAAAGCTTTCCAGGCTATGATTTTATTTCATGTAAGCTGGTCTTATTCTTTCAGGCTTCAATGGTAGGAGCATTCTCTTTTTTTCATCAACCAGTCAAGCTGCAGTGCTGTATTTATGAAATTTAGAATTTGTGCTTTGAATTGCGTTGAACTTATTCTCAAGAAACAAAGAGCTGTCTCTCTCAGTGAACTAATTCTCAGTTCAAACTGTTAATACAAACTAGCTGATAAAATAGAAGATAAAATTGACTGAAGTTCTGCCATTTCAGTCACTTCTCAGTTTCCACCACTATTCTCCAGATACAGCTTCAAAACTTCTGCAGTACTGACATGACTTTCTTCAGCGGGTCCTCTACTCATCCTCATGGTGGTTCTTTCATCATTTCTGAGTTTTGTCAAACTTTATCATCCCCTTTTTTCTCTTCTGAAATGCCCCTCTCTGCGTTTCTGTCTTTTCAGTGTCCCTCTAGATCTGAATATGGTGAGTGTAAAGGCCATCAAGGTACAAATGACTCACAAATCTACACCTGCCCTCTAGATCAGATATCCAAATGAAAATCTTTGTGCCATATACCGTAAACATCTAATGAAATGTAATGGTCAGGTTTATGCTTCTGATCTTGCTTTCTATCCTGGATTGCTTCTTAGTTTCACTGTGTTGCAACCAAATTAGGAAGCCTCAAAGACACAGGACAACATGAACAGTGGAGTATTAAACCAAACGTGCATTTCTTTATAAAGAAAAAAAACCCAAATACTTCCATACATAGCAATACAAGCTACTAGAGAGATTAGTTTTTGTAACTTAATTTGAAACAAGATACCAGCTGAATTAGTGAGCTCTGTTTCAGATTTACATATGCAATCTAAAGATGTCCCTGCATATGCTCTCAAGTTGCAGAGTAATCACTGAATAAATGAGTGACCCCCATACAGTGGCGAGTAGACATTACACAGCAGATTCTACGTGTCGTCCTTTATGGTAAGTAGTTTTTCCCAATAGGAAAGTTTTATTTTTACTGACATTCTTTAGGATGCAGCTTTCTGAGTGCGTGACTAATGGCTTCATTAACACCATTAACCATACAACCTTGTGCTTGTCATTGCCTTTGCTGTGCCCTAAAGCCAGTTCCTTGCCAGGTTGCGTTCCAAATTTATCCATGAGTGGTCATTTATGTTTATATTCCTATGGCTTCCACTTTCATCCCATGGCTGTACCTTTAAAGCCTCAGGTCTTATCCTGTCATTGCTCATGCAGCGTACATTATTAGTATAGGGTCATTGGCAGTTCACTCTGCAAAACAATGATTTGATAAAAGCATATCTCTGTAAACTTATACACATACATATATTTGTGCATGTGTATATATGTATATTTTTACAATCAGTCTAATTAGAGTTGTTTTCTTTCCATTTGTTGTTCCTCTTTAGCTTACAGCACCTGCACGCAGATCCCTTCCCTGTGACGCCCCATTGAGCAGCATTTTGCACTGCAGTCTTCCTAGCGTGCTTAACTGGTTGCAACATCATGATCATCATCATCTTAAATGTTGCTCGTACAACTTTCCATTCACCCAGATCTAAAATTGTCCTGAAGGGACATTCATTGTTTTCTAAGCATTTGGGATGAAGATTTGTTAAGATTTACCTGACAGATTGTGTATGGGCCTAGATTTTGAAGGCAAGATAGTAATTGGCAGTATGGTTTTGATAGCGTTTGGTTGTTCCTGTACATATCAGCTTCAACATATAAGATAGTCATCAACAGAATTTCTCTGTTCTTGTCACTTTTTCCTCAAAAGGAGGATATATGAATATATATGACTATATATGACTATATGATTAACTGCCTGGCTTGTGCTTTCATGCTAAGCCTTCCTCCTCCACTGAAAAGGAGTGATTTTTGATACTACATTTTGTAAAATGTATAAATTACTTGAATTTGGTTCTGTTTTTATGTCCATAAAAATCCTTGATCAAAATACAGATTTGTTTACATCGCGAGGTATAACTTATTTGTAATATAATTTATGTGACAAAGCTGTGATGCTTTGAGAACCTACAGGGACTTAGAAGAGCTGGAATAAATTCACCAGCATCAAAGGAATGCTTGGGTAAATTGCAGAGGATTTACCTTGTGAAATCTTTAGCTATAGTCTGAAAACAAATTCATATTTGGACAGAGAACTGGAGGGTTATTTATTTTCCAAAAGTGTTTTTATCAGCTGGAGAATGGCTTTGTTAGCTCAGCCTGCAGTCTGTCAACAAGGCTCCTGACCCCTATCAAGGACTAGTGCCCTTAGTCCTTCCGGCTTGCATTGCGCTGTCCATGGCCTCGTGTTAAGCCATGGAGGTGCTTCAAAATCATGGTAAGAGGGGGTATGGGTGCAGTAAAGTAAAGCTATGGCCAGTCCTTGGTCTGTTTTATATATATTAAAAAAAAGAGTGGATGGAAAACATTTTTTTACTTCGCTGTGCTGGTGTTGTGCTCTCCGGGACCCGCTGCTACAGGAGACTTCTCCTGAGCTCTGGGTTTATGATCTGTGGGAAATAATTTGACTCCAGGTTAGCATTTTATCTTGTGTGCTAAAACTGAGGAAGAGCAGCAGCACCGCGTTGCTGTTGGCGTTGTGTATCCCAGTGTTTGCAGCTTTTTCTGTTTTGTCATTTTGTGCTAATGCTAGATGTAGCTTTTAGCTTGATTAATGTTCAAAAGAGTGGAATTTTAGACCGAGCTGCAGGATGCTGGATGTACTGAGGCTGGACCAAGTCCCACACTAAACAGCAGAGATTGTGTGGCTGTTAACACCACATCATGGAATTAGCTTCAATACAACTGTGTGCTATTCTTGAAGGTTATTGTTTGTTTGTTTGTTTGTTTTAAAGAAGCATTTAGAGTTCCTGGATCGGGAAGCTTTCTGGTCACTGAATTTCATGGGCATAAAATAGGAAGGTTGTGTTCTAGTTTCAGACTAGTGAGCACTATTCTTGCTTTTATTAAACTATTGATGATCTAGAAACTTTTCATTTAAATTCTGCATTTCAATTTCTTTTAAGTAGAGATCTGTTTTGCTTTCACTGAGTTGGGATAAATCTGAACAGACTATTCTCTCTATATGTGCCCAAATAAATAGTTTTGCTATGTAATAAACTTAATTTGCTGCTTTTATATCCTTTATTTGCTTGTTTTCCAAATTTGGACTCTATCTGGAACATCAAATTGTCACTAGACAAACTGTACGTTTCATATTTTTCTCCTTATGTGTCTAAGGAGAACTTTTAGAATATTCTACTTAGCACTAGTATATAAAATGCAAAAATAAAGATACTAAAACGTTACTTGCCAGCTGGCTGGTATATAACAAAATATACTGGGGAAAAATATTTTAATCATTTGTGTGCAGCCAATAACTGTCCATAGGTTTTAATCTGCTCTTCTGCTTTTCGTAAGGGAAGACCTGAAGCTTTAAAATGTTTAAATTCTAGTCTTTATTTGATATTTCTACCAGATTAAATCACATCTACCATGCAGCACATCAGCAGTTAAACTGGATTAATCATCAGAGATGCTTCATGACCATCTAAACCATGCTGTGCTGTACAGGGCGATGGGGTAGAGCCTGGTAACTGGTTTGTTTACTAACCCGTCTGAACCATCCATGTCCCAAGACTGTTGCACAGAAAGATTTGTCATCTTGAGGCAGAGCTGCTCTGGCTCGAGTGCTGTGGGGATTTTATCAGAAGCTCCCTGTGGCCTGGAGGAATCTTTCCATAGGGTTTGAGATATTCGGTATTGGAGCTGTGCTCCGTACCGAGGTGTCTGTGCCATCTCCCAGCCACCCTCAGCCCTGTGTCTTTTGCTTGGCTCGGTCCTGCCTCTTCCCTCAGGATGATGCTGTGGCACAGATTACCCAGAGAAGTGAGGCAGCCCTGCCTTATACCTGGGATCCTACTGGAACAATTTGTTGGCATAAGTGATTGGTACGGTGTAATATATTGGTTTATGTCATGCTAGGATTTCTCTGTGTGTGTGAGACCATCTGTACCACAGGAGTCTCCTTGGAATCTATGTTATGTTCCTGGAGAAAGGAAATGGTAAATGAATTACAGGATATATTCAAGATAGACACCATTCTATTAGAACCAACATAACATTTTTATTTTCTGTGATCCCTCTTGTGTTGGTTATAGGTTAGAGAGAAGATTTCAGTGGGCTTCCTTGCATGGAAGAAAAAAAAAAAGAAGCATCAGCAAATGGGAATTTGCTGATCCAGTCCATCTCGCAATAGGTTTCTTCCTCTTCTCATCCATTCTGCCTATTCAAATATGCAAAATCTCTTTAATCAGCATTGTAATCATAGTAATCATGACTAAAATATCTTTGTTTATTTGCTACAAAAAAATGCACTGGCCATTTAAAATCTTTCATCCAGAAAAGGGCTCTTTCTGCTCGGATTCCCACCCTTCATCTTCACCCCGATCTGTTCTGCTGATGAACTAACAGCAGAAAACAGATGGCCCAGGATTGGGATGTGACGTTTGCTGCCTCTACTTCTTGATAATAAAAGAACAGTAGATTATAATCAGTGTTGTTTATTTCGCTGCTTGCCTTCCTAAATACTCACGGCTGGATTATGAGCTTGTCTTGGATAATCAGGAAAGGCCAAGAATTGCCTGTCTGAAAAAGCTTTCCAGGCCGTGGGTAGGAGTGGGTACCTTGTGGGGCTGATGCTGCCTTTTAATTCCTGATTAGTGCCATTTGAAAAGCTGTTGAAATTAACTGGCCAGACAGTAATCAGGAGGCAGAGACAGACAGGGACATGCTCAGTACTTCAACTTTCTGACTATTAGCCTGATAGAGGGAGAACTGCTGGCAATACTCAAAGGCAAGAAGGATTTTCACTTCAGAAATGCACTAATACTTGCGACTGGAAAATAATTGAAGTAGCTTATAATGATGTGAAAACTTTTGTATCTCTTGTGTAGCCATATAGTGGAATGAAGTGACACTTGTAGGGCTCCCCTTCAGCGTATGTCTAGCTGCTTGGCTCCATTACCTTTGTCTCCAGCTCCTGAATGTTTCCAGACGTGGATGTCTGCTCATATACAGAGCACATCCCCACTGGAGAAGGGCAGAGTTGGAGCCTCAAGGTCTCCCTAGACCAAGAGCTGTTTTCTGCTACTATTCTTCAGCCATGAAGCATCCTGCCTATAAAGGGCAGGAGATCTCAAACTGTTCAGATCAGGCTCCCCTCGCTGCCCTCGAGCAAGCGCCTCGTGTTCAGGCTCTTGCTGAAACGTTGCCCTCTTCTTCAATAGCCTGAAGGAGACCTCTTCTTTGTTAAAAAGACTTTTCCCAACAGAAAACAACATTAACTAGTCATACAGGTGACCAAAATGTTGCCCTCCATACAATAAAATATTTCTACACAGAAATAATGATCCTGGATTTGAACATATGTTCAGTTTCAATGTTCAACAAAAACAAGTTGGAGTCTTTACTATTTTTAATGAGCCAAAACAGTTAAATGGCTTTCATGTCTTAAAGAAGTCCATTTATTTTAGATATTGAAAAAGTGATATTTCTAAGACCTTAAAATTTGACTTTTTAAAGTTATGGGAGACATTCATCAGTCTTGTAATTAGTTGATATGAGTAAGAAAAATAAGTTTGAGTTAGTAGAAGCATTAAACTGTTCCTGATCTATTAGCTACCTCTTAAAAAATAGCAGAAGTTCCACAAACGATAAAAGAGAAAAGATGCTAAAGCATTGAAGCAATAAGTGCAATAATAAGAATTAGAATAATGAAACATTCTGAAAGCATAAAATTAATATTTCCAGGTAAAAATATCCTTTAACCCTTTTATGTTACAAGTTGGAGAGGAAAAAACCTAGCTGCTACAATTTAAAACACATTTGTGTCATTAAGAATGTCATTGCATAAAAGTAAGTCTATAGTAAAACTAATTTTGCGGGTAATTTTGTCCTTTTTGGAAGAACAGAAAAATGTTGCACATTAGAATAAAGAGTTGGAAGCTGTTTTCAATCTGAATAGGGTGCTTTCTTTCTTGTAGACTGCATTATAGCTTTCTCCCTTTCTGTTAGCTCAAGTACGCTACTTCTAGCAGAAAAAGAAGGGTTTTAATGAATAGTAAAAATCATCAATTGTTACCATTAGGGAACAGCCCTTAGTAGAACACTGAAGTCCAGAAAAATAAATTCTGTAGCATCATTTTAACATTTACAATTATATGATTTTATCTCTGAACTTGGAAAACCTCTGGCAGCCTAAGAACGTGTGCTGCTTTTCAGAAAGAAACTTCATATCTGGGAAGTGTGGGTGGGTTCTTTCTTTTCTCTTTTCCTGCTAGTTAGGCCGATTGGATGTTTTACATGAATTAGTTTGCAATGTGTCACACTGCTCCTCACTGGCTGTGTTCCGTATGGTTCATGACTGACAGTTAATCTAAAATGCCGCAATCCACCATTGCTCTTTTAAGCATGTACAGTGCTTCACCAGACAAAAAAGGTGCTTTAGGAATATCTCAAACTTAAAAAATGTACTCCTTGTAATCCAGTTCCATAATACAGGAACTCCAGTTGAGGATCATGTATCCAGGTGTACAGAAAGAAGATGAAGTTGTAATTTAAAAACATTAAAATAATCTCTAAGGATCTCAAAGAGTGATGCTCCAGTTTATGCTTTTCAAAGGTATTGATAAATTTTACCTGAGCATTGCCCATTAATTAGTTTAATTTCTTTACCTAGTTTTGAGAAGCTGTACTTTATTCCTGGCTTTGAGTCACAGTGACCCATCGGCCTAGTGCTCCTCGCATTCTTTTCTCTTATGATGTGAAGAAAATTGTCACCACTGTGACCTTTTTCTTTTGAAGTATCTTAAACATTAACAGAAAATAATGCAGAATGAGCACTCTGAAATTCCCTCTTGTAAACATCTTTTCTTCACCCACTAGAACTCTGCAGTGGGTTTTGGCATAAGACTAATTCCTGAATATGGCACTGGGGATGCCATATTATCAATAATGTAGCCCTCCTCTCCTCTTACACTCTGTAAAAGTTATTCTGATAACTTTTCAGAATTTCAGAAGAACTTTTCAGGTTCTTCTGATCTCGGATACTACAATGTAAGTCTTCCTTGTACTGCTGTTATAATTTACTTAGTCCAATATCGTCACTCCATCATGTTGTTATGATTATTGCATCTTCACCATCACATAGCTGAAAAATGAGAGGATGTGTTGTGCATTGCTTGAGCAGCTACATTCTTGCTCCATAAACCATGCACCTTCTGCAGCATCTCTGTCTCTTGTAATGCCAAATAGCAACAAATTGCTACCACTTCACCTATCAGTCATTGTTTTTCTCCTCTTTCTGCTTAATCATCATGGCTGTTAAGGATTCATGTGATTTATATATGGGAATGGAAAAGACAGAGTATGTATTGCATGACTGTATTTCTTAGCAAAAATGCATTAACAACAGCAAGTATCTTAGTGACCTGGCAAACAAATGTTGGACTAGTAAAATGTATTAAATTATCACTGCTGTAATAATGTGTGCTGTTCCTGAGATTCCAAGAAGAATGACGGATCTTGAAATGCTCTGTGAGGTGGATGTCAGTAAGTCATAAATTAATAGAATACAAGATACCTATTATTGGTAATATGGCAGGGTGCCATATTAAAAATGCATATTATGTCCAAGACTCCAGTGGGAAGAAAGTTGTTAAAACATATATTTTCGTTTCAGCTCTTGAACAGAAATGAGAAAGATTGAAATAGTATAAATGGGTTGTAGCCAGAAAATTCAAAAAATTCACAAAAAGCAATGCGAGCACCACTCAGTGAGAATCACTTTAAGCATTGACCATTTGAATTCATGTGAAGCGATGCAAATCTGAAAAGCAACAAGAAGTAAAAGTTAAAGTCTAAGATGCTGCCAAGAACATTAGTTTAGTAGGTAAAGTTAGTCATCAGAGAAACTGACAGAAATTATAATGCAATTAAAGTAAAATTAATGAGAAGGCACGGAAAGTAATTGTTGCTGCAGGAGAGAAATTAACTTCTTAAATCTGCAACTTAGAAAAATTCTAAACAAAATTTCCAAATAAATTCTGTGGTTTGCAGAAATCTTCCCATAATAGTGAGATTCTGGTCATGGGTTGTCACTTTGCCAACTTGCCAGGTGACAGAGATGGCAATCATGCAATCTTTTCTAGTTTTTGTCATGGATAGTTAGAAATTTCAAAGAGTGCAGAAAACCCAAAATATTCGAGATTCTGTATTTGTGCTCTGAAGAATTTGTAAGGTATATTTCAATATTACAAATATAGGTATGATAATCATGATGCCATATATAGAGAGAGAGCAGTGACTGAATTTCAATAAATTAATTAATGAAGGAATGCATTTAAGTAATAGAGAACTCATTTTGATAAAATGGAGACACTCCTAAGGCTCTGCTTTGAAACAATTCATGACATGATCAGAGCACTTACGACTCACTTGAGGTCTTCTCTTGTTAAGAGATTGGTCTTTCTTTGGGACTTTATTTTAATAGGGACTTGTTTCTCATTAAATGGTCCATCTGCAGGCTAAGAGATAAGAGGATCATGGAAATAATTCTAATATCTGTCAAACTCAATAGATATTTCTTTCTTTCTTTGAATGTGGAGAGGTAAGTTGCTATTTTAGGATTTTTCTCATTAGTATGAGAGGATTTGCTAATTGTTATCAAGTAAATTAAAAAATTGACAGGACTTGATCATTTCCAGAGTAATTTTGCTGTGCAATTTGGGACCTGAGTGTGTCCAGGGTAAAGCATAATTTGCCCACTGGGTCAGTGCATAAGTACTAATGTTAATGTGGTCATACAGGGATTTGTTAAGTGTGCAGAGTGGCTTCATTATTAGCTAAGTGTAAAATCATTTACTTTTGATTCATGATGTAGTTCAGTTTGGCAAGTGAGTGGCCTGTAGAATTTTTGCTAATCTTATTTTGCATCTGAATTGCAAGGACTTCTAAAGAGAAAAGAAAAATAAACTGAACTCTGTTTAGAAACAATAGTGATTAGTAAGGGAAAATATAATCTGCTTTCTAATGTGAATTTTGACAGACACACTGTCTGATACAGCTTCTCTGTGAAAGTGCACTTTTAAGAAAGTAATTGTAGTGTCTTTCGCTCCCATTTGTGGTAGTGTTTTGAATGAGTGAACTGCATTTACTATCCTACCTGTAGGTTTTCTTGGTGCAAATGCAGTAGTTCATTTCTCCTGACAACTCTTCTCACCTAACTCAATTTTCTCATGCAAATTTGACCTTTCTCTCATTTCATTGAATTTAATTAAATTACAGTCTTGTCAGTCTTTGCAAATACTTCAGGAAAAACAAAAACGTTATTTGGAGGGAACTGGACATGTGGGCTCTTTTACAGCTTTTTGCCTGGCTGTTTTAGAAAACATTCTTTTGTTTTGTTTTTCTCATTTATTTACCAATTCTTTGTTTTGAGGTTGGTGCATCTTTAATAACCTCAGAAGTAACAAAGGTCCCTGTGGCCATTCTAGACTTGCAGCACCAAGGCACAGGATTTCCAGTGTTTGGCAGTCACCAAGGCATCGTTTCCTGTGCCTCAGGTTTGTGTGTAGCCTTGAAGTGCAGCCCTGCTTTCTGAAGAGTTTTAATATAATTCAGTCCATTGATAAAACCACTTGTGGAGTAATGTGGGCTGTCATAAAAAGGATATGTCAACTATGACACTTTCCCACTTAAGGTTTCTTGCTTTTCAGCATTTCATGCAATCGACTTCATTATCACAAAAGACCAACTGGGATTGTACTTCTACATTCCATGCCATGCAACATGGAAAATATCAATGTTATTCTAAATAAGTGAATAAAAATAAGGATGATTTTCTGGGTAAAGAATGCAATTGAAGCAGAAAGAACAGAAATGACAGAAAAGTGTGTAAGCAGGAGTTTAATAAGTTTTACCTCCTAGTTACACTATAGTTTCTTCTTCAGATACCACAGAATGCACACTGAAAATCACACTAACATGTATACTAAAGAACACCATTCCCACACTGAGTTATTGAATATATCCTTGTAGCTGCAACTCCCCCTTTTCTAGTGCAAAGTTCTATTTTATGAATCTGACAATGCTGAATATGAGAAAGCAGTAGATAATGATTTTGTTTTATTTGGTGCCATCATTTTGGATTATA
Organism: Nothura maculosa; assembly: GCA_032353885.1. Taxonomy (NCBI): domain Eukaryota; kingdom Metazoa; phylum Chordata; class Aves; order Tinamiformes; family Tinamidae; genus Nothura; species Nothura maculosa. Next base: position 3,388,930 of record JAUBOD010000117.1, read on the forward strand.
ATATTATGATTTTTAAGCTCCTTTTAAAATAAATATCAAAGCTGTTGTATTTATCCATCACAATTTTTTCCACAGCTAGATAAGTCACAGCATTTGAAGTCACTCAAAAAAACTTAACACAAGTCTACATATGGTAGGATTGAAAGCTAAGAATAGAATTACCTTGTATTTTGTTTTTAAAAAAAGCTGCTGAGTTTAAATACTGCATTTTTTAACGGTTTGCAAAGGATTTGGAAGTAGATTTTTTAGGGACCGTGTTCATTGCTTTTGTTCAATACATATGACCTCAGAAACTCTGATTTTTCACAGAGTGAGACCCTCATCATGCCATCCACTCACAGATGGACAGTACTTGTGCTGGAGACACACTTACCACTGTCCTTGTCATTGGGTTGTCACCCATGAGGAGCTCTGAGTCATTGTCACCCAGTGTCTACCATGAATGGCTTGGCAGGTTGCTCTTTGGCAACAGTGGTAGCCAATTATATCTATTCCTAATGGCCTATATGTAAGTGCAGAACACAGCATCTATTGAAAACCAGTTCTTAGTTAACTTTCCTAGACCTTCTTGTTATGTCTGGAGTGGTGTAATTTGACCTTCCTCATTCAATGCCTATTTATTTTCATGTACAAAATATTGAGAAAAAGCTTTTCTCAAGCCAAATACCTCAGCTCAAAAGGAAACCATATTGATAGGTAAAGCCCGCCTGATAATTCATCTTCACACGGCAAGTGCACTTTAGGTGTATTTGCTCTTCTGTGGGATACACGCAGTGTACAGGCACAGTACAACGCTCTGCTGTAGTATAATCAGTTTCAAGAAACACTGTTCCAAAGGGAATTCATCTTTGGCAGGTTGGTTGAAGAATCAAACCTGGACAGATGGTAAAGAAAAATAAGATATGAAGTTTTATTTTTAAAATTTTGATTAATTTCAACTTCATTTTATAATCCTCTGAGACTAAAGCTTTTAAAGTCCCAAACCTTACTTGATTAAGTATGATGACACTTGAATAGATAAGCTGAAGTACAATGTCATGCGTATGCATTTATTGGAAGACTATAATTGACAGAGTAGATGCAACAGTAAAGCTTTTTTTCATATGTGTTATTTTAAGTGAAAATTAAACTACTGTCTTTAATTTTTTCGCTGTGGATTTAGACCTTGAGGGCACAGCTGAAGGCCAGCATTAGTTAATAGTTTTGAGAAGCTGATTCCATTTCTTCTGCAAATGGTAACTTCTAGCAAATTGTGGCTAGATCCTACGTTTCTTTCTCTCTTTCTCTCTCTCTTTCTTTCTCTTTCTCTCTTTCTCTCTTTCTCTCTCTCTCTCTTTCTCTCTTACTCTCTCTCTCTCTCTTTCTCTCTTTCTCTCTCTCTCTTTCTCTCTTTCTCTCTTTCTCTCTTTCTCTCTTTCTCTCTTTTTCTCTTTCTCTCTTTCTCTCTTTCTCTCTTTCCCTCTTTCCCTCTTTCCCTCTTTCTCTCTTTCCCTCTTTCCCTCTTTCCCTCTCTCTCTCTTCCTTCTCATTGACATGGTAATATAAACAGGATAGACAACCTTAATTTGACCTAGAACTTGACCCAGTGCACATCTTTTGTTCTATGTTGTAAGAAGAATGGCTAGTACTGAGAAAACTGCAAACTGTAACACACAGTACAGTTGATGTGTCACAAACCACTTCTTAACTTGCCGCTTCGAACTTGCTCACTGCTTATCAGTAAGCTTGGAATAATCGTAAAATGGGTAGGATATTTAATAATACCTTTCAACTTAGTTATGGTCATATTTCCTATGACAGATTAAATGACTCTGTGGCAAGCAGTTCTAATAATGTATCCCAACCTAGTTGTCAGCCATATTTTCTGTCACAGATAAAAGAGCTTGACTACAGTGCTTTTTCATGCAAAATTTTGTCTGCATATTGCAAGCTGCATCCAGTTAAGGAGACGGAAGTCTGCCACTCATCATTTTCAGGAAAAGGTAGCCCAGTGCAGAATTAGTGCCATGAGGCATGAGTTTCATAAGAACTATCAAGTTTTTATGAAGCAATTGCGTTTTCATACAGTATTTTTTTAATCAATGGCTTGCAGATATTATTTTAATGCATTTAAAAAGCACATATAAATATTTCGTAAGCTTGTTTAATATACCTGGTAAGATCAATCTCTTTTTGAAAATACTGTATCATGGTGTGTTATTTTTACTGCAATTAATATTTGTTTCCTGATGAATGTTATATGTGAGAGAGTTTTCTTACCATATGCAGGATCATTTATTTCAGATAGCTTCCTTTGCGGAAAAAACAACATATTTCAGAATCTTTCAAGGAAATTTGTACATCTGGAAATGAGCTCGGTCAGATTCAGACAAGGACCTTTCACAAATTACTCTGCTGAGTATAGCAAAGTGAATTTCTCTGACTTTAAATAAAAATTCTAACTTTCTCAAATTCAATTTTTCTTGGAATATGACTGTTTTGAAAAAAAAATCTTTGAGAAGCCTAACCTCTTACCAAAATTTTGATACATTCAGTTTTCCATCCAGAGAAATATAGACTGTACAAAGTAGTAAAATACAACTGAAAAAAGTTGATGAAGTTTTAAGCTATAGATTTCTTTTGGTGACCTACAGAGGATGTGCCAGTGATTTTCTCTAATGGCTGTACTTGTAAATTGACTTGTAAATTCATGCAGTCTTGTTCTTTGTGCTAGCCCAGGAAGATTCTGCCACTCTACTCAGCTCTGGTGAGGACACACCAGAGGGACGTGGAGCTTCTAGAGAGGGTCCAGCAGAGAGCGACAAAGATGATTAAGGCACTGGAGCATCTCTCGTAGGAGGAGAGACTGCGTGAGTGGGGCCTGTTCAGCTTAGAGAAGAGAAGGCTGAGAGGGGATCTTATTAACATGTATAAATACATGAAGGGGGATTGTAGGGAAGAGGGGGCCAAGCTTTTTTCGGTGGTGGCCAGTGATAGGACAAGGTGTAATGGGTGCAAACTGAAGCACAGGAGGTTCCACCTGCAGGTGAGAGGGAACTTCTTTACTGTGAGGGTGCCAGAGCAGTGGAACAGGTTGCCCAGGGAGGTTGTGGAGTCTCCTTCTCTGGAGGTCTTCAAAAACCGTCTGGATGCCACCCTGTGCCACATGCTCTAAATTTGCCTCCTTGAGCAGGAAGGTTGGACTAGATGATCTCTAGAGGTCCCTTCCAACTTTGAAGATTCTGTGATTTTATATTTCTGTGAAGGTGAATCCAGTCATATCCATATGTTCTTATTTTATGTATGTTACAGCCTTCATTCTCTTTTGTTTTAAAAGACCTCGCAAGGGCAAGAAAGAGCGTGCCACTTTTCTGTGATTTACTGTACTCTGGTTTCTGTCTGCTATTCAGATAGAATTCAGATGTTATCAAAAGATAATAAAAGAAGCTGCTGTTCAGTATGAAATATGGTCACTTTAAATTACTTATTACAAAATAACAACAACAACAAAAAACAGTAGAGCGATATGGCATCCTGGAGCTTCACACAGATTTTCATTGTTACATAACAGGGGGTGCATGTCCTAAGATGAATATTTTTGCAATTAAACTATAATAGATTTCTTCAAAACACCATAGAGAAACCTACACTCCAGAAATTCCACAACAGAACAGTGAAGCTGGGCAAACTCACATATCAACCAAGTAAATGACAAAGTAGAGTTGAGAATTTGAAGACCTACAAAAGAATCTTCCAAATGATAATTGTGATTATGATGGGTACAGATTTGTTTCTTAATTTAAATCATTTTTAAAATTAGGTTAGTATAAGAATGTTTGTTTCAAGAGATGAACTTAAAATGCTAATATGGCAACTGTAACCTACATATTCTTTGTTTTCACCTCATTAGGTTTATAATTACAAAGTGCTTCAGAATAGATTTCATTTAATGATAGAAGAATCTATGACAAAGGTGTAAATAAAACTAATGTTTGTTGATAAATTTCATATTTAGTCACTTTTCCTACAGTATTTACATTTTTTAGTCAAATATGATTTAAAGCTTGTTTTAGAAGAGCAAAGAAGACAGAGCTTTATGTTGAAATCAACTTCAGTTGCTTGTTTCCTCTTCTCTTCTCTTCTCTTCTCTTCTCTTCTCTTCTCTTCTCTTCTCTTCTCTTCTCTTCTCTTCTCTTCTC
>JAUBOD010000117.1:3399152-3446982 GCA_032353885.1 Nothura maculosa
TTGAATGGTTGTATAAAGACCAGTTAAACAAGTGTCTTTTTTAAAGTTAACTTGTTAATACTTATTTTATTTTATTGGCTTTTTTGTTCAAGAGGTGTCAAACTATACAAGCAGGTAAAAAAAAACCCTACTAATTACATTAAATTTAAATAGTGCTGAATGTTTCTATATTTTATGGGTCATAGAATGGTCTTATGGCAAAATTCTGTTTTTTTTTTTTCCTTCAGGTCTTTGAATTTAATGCCAGCTACTGAACCTGAAATAGTGTAGAAATCTTTTGAGCTTTGATTTTAAAGAAACAAGGAAGAATTTAATTGAATTTACTTTTAGCAAGAGTAGCTCAGAGCCTTAACAACCAAGTTAGAATGACCATAGCAAAATTTAGAAAAGAGGGAAAACCATCGAATCAAAAGTTCCTCTTTGCGATATATAGGAGAGTGGGCATTAGCGGATTTGGTTTGTGAAGAGGTGTCAAGTAAAAGTGCAGATTGCCACTTCTGCTGCTTTCTGGCATGGAAATGCTTCCCACTTCACTGCTTGTCTTGTGCAGGGCTCCATGTGGAATATACACCAGTGGAATTTTTGTTTTTACCCCATTCTTGGTCTCTATTTTTGCCTTTATTGTGCTTCTGATCTTATTCAGGAGCACAGCTGCCTTGCAATTCCCCTGGGAATGGAGAACTTCTTTTTAAAAAAAGGTAAAACAGTTACCAAGGGATAACCTATCAGTAATTTAGACTTTCTGGCATTTTTTTTTAATAATTCAGGTATATGTTATAATACCGCATAAGACTTTCCTGCTATATCATACAGTTTTAAAGTCCTTTGCTAAGGCTTTGAAGGTTGCATGATTCCCTGCACACATCCCAGACAATTAAAACTTCAAATGGTTTGACATCGAAATCAGGATTAATGCTCAAGTGCAGATACTTCTCACTGTATTTGTACGAAGGAGGAAACGTTCATTTCTTTGCCCACTTAGGTCAGGCCTAGCACTCTGGCAAGCGTGGGGTTGGCCAGGCTCATGGGGGACGTGCAGAAGACCCAAGCCCTTCTGCTCACTTCATGATTAGCAAATGTGAATATGGACCCAAGGGCCTCCTCACCTTTGCAGCTGAAACCGAGTATGGTTTATTGTCACACTGGAATTTTCATATGTGAATATGGACATTTATGTTCTTAACAGAAGTATAAAAGGTTTTTTAGTGATTGAAGGAAGACTTAAATTCTGCTCCTGAGGTTTTGGGTGTGCATCTTATAATTAGTGAACTACAGAGCCTCTTTGCTTGTAAATTATCAGATCTCTCATTTTAACCTCAAGCAATGCACATTTTTATTTTGTTCCTGGATAGTCTCGGCAGTGGGACTTTCATGTTTGTTGGGGTTTTGAGAGAGTTTTTGCTTGCTTGTTTTACAGGACTGTTTTAAATGTAGCTACTATTATAAAGAGCTGTTTCTTTGCCTGAGGTTTGGTTTAATCTGGGAAGGAGCTTCTTTGGAAGCGTGCAGACATTTACAAATGGTTCACATGTCAAAGTAGTTTAAGTGGTGGAACTGTTTTAAGCTATGGAATGAGTGACTAAGTGAAGAGACCTGGTTTGCTTTTAAGTGTTTGTCTTAGATAATGATAATTGCATTGGCAATTTAAAAATCATTCTCCATTATTTGCAAGTGAATGCCAGCAGGACTGCCAGGTTTGAGGGAAAAAAAATCCAATATCAACAAACGAACTGCAGGAGGCTTTTGCTTCATAGTGATGCTCAGAAATGTGTTAAAATGCTGGGAGAGTATAAGGAGTCAGAGAAGAAAACGTTCCCTTGTCTGATCTGGCACATAAATAAATGGATTCTCCTGGCATATACAAGTGGATTAATATGAGTTATAATGGTTTGCACCAATGTGCTTTTGTAATAAACTGGTACTTGTGGGAAAGGGGAAAGAAAAAACCTCTACCTGCCCTTCACTGATTTTTATCATGAAAGGAAACATTAAAGGAGCAGCAGGACAAGATGTATATTGCAAGTAAACCAGAGAGTCTTTCTTTTCTGTTTGATTTTGCACTTCGGGAATTTTTCTTCATCTCTTCCTTCAAAGGTAGCAGAGAATTCATTTACTATAGCCTGAGGTTCAGATAGCAAAACAAAGGCTTGTGACTTAGAATACTTCAGAAAAAACAAAATAATGCAATTAGGCCAACTCACCTGGCTGTTCTTGGGCACTTATGAAGTTGGGAAGCACACGTACCTTCTGGCTTTAAGAGTTTGTAAACTGGAAAGGAAAGAAGAGTCTGGAAAAAGGAAAGGAGGGAGGTTAAAAGTGAGCACATGGACTGAAAAGAGTTGTCCAACTTCCAGCCCATCCCTGGCTGTATGTGGTTTTGAAGTGCGAGACCAAGAGGACTTGGCAGTTCCTGAGCATAACAATATGGTCAGGATGATAAATTGTTCATTAATGTTGCAGTAGCTGAATAGTTCATAGAGGTGATCCATATGATCATCAGAGCTGAAACACAGCTGTTTCTTCTCAAAAGCAAGTTACCTAACCTTAAGTGAGTAATTTGTCTTCAAGACCTGATGCATTATCCTTTTAAGTGACTTTTTTTTGTGCTGTTCATTTATTGAATTTCAAAAGTGAACAGCTGTCAGACAAGCCTTTGATGTTTCTAGGATATTTTATTTGACATATCGAAGACTGGAATATTCCATAAAATGTTGATACAAATCTCACCATGTTCTTAAGTTTAATAGCTTGATACTTTTTTGACCTACTCAATGTCATATAATAACTTAAAAAAGATTCTGTTTTTTCTTTTCTTTTTTTTTTTTTTTTAAATATGTAGGAATTTGGGAGAGAACTATGTTCTGCTCTTCTCCTTCCTTTCTGTAACCTCTGCTGCACTTCAGTTCCAGGACTTGGCCACCCAGAATCCAAGCAAACAGTTCAGCTCTCTGCTTCCAGCTGCATCCCAGTTTAAAATATTTTTAAATATAAATCATAGATTTGAGTTGGCTTCAGACAAGTTCATTTTGATATAGAAGTGCTCTTGGTTTTCCCTTTTGTATCCAGCAGTTCCCAAGTGCTGGAAATCACTTTTTAATCTACCAATTTAAAAATAGATTGAGTTCTGTAAAAAAGAAGATGAAAACAAAGTTGTTTTTCTGAGACAGGTGGGTGCATCTCCCCTTAATTTTCCATGCATTCAATTCCTTCCCAAATCCTTATAAGTAATCCTGCTTTTACAAACATATTTGGCTTTCTTTTCGGAGATGAGAGTTGCAGATGGTGAGATTTTTATAAAAATATTTAATCTGGAAATAAACCAAAGAGGATTTAAACCTATGATGGGAAAAAACAGATAAAGAAGAGGAATCTTGAAGTGAGCCAGAAAATTCAAAAGACAAGTTAAGCCTGTTATATTTAGTGTATTAATGCCCGTTTGTATATTATTTTTATTCTGTACAGAGCAGCAAGTGTAAATTTCCAAACTTGTGGAGCCGATCCCAGCCAGTGGGGACCATATGCGTTTTCTCTGAAGATGAGTTGTTTGCAGCATTATGAGAATAATATTCAGCTTTCCTGAATCATGGGTGGCCTTCTTCAGTCACAAGAATCTTTAAATGGCAAAAAGTGGCTTCATGGTGACATTGCCCAGCTGCTTGGATGCAGCCCGCCCAGACCCCCATGTGTTGTTGGCTTGTCCGTGTTGTCCCTGGCCCTGGCCTTCCTACTGCCGGGATCCTCCTTGTCCCTGGGCTCTGCTGTGGCCCATAGATCCCTGTGATGCCAGGAAAGGCCCTTGGCTGTGGACACGGATGGGAAGGCACTGCTGGCTGTGTTCTTTGGCATTGGAGTTTCATATTGTTTATTGCAGTATTATTAAACAAGCATAGGATGTTGTTATTCAGCTGTGACAGAAATACTTTTCATAGACTTGGAAGATCTCAGCACAGTAAAACAATTTAGGAAATTTCTAGTAAGGATTTCCAGCAAACAGAAACTCGGACATCAAAATATTTCACAGAAGATTTGGTCAAATAACAAGGTTTTCCTCAGGTTTTCAGCCAAATTCTGAGGCTTGAGCACAAGGTAGGGCCCTGTGCAGGCCCAGGAGCCACAGGCCCTGCACCCACGACATGGCACGTGGGCCTTAATGACCACGGCGACGAGAACCTCAGTGCCTGTTAATTACCATGTAAGTGGTGTAACCGCATCGTGGAACCACTTATTGTATTTCTCTGAAAATACAGCAAGACTTTTATGTGTTTTGTGCCTCTTAAAATTTATTCTTTTACATAATCTACTCAGTAACAAATGTTGGAGCTGGGCTGCAGCTAGGTGCGTTCTTTCTGTGCCTCTGCAAAAGGAGACAGTATAAAACGGGGCTGAGCTTAGAAATAATTTTTCTTTGAGTTATCTGGAGATGCATTTGAAATTGTGATGACTATTACTTTTCCATTGTCAGGCAGAGGAATGTAGATGAGCGCTGCCACAGAGCAGGGAAGCCTTGTAGGACAGGGCACGTAATTCAGCGTTTGAGATCCGCGCATTCATTAAAGGTAACGAGGATCCCAAACAGGCAGCCTTGCCAATTGCAGTGATAATGAATCAAGAAAGCTGAGTTTTCCGTGGAGTTGAATGTATTCTTGTGAACATGGTTTTAATGAGTTCCTGACAAAACTTACAATGAAAACACAGTTCAGCTAATTAGTTTTGTTTATATGCTTTTGACAAAAGGGCTATGGTATGCATTTGTTATTTCCCTTAGAGTGCAATGCTAGGTTTTTAATATGTACATTTCGCTTTCCAGCATTTAATTTTTAAAGTAAGAATGAGCTTTCTGCTTTAGTCACTTCTTTCTCTGTTGAATGTATTAACCATATTAAAAACACAAGCATACAGCAAGTACAGTGACTTTCTGTGGAAAACATATATTTGGTATTTGGATATTTTGCTACTCCTTTACTTATTGTTTCCCTTACCTAACCTGTTATCACCTTCATGTATAAATAAACTAGATTTTCCTATAGGGACACACATGGCTTCCCTTTTGTACAAGGGAATAGTTAAAAAAGGGAAAAGTAGACACTTTTCCTTTATTGTATTTTGATTTAGAAATAGAAGTACAAAGTAAATGATAATATAATCTCATTCTAAGTAGGGCTTTGACTTGAGTGCCATGGGAATGAGCAGACTAATGCTCACAGATCTTCAAGAGTTACCTTTATTTTCTATACAGAAGAAGCAACTAATATAAAGTTCCTGTGCTGAAAGTGTAAAACAGCTAAAATATGTACATTATTATAAGTTTGGATAAAAGTTTTTACATTTTTCAGGATACTGTCTACTTTTAGATGCATTTTTGTTGCTGTTCTGTAAGCATATATTTTACTTAGTATTAGTTGGCAACCTGGAAACATGTTTTTATGCCAGCCACAATCTTAGCTACCTGTTGTACTCTTTACCTGTATGTTACACTGTGTCTGTCCTCTCTCAGAACATTCTTTTAGACTATTTTCTGCCTTTTTTATCATTAAAGTTTAGTTGAAGAGTGTAAAAACATTTCTTGGTATTATTTAAAATATTGTGTTTCTTCTCAACTGTATAGTGTTAGGAGACAGCGATATTGAGCAGCAGCTGGCCAGCATATATTTAGGAGAACACAGCACAGAGATTGTAGTAAAAATATAGAGTAGTTGCTTTTAAGTATATATCCAAACCAACCAACCTGTTGCTAGTGCTGTCTTTTGTGTTAATAACATCTCATAAGCTTTCACATGGAAAATTGGTGATGCAGGAGAAATCATGAGATTGACAGGATGCACATGTCCCACCAGATTTGACTAGGTGTCCCACCAGATTTTGACTAGGTGTCCCACCAGATTTGCAGTATGAATATTAATAAACCCCAGCTAGGAGTATAAAGCTACAAGTCCAAACTAGGCAGAGGTAATTTACACTCGTGGTGAGGATTGTGAGGGTTAGGAGAATATTGCTGAGGGTGTTTCTTAGGACCAGCTATCTTGAGTACTTCCAACCTGTCCCCTTTTCTATTTCATCCTGACAATGATCCTTGGTATTCCCTGGTCCCTTGGAAGTCAAAGATTGTAGCTGTAGTAAGGGGATAGCCTAGCATACTCCTAAAAAATGAAGGAATTTAAAAGGCAGGAAAATCAAGGAATCAAGAAGGCAGCATTTCCCTTTGAGGGCTGTGTAGATTTTTCTCATTTATCTTTAGCATATGATGTAAGTTTGTATTTGCTGTACCCTTGAATTATTTACTAGTATTTGTTCCACTTTTCATGCCCAAAGGCATCTGATGCTTGCTCAGAAGATGACATATTATGCAGCCCCATCAAAGACTTTGAAAAAGAAGCAGTAAGAAATAAATGTTGATGATCAATTGTTAGAGATGGGCCAAAGTTCAAGCTCTGAGCACATTTGGGAACACAGCTGAACTTTTCAAGATGTTGACAACCTGAATATCAGTATGCATCGATATATTACATGGGGCAAATAGACCTTTTGGCCTGTGTGAAAAAAAGGTTGTTATTGGAAATGTACCTCAATCAGTCACCATAGAAATTGTGGATTTCACAATTGCAGGAAACTGTCAGGGAAAATCTTATCTTTTGTTTCATTATATATAAAAAATAATTTTATGTGGTAGAAACACAACTCATATTCAAGATCTTCTTATAATAGACATATATACTGTGATACTTGACTCTGGGAGGTGTCTACCATAACAAGGGTAACAGATGTCTCCTTTCCTTACCTGATACCAGTCCTAACAAAGCTCTCAGTGTTTAACATCATGGGAAAGGAACTAGCCTCAGAGAATCTACAAAGGGACTTCTACTCTACTAAGTAAGAATAATCTCTGATTTACCAAATTGTGAGTAATAGTAGGTGTTTATATTTCTAAATCAAATAATTGGAACAAATGAATTTATCTGGCAGACAGATTTAACTTACTTATCCATTAGCTCTTGGAGCTTCTCACTGATTAGAAAGAAAACTGAAGACAACATTTAGACAGAGAGGTAGAGTTGGCCTCTGCTGAACAATTCTTTTTTTTTTTTTTTTTTTCTTTCTGGTACGAATGTAAGCTATGAAAGTCATCATTTTGACAAAAGTCTTACCAAAGTTTTCAAAGAAGCAGACAGGCCAGCCATACAATAAGCACTTCAGTTAAAAAGAAAAAGAAGGTTGAACATTCAGGAAAGACCTTACAGAAGAATATCTTTAGTGTTTGGTGCTCACATTTTCTGCCTTGTAAACATAGAATTTAGACTCTGAAGTTGAACAAAACATCTAAGCTGTTAGGGTTACTCCTGCACAGATAAAGTCTGTGATACTTTGACTTTATTCAATGCAATGAGGTTTCTCTCTGCTCATTTGTGCAGTATGTTGAGTTCTGACTGAATGGTAATGCCACCATCTAGTGTTCTGCCATCTGGTGAAATGGCCATTAATAATTCAAGGACTAGATTAGCTCCAGTTTCTGGAGAAATATATTGAGTCTTACCATTTAGTTCCTGGTGGTGTCCATGAAAATACACTTAGTGGCACACTTGAAAGAGTGTAAACTGGTTTTCAGTTCTTATTTTGATGTCATATTTTTATCCATTATAATTTATTTATGATTGCAAATGATCAGCTTTATAGAAGCATTGAGTAGCTCTGAATAAGAGTCTGATTATACTAGACACTATCCAAATACCAAGAAAGCAAGACCATTCTTTATTCTAAAACTTGCCTTAGGTTTTCAGTAACTAATCTAAACATGAGAGAAAAAAAATGCTTGCTTTGGGAGTGGGGAAGAAGAGACAGACAGACAGATTCAGTGTGTGGTAGAAATAGATCTGTGAAGTGATAACAAAGATGCTTTCTTTTCCTCCCATACCTTCACTTGTGTCTTCAAAATATATGAATATATGTTGGAGAACACAAAGAATGGTCTTGCTTGCTCACAACTCATTTTTTTCAGCACTGTGGATTTCTTTCTTATTTTACCAAGACATTAGTGTTTCAGAGCAGTGTACAGCATCCTGATTCCAGGAGTGTTCCTGCTGGAGGAATGAGCATTACACAGTATAATAAAATGTCTATAACTGTGCTTGTCTTTCTAGATTCTCTTGCTAATTGGTAAATTAAATGGAATTATAAACTATTGTTTTCTATAGCATTCTACTCTTAGTAAAATGCAGCAAATCAACCTGCATAATTCAGCTTTGCTAGTGGTTCTTTAGTAACAACATCTCTTTAAAAAGCAAGATGTCATGCAGGTGAAGTAGTTTGGAGTTTAACCTAGGCATTAACAGAGTACACAGCAGCAGTGACTGAGGAACAGAATCAACATATTGGAATGGAAAAGGAAAGCTTCTAATGTTAGTATTTTAGAAGATGTTTCCTTAAGCAACATCATTTACAGGAGAGCAGTCTTGATAGAATTTTCCTCTATTTCCTCAATATTTCACTCCCAGTGCTCCTGAATACTAGTTCTTTTGAGAAGAGTAGTTTAGCTTTGTGCAGAAAATAGATTTCATGGCATATTTGAATACAGGACTGTATAATTACATCTACACATCTTTTCTGACCTTTTTTTTAAAATTTGTTTCTTAAAATCTACAAAGCAATTTAGTATACTTTTCCTTTTAATACAAACAAACATTTCCTAATTATAGTAATCAGTTCACATGCAGTAATCACATTAGGTGTGGTAATTATTAAATGCATCACCTGGACCTCTATTTGCTTTGATAGAAGAAATCAATAATTCTCAAGTGGGCAGAAGTGTGAGGCTGATGATGTGTTCAAGTGATCAGAGATCAGACTGCATTTGATTAAATGAATTGCTTAGAGAATTCTGCAGTTAATGTTCTTGTGTACAATGCAAAGAATGCTTAAATAAATGCATATGCTCTACTCTTTTTGGTAAATGATTGTGCATATTGAAAACTATGATTTGAAATGGAAAAAACAGCTGCAGCATGGTATTCTGGATCTAAACTTAAAATAACAGGTTTGTTTTTTTATTTAGTATTTTAGTACAGCAATGGCATCATAGCACAGTGCAAAATTTTGCTTTCCTCTGCTGAAGAGCTAGAAGGATCGTTATTTTTTAATGCATATTAGTGTGATTCTGCTGCGCTTGCAGAAAGGGTATTGCTACAATATTATTTCTGTATCTGTTGCAGAATAGCCTGTACTGGTCAGATGGAAAGAAATGCTCCAGTCTTGATTTCAGAGACAGATTGGAAAACTTGGCATTATATCATGTTAGCTTTTTCTTCTAAGAATTTAAAGCCTCTTTTTTATAATTGTTTTCTAGAAAGCTGGACGATATCTTAGAAGCTGAGGAAGAATTACTGTCATTTGAAGTAAATTTACTAAAACCTAAAATTTCGGTCAGCTTGAATCTATAAAGGTGCCATGCTGGGCCTCATTCTCCTTTCTCCTGTTACAGCTGTGAAAATAAGGGATGTAATTTCCATGAAATAAACTGCAGGTGTAAACAAGAAGAGATGATGTATTATATCCACTAAGTGTCTAAAATATATGTCTGCTTAAAGGGCGGCTTGAAATTTTTGTTTGTTTGTTTTAGCCAACTTCAAATTTTTAGTAAGCTATGTGCTCAAAAAATTACTTTAGCTCTCTTGGAACAAAAAAAATAATATATCAGTTTCTATATCAGTCTCTATATCGGTTATATATCACACTATCAGCTCTATTTGACTGATAATTTCTGAAGTTGAAATGTAAAAGAAACTTTTTGGAAACTTTGAACACTTTCGTAACTTGATCTTATTTAACAGATTTCTGTTCATTGCTCTAGCAAAGAGAGAACGGGAGAGATAGGAACTACTGCACTGCAAATGAGAGGAAGGCTTGTTGTTCTTAGCTGGCAATGACCAAAGAGATCCAACTGCAGAGCCAAGAGAATCCCAAAATGGATAGAAAGAAAGAGAGAAAGAGAGAAAGACAGAAAGAGAGAGAGAGAGAAAGAAAGAGAGAAAGAGAGGAAGACAGAAAGAGAGAAAGAAAGAGAGAAAGAGAGAAAGAAAGAAAGAGTGAGAAAATGTCAGGCAAAATGTTCTGGACATTAAATTATGCTGTGACTGTAGAAGTAACTTTGCAGGAGTTTTACACTAAGTCCCCTCAGCAAGACTAGACTGTATGAAAGTGCTGCTCTGCACATTACAAATCATTCCACAACAGCACTGATTGAATAAATTCAGCTGCCCGAGGTGCTTGTTACTACTTTTTTTTGTAGACTCAAAAAGGATGGCAAAATGAGAAGTCACAGGGAGGAAGAAAGAATGACCAGAGGCATGGAACTGCATCTGTGTGAGGGACGGCTTGGTGAAATACAGCTCTCCAGGCTGAAGAAAGGGCACCTCAATGGAAGATGTGAGAGAACTCTGTAAATCATGAGTTCTATGGAAAACGTGGATAAGAAGCAATTTATCACTGCTTTTCCCCCCAAAAGCATTGGAAGGCATAAAATTAAGCAAGCAGTTAGAAAGTTCAGAATAGCAAAAACTCCTAAATTTAGAGTTAAGTTGTAGAATTTCTTGCCACTCAGCATTTCTGGTAACACATTTTACTATGAGATGGAGAAGTGATAAGGGAGCAAATCCACTGCAGAATTTAATTAATGTTTTCAGCACTTGTTCAGAAGACAATTGAGTCACATGGAAGTAAGGAGAAAAATCTAGAATAATGTTTTGTGATGTGGACCATCCACTTTTGGGCACAATAGGATACATACTGAGTATGACAGCCTTCATAGTGACTTTGATGAGTCTGTTATCTGTGTAGCTGTTCCTTAATATCTACTGCTATACTTCAGCTGTAAAAAGATGCTTGTCCAATCGGTTATCAATCTATAAGTCATATAGTTTTAAGTCCTATTTGACTATTTCAAAATATGTTTAGTGTTGCCTTTTAAAAATTAAAAACTCTTTTACATTAGAGTTGTAGAAATAATCAGTCAAATGTTGACATAACTGTAACTGATATAAATGTATTTGTTCCAAGAAAGTTTACAGCAATTTATTTTGAACACACCATTAGAATTAAATACTCGAATTACACAATTTGTAACATAGCCCGTAGGTAATGGGAAATGCCCTTCTCAGATCTTCATGTAACGTTATTTTGCAAGATACAAAACAGAGCAAATGGTTTTATATACAGTTTTCTTTGGTGTCCAGTCTGTTTTAAGAAGATGTTGTCCTTCAGCTCTCAATTTTTGCCCATGCCTGCTGTGTGCTGTTCCAGGGGCCGTTGTGGCTCAGTCATTTCAGAACTATGTGCTCTGCAGACCCAGGAGTGATCCAAGCCTAACAAGGTACCATGTTAGTGCGCTCACCACTCTCCAAAGCATCCCCAGTGGGTCTCTCCTGGCCACGCAGTCACTTAAACAGCTCTGCCAGGCCACCATTGCTCTGTGGAGAAAGCTCCTGTGCAATTCTACTGAGTTACCGTCTTTCAAGTTGGTTGCACCCTCTACCTACCTTTAAGGTTTTATCTTCTTTCATATTAGTGTCTTTCCTCTTGTATCCCTGAGCTGCTGTCACCATCTCAGCAAACTCAACTCTGTGTCTTCACATTTCTTTTCTTGACTCCAGCCTATTTTCTCACAGCTTCTTTCTAGCAAATTATCAATTTTCTCAGTAACCTGAGCCAAGGTCACCCAGCGATGCTGCATCAAAGCCAAGCCTTGGATCAGAGGCAGCTGAACCCCTGGGTTGAGGATCTCCAGGATCACTGAAGTGCAGCAGCTTCAGGATGTACAACTAGTCCTGGATTCGTGACTGGCACTTAGGTGCATGTTTAAACATCTCTCTTCCTTTTACAAAATGGCAATAGCGCAGTCTTAAGCATTCCTGAAATGTGAGAATTAGTTTTAAAGTTTGAGGAACACTTTATAAGTTTGAAATTTCAAATTCCTTCCAGTGTTTCTAATACAGAGATTTCTAATGCTAATTTTTTTGTTTGTTTGATTGTTTTTAATCAAAAAAACATTAAATTTCAGTAGGAGTTGGCTTACTTTTTCTAGGAGGCGATATTACATAGATATGTACTACTCTTAAAGCTTAGGTATAGCACACAAAGTAACAGCCGAACTGAACATTAGCATAATTCTTAATCAATGTAGTTACATCGATTAAAAATGCATTTATACTCAGATTTTAGCTCCTGTAAGGTCTCTCAGAGATTTCCATCTACTCAGTTCCTAATGAAGAGAAAGACTCCACCCTTATTTTGTTTCAGTCTTTCTAATAATCAAAAAAAATCTGTCTGTGTTGAGTATTTGGATGCTAACTTGGTAAAAATGTGTAAAATAGAGGTATCGACTTCTCTCTTAAATCTCTAAATCTAGAATTATCTGAATTTGCCTTGCTAACCTCTACTCATATGAGTAATTTCACTGAAGTCAGTGATTACGCACAAAGCTGACAGTAAGTAACTTGACTTACAAGTGGGAAGAGCTACTGGTTTTGTTTCTGTTCAGTTCTTTGCTGCTTCATTTGGAAATTCCCATCTTTGTGAATCAGCTTCTTTACCAATCCAATTTGTTTTGTATTATAATAATGATTGATTGTGGCTGTCATTAATGTATTTCCTTGCAGTTTTCAGTGATTCAGAGAGTGTTATATGAGTATTAGAGCCTAGAACATGGAGCTTTTATACAAGTTACAGTGTCAGTCATCTCCATTTTCAGATCCCAACAAATGCTATACAAGCTTATTACACAGTGATAGCCAAGGCTCATTCATAAATATTTTTCTGGCTGCTCCTCAGTGATAAATGATGGCACAGTCCTTGACCAGAAAAAGGGCAGTCTAATGAGGGTCACATGAATGATCACAGAGGAGAAGATATAGTCAAATATACGCAATTTTTATGTGCCTGTATGTGCTTGCTTTTATTATCGTAAATAGTTAGGGCAAATGTAACTGCTAGAGCAGTAGATCCTCATTTCTACTATGGAATTATACTTGGCCTTGTCTGCTTACCCAAATGGAAAGTGATAGTTCTTCATTTCCATTTGATCTGTTTTTTTCCTTCAGCATAATGAAGAATGATGATACTTTTAGATGTTGACATTTTCGAAAGCTGAGATGATACATAGTAGACTGCAAATGATGAAAGCTTAATGAAAGTTATTTTCTCATAATAGCTTTAAATTGGCTATTTTCTCCGAGCCGAGTGGGTCCAGTGGATTGAGTTTGAACTTTTTACCTCTTTGTAATCCTGTAGTGACCAAAAGTAGTGCAGAATGACTTCAAATGTTTAAATGCTTAGCATTTTGGAATCCAGAATTAAGAGAACTGATTCAACTTCAATTTTCATGTTATTTCTATATGCATGAATTTGGGTTGCATTTCCTGACATAACTTGTTACAAGCTTGGAAGTCAAAAGCAGAAACTATATTTTATGAATATACTTAAAGATCATAAATGTAAAGCAATGGAAAGTGAAGATTTTAAACTTCTATGCTGGAAACAAAGTTTTACTATTATCAAACTGTGAGCCAAAATATTTTATTGGCCAGAATATTTCAAGACTAAGGACCACATCCTCTTGCAGTAGTTAAATCAATAGGGAAAAAAAATCTTGATTAAAGACAGCTCATAAACAGCTCATGATGCAAAAGGCAGGCTAATGGATGTACATCTTTGTATTTGAACCGAACTTTATAGCTTTATATTGTCCTTCTTTTCAAGTGCTGTCATTAAAAACAATAATATCAGTTCACACCTTCCCACACATAGCTGAATCTCATTAACATTCATGGAAATTATGAATACAAAGTAAGGAGATAAACTTTTTTTGAGAGTTTCAGTGCCCATTTTCGCACTATGGAAAGTGCACAGAATACTAAGGAGGTAACAAAAAAGCAGGGATGGGATACGATAATATACATTTATCTTTAGATAGACTTCAGACAGCTATGCCATGTCTTCTAGGATTCTCAGCAAAGAAAAATGGATCAATCTGTGACTACAAGGTAAATTTATCTAGTAAAATATCTTATAAAGATGTTCAGCTTTGATTCACATACAATAAGAAGGATTTAAAACTTTCACATATGTAGTTGTATTCCCTTTCTTTTCTCAGATTATTCTGAACATAAATTACAGTCCTAGTTTTCACCAAGATAGAAAAGTAAAGGAATATTGGACCAATCTACCCCTTCCCGCTCATATGTGATCATTTCAGAAAATCGATACACTATTTGTTGTAGGAGGCTTTTAATTGTCCTCATTTTAGTCTAATCTGTTTGTACTCAGCCATTGGTAGGCGTCAGTCTGTTTTTGCTTGGTCCTATCAGTCTGAGTAAATCATATTCTGGGAAAATGATTTAATATGTGTACAGCTGCAGGGCTCTGAAATTACATTTCTGTCAAGGGAGTTAGGAAGATTGTTCCCCCAAATGTGAAACAAGCAAAAACTTTCACAAAATTTCTCTGTAAAAACCCTTATTTCAGCAAATCCTTTCATGCTTATAATTTTTAGAAATCATTACATCCTGATCTATGGAGTGATGCATCTCAACATGCAGTGATTTCTGCCTTCCATGCTACAGTGGGTCATAGATTCAAGACAATAAACTTGGGATATGCTAACACATTTCTAAACTGTGATATTTTTTCTGTCCTCAAGTGTCATCATTAATAATAGCAGTGTTGGGGAATATGCAATTTTAAGAAATGTTGATCTTAATTCTTGGAGTTGTCTCAGTGTAAAGATAGAACTGGAAAATTTCATCAGTCCTTAAAAATTTCATCAATCCTTAAAAATGTCCTCAACATGCTGGACAAACACGTTATCAGTTTAGACCTACTACAACTCTATCAATTTATTAAGCATAAACTTCTATTTATAAGTGATTGATAGAATTAGTAAGAAAAACTCTGCTTTTGTAAATGTTCATTTTGCAAGCCTGAAAATCTCCGTAAACTGTTTCTTTATCCTAGCAATTTAATAGAAGTATATTGTTGGACTTCCCAAGGATATATCCTAGTTGCTTGGCAATGGATTGTGGAACAATTCATTTAAAGTTCAATGAACACAGAACTAGAGTAATTTATTCAAATCCACCACTTATTAAATCAGGATTTGACTTAATTTTTTTTCTGACTAATGAAATGGACTTGAAAAGAATTAGCTAAACCTCTGTGGAATTGTGACAAAGTAATTTTGATGACTGTGTTGTCTATTAAAGTTTTTACTGCCAGAAAGTAAGCCAAATGGAGATGAATGCAGTTCCTATTGTTTTGTGGATTGTCAGAAAGGGATTTATTTTTAAACAGTTTATTGTCTCAACATCATCTTCCTTTCAAGATAAGTAACGGAGAGATAATATACCTGCATTTTTAGTAGGCATCTGAAGTATCTGAATATTTCACAAGAAGGGATGTTTTCTTTCCCTATCACTAGTAAATGGAGTGTTAAAAACCAAAGGCAGGCTGCATGTGTTGAATTGGCATAGGTTGCTGATGGACATGAATAATTTAATTGCTCTGAGTTGTAAACTTTATGACAATAAATAGCGTTTATTTTAAGCAGCAGTTTGGGCCACGTTTTTACTACCTTTTTGGCACAAGGATAGTTGTTTGGTCTTTATTCAAAACAAAAACAGACAAAAATAACACGAGCTGTTCTGACATGTCAAGCTCACCTGCCATCAGTGGATTTTACCAACTCTGCAGGCTTTTGGCCACACCCACAGAGCAATTTGTGATGTGCTAGGAGCTTACAGAGGAAACCTGAGATTCCATGGGCTCAGTGTCTGTTACAACATTGCCCTTGCTCTATCTCTAGAGCTCATGCGTGGATCAGGGGCCCAGGGCCCCAAGTTCTACAGAAAAAGAACAAGAAAGCAAGTCAAGAGTTCACAGTCATAGTTAAAAAGAAAAAATCTATGGAAAAAGAACCTAGTTTTGTTCCCTCCACTACAAGATAATATGGAATAACATTCTAAACACCCATCAAAGCTATGGCTATGTGCCATTCCGAGACAATTCATCATATTTCTACCTACCCACCCTTCGTTTTAAAAGGATTTCGAACATGTACGGGGACACTGCAACTTACAGGGCCTATTGTGACAGCGTGTCATTGTATCTAACAGGCAATTTTCTCACAGGCAGCCTCGCCGCGGCCCTGCGGTCATTATGAAGCCCAGCAGCAGCGTGATCTCTGCTCCCCTCGAGCTTCTTTCATTAGAGAATAAAGTGGACACAGAAGACTTACACTTATGGTTGCTGTAGTTCTTGTGGTTTAAGGGTGTCAGGAAGGCCAGGATTGCAGATAAAGCACTAAGCATGGCAGAGAGGCTTCCAGGCATGTAAGCTCGTCTTCTTAAAGATTTTGACATGTTTGGCCTGGCCTAGGAAGATACTGTTGTGGTTGTGTTCTGCATAGAAATCATATGAGTATGATTGCACTCATCAAGAAGGATATGTTTTAGAAACTTCTTTGAATAAGTGGGAAAACAGTATCTGTGGATTACAAAAATGTGACAAATTGGTGAAATCTAAAGTGGAATTGGCCGTTTCAAAGTGGAATTCTCCTGGCATGGTTGGCAGCCATTCCTGGTCTGCATTGTAGATGGCCATGAGAAAAGATTGCTGAGAACTAACCAAAGAAGTAAAGCCACGTGGAGAGGAATGAACGTCGGAATGAACAAGGGGACGTGTTTGTAACTGCTGCTTCACGTGACTTCACAAGCATCCCTTGTTCGGAGGAGGTCTCAGGATTTTTCCGTGGGAGCAAATCGAAGTCTTCCAGTCTTAGGCTATTGGTTAACTAGTTGTTAAGGAAAACTGAATATATGTCCATGTGTCTTTCATATAGCAAAGTTACAACTAAAAGATTTTCCTACTTTTCTCCATGTATTAAACCTAGTCTTTTGCCTCCTTCCAACAGAACACCTTGGTTCCATTGCCATAAAGTTTTTATATTTGTTCCCTTCCTCTGCTGTTTTATTGTAGCCGACTCATGATGAAGAATGTCCTTTGTTCTGAGTTAATCAAAATTCCACGACTAAAATCTCACTCAGCGTAGAATTGACTCTGTTCAAGTACACATCTGCTCACAGCATCCTCAGCATAATAAAAGATTCTGTATGCCGGTCTTTTAATGCTGAATGTCTCAGGAAAAGCATAAGAATGCAGCAAAATACTAGCCAGCGCTTCTGGAGACAAATGTTCTGCATTCCAAATGCCTCGTCTTTTTTCTTTTTCTTTTTTTAATTGAAAGAGCAACTTCTTAATCATTAGTCATTATTTGACTCAGTGTTTGATTTCACCCCACTAAATGAAAAAAAAAACTCTTAGAAAATGAGCTAGCTGGATTTAGAGCTTCATATTATTATTTCTTAATTTACCTTTTATTGTCAAAGATGAAAATATGTAGAGAAGAAGGATAGTTAGGGAAAATATGCTAAAACTATTAATAATTCTTCTCTTATATATGTATGATACTGGTTTTTTTTTCAATTTGTGTGTATGCTTGTCAAGATAATAGATTGAAAACATTTAAGTGGAGATGTCTTTACAAAGGGCTATGTATGATGTGAAAATGAGAAGGCTAAAAGCAACAGTGAATATTACAGAGCTTTACCGTGGTTATCAGGGATGAGAAGAGACCTCAGGAATATTAATGAATTCAGAAGTATCCAGAAGTATCTTTGAATGGAGAAATATGGGTGAGAGGATGTGTTTTCTACAGCAGTGATGAATGCATTTTGAACAGATATAATTGCAAGTGATGAGACTTTAAAAAAATACAGGATTTATTAACATGATCATAGCAGGCCATACTCTTCATTATTATACCTGAATTATAAGACCATTTTCCTGAAAACCAACAAACAAAATATCCCTTAGCTCCTCCAGCTAAGACTTTGAGATTTGTATGAACAGAAAAAGGTAAAAAGCATTTTGGAAGCATCAACGAGATGAATCGGAGTAGACCAGGATGTGTTTGAAAGAAGTGAGAATTGAGTATTGAATGGGTGGATGTTTCATAAAGGCCTCATGTATCATCACGTGCCCATTTTTTTAACAGATTCGTTCTAATAGTTTGTGTCTAGTGACACTGAGAACCCAGGAGGATCAGTTTCAGCATTTGTGCCTTCCTAGTTCATCTGCTTATGTGAAAATAGTTATATTAATGTAAATTTTGGGAATGATTAGCCAACAATACACTGCGCCTCTGAAACAAGTTAGGTCCTGAATTTGAGAGGAATCCAAGTGCTGCTCTTTTTCTTTACCTGGTGATACTGCCTCAAATTCTGCCAAGTGCACATTTCACATGAATGCTGTTCTCTTTTTACCTATATTCTGTTACTCATGAACTCTTTCAATTTTCAAAAGCAAACAAAACTCTGAGAAACCAGAGCAACTGCTCATCCTGGGAAAGAGAGAGAGCAAAAAGAACTATCAAGATCTAAAAAGAAATAGAAAAACCCACCAGGAATGCTGCTAAAACATTGCTTCTGAGAAAAATGAGCAGACCGCAAATCAGGTTCAGGACATTCTATCACAGAGAGTAAAATACATTCAAATGAAACTATAATGATTTGAAACAGTGCTAAAAAAGAAAATCTCTATGCTCTGGCTGTAGGGAGAAACAATGAACACTGATGGAGCTCATACAGGACATAATGTTCATCTATTCTAGATTTAATGTATATTATTTTATATTGTATATAAGATATATCTAAAATACATTAAATATATGTAAAATATTATATATTACTTTGTCCAGGCAATTTTGTAATTCTCAGTCTCTTCTCAATGTAGAACAGAACTAACTACCTGCCAGTTAAGAAGTCCCTTATACTGATAGCAAAAGGAGAGATACAAGAATATACTACGATGTTCTTATCAAGCATAATGTAGTTTTGGGTGCTGAAAATTCATGTTTGGCTTAGAGTGGAAGAGAGGAATGTTTGGAAGGAAATGTCATCACTTTTCTATTTGCTGATTTCTATGACAGATCTGTTCTACTGGATGGACTCTGCATTTTTTTCCTATGTATTGTAGAGCACAGTTAGCTCTCAAGGTAAAATTAAGTGATATTTTGGGATCCTTCCAAGGGCATAAACACAATATTATGTAGAACATGATTATATAGGTTACTGAATTTGTTGTTTCTAACTGAATTATAGTATTAAATTGACAACAATCAAAATGCAGTTTTGACAAGACAAAGTTTCTTTCAAAAATATATTAAAATTAATGTTCATATAGTTGTTGATAGCTCCTGCCCTGACAAACATGCCACTTTTAGAGTGGCATGGAGATTGGCTGGATATAAGGATACCATCATATAAATATTAGGTTTATATACATATATATACACACACCCCTACATTCTCATATATATATATATATATATATATATATATATCCACACACACACACCTGTCATTTGATATTTTGGCATTATCAATGAAATGTAGTGTAAGGCCTCAATGTTCTCTCAACATGACCCTATTTTCTCCGTCTGAAAATGAAATCCTTTCAGATGGAGTATTGGTTAGAAAAGAGTTTTTAACTAGACTATCAACTGGCCAAATGTATTATGGGTTTTGTAGCATGCAGAATTCTGGGCTTGTTCAACCTGCATACATCAACGGGGGTTGTGAAACCCCCTTCTGAAAGTCCTCCTTTGTATAGAACTTGCTTAAGCATTAGCTTAAAGTTTGAGCTTAAATTACTTGTGCTCACAGTAGCACTGCCTTGTGTTTCATATAATTTAGATTCTCAGGTAATGGAAAAGGCATTTTCAACTGAGAAGGAATGTTTGAAGAATATGTGATTACATTTACAGCGGAACAGGAATAATGACTTCCATAGCCTAATGGTGGAGACTTGACAATTAAGTTGATGATTTAACTTTTCCTATCAATGCAGTATAGATAGGTTTCATTTAAAAGAAAAGTATAGAGAAATTAAAGAGCTTTAAAAGGAAAATAATGTGTTTTCTGCTGGGTTGTGGCAGGCTGTTTTAGTAGAACTTCAAAACTTGGATGGAAGGGCAGCATTTCTTACCTAGAAAATGAGGTTTTAAAATAACTCACATTAGTGGTCAATTCGTTTTATGCATGTGTGAGTTCTAGCAGCTGTAATGATTTGTTTTAAAGGGGCAATATCAGCCTGTGCTGATTTTTAAGCCTTTACTGATTGATTTGGCTTGTTTGATGTATTATAAATCACACAGAAGTAAAGTCACAGTAAAAATTCCATTAAACTTGTGAGGTAAAAAAATACCCATAAATAAAACAGTATGAAATGCAAGACAGCAGCAAATGTGCTATTTCTTTTCCTTTTTTTGATTTTGGGTTTAAGTTTACAACCAAGACCATTTTCAGATGAAGAAAAACAATGGCAGTAAATAAGGCAGTAGCTAGAATCTCTCTCTGTAGATATGTTCTTTTTTCTCCATTTTGAGCTTGAAATGCAACTATATTTCAGTTTCCTTCATCATGCTGCTATAAAACTGCTTTGCTCTATTTCATTGTTCAGAACTGATATTAATTTTCAAATTAAAAATCTAATTACTAAACTATGTCAAAAACTATTAATAAAATGTCTAAAAGTAGTAGAAATAAGGCCCATCTTGCTTATAATACTGCTAATATTTGTGTTTGTGCAGTGTTATATCATGTAGCCTGCATCATTTCTTGTTGCTATATAATTTTTCTTGTGAATTATCCCATTTCCTTTTCATATATAGAGGATGATTTATTAAATACTAAAGTAAAACTTTAGTTTGGCAAACAAGATCTAAGATGCAAAACACACCTAATATTCTTGAACTAAATGTCTTGAAGAGAAATTTGTGAGTTCTCTTAGCTTAAGATATTTTACAGGAGGGTCTTCTGACATATTTTGCCAGTTCGTTTTCTATAGTTGATATATGGCTGTCTTGAAGTAGGACAGTCCAATTAAAAAGTCCCAAGTATTGATTCAAGTATTTTGTAGTTTCCGAGCACCTGAGCACAAAAGCACATGTTCAAATTGCCAGATGTTCAGATGTGCAAGTGCACTTGGTCCAGTTCACTCCCTTGCATCCTGACACGTGGATTTCCTGAAATTTATTGCTATAAAATTCCCTGTCCCGTTCATTCTTCACAGAAGCACAACAAAAAGCTGAGAAAGAAGCTCCTTTCTCTCTGCCATTGTTTTTCTCTGCCTTTTTTGCTTTTCCTTAAATCCAATGTAAAGTATCCCTGTGAGTGCATGCAGCACCCATTAATGTATTGCCAATCTGCCATTTGTCCACAGCTCATAACCTGGCATCAAGTGCTCCTCTTGACAGGCACCAGGAAGAACATTTGTGTTAATATGTTTTTTCCTATGCAGACACTATTGCTACTAAAAAATAATGGTTTTGTTTGCTTATTTTACTCAAAAGTGACATGCCTTTTTTCTTCTTGTCATCAAGCTTTCCCCTGTTAAATATATGTGTATGCTGAGGTTATGACAGAAGAAAGAATAGTCAGGTAATTTCATCTTTGAAGTATTCAGATCCTCTTTGCAGCCACTGCAACTTTACAAGATGTGATTCTCTAGATGCTGGAAAGCCAGAAGGACCTGCTATTCCGTGCACGGGGGCTGAGACCATCTGTTTTCGCTAAGGAAATTTTTCTGTCTTTTGACAGTTGAACTGATAAATAAGCGAGTGGGAATTGCGAGTGGCAGTGGTAGCAGTGTGAGATTTGCCGAGCCAAGAAATCTCAGTGACCACCTGGAATTACTACAGGATGAACAAAAATATGTTTTATTACTCCTGAGTACCCTTCCTTTAATCACTTTATCTTTTCTGTACACTGATGTTTAGCCTCCTTATCTCATGTTCTCCCTGCAGCTCCTTGTAAACACTTTGGTTTGTTCAGTGTTCGTCTTTGTTAGAGTCATGGGTTTTGCTTGTGTCAGCCACAGGCTGCTGCAAGGGGATTGCTCCGAGATTGCCACGGGGCTGGGCAGGCTCCTCGGCAGGATTAGTAGGGGCCATCCCGATGATGAAGATAGTCCTGTCTGGACAAACTGCAAGGAGGTGCAAATACTGAGCAGGGAGAAGTTAACAGAGATGATTTACTATCTGAAAGCAGAGCACAGAGCCAGTTAAACAGTGTACAGGAAAATGTGGTTGCTACCTTTGCAGAAGGTTGTGAGAGGGCCCTAATATATGAATTTATTTCAGGTACTTCGGCTATACGTACTCAACTCAATACACGCTTGCAATAGAAAGAAAAAAGTAAGTCTTCCCATAGTAAGGCTGCCCAGAGCAGCACCTACTTCACTGTGTGACACACAGCATGGGAAACTATTCATGTGTGTCCCAAATTAGCAAAGAAAAGAAAGTTCATAATGAAGAAACTTTGTGGTGCAACCATGGCAGGGGTAGGAGGAACTGCTGTGTGTCCCAGGAAGAGATTGCTGTCTCCAGCAGAGCTTCCCTAGCAGCCCAAGGGCTACTGGCTCCCAAAAACTGCGTGGAGGACTCAGGAAATCCTTCCACATTTGCTTCCCTTGTAGAATTTTGCTGTTGGAGTAGCCACAAAAAAAAAGCCAGAGTGGGGGTACTCTGCTGACTGAGCAGGCAGCACTTGCTCTTTGATGTCTGCTGTGTTTGGCAGAGTGTCCCAGGTGGCCGGGCTGCTTGCAGGATGATGATCCTGTTAGAAACAACTCATTTAGGAGACATCAAATAGTTCCCAATTTAGCTTGCTTTACAGGAACCTAATATTGAAGCGGGCACCCATGTGATCCGTAGTGAGAGCGGCAGGTGCGTAAACATGCTGGGGGTGGGTAAGCAAGGGGGCTGCTTCCAAATATTAAAAACCAGCCATGCCTTGGGCAATGTGGCTTCACAAGCAGGTTTTCCAAATGTGTCACTGGAATAACATTTCTACACAGTTCTTAGGTGCATGGTAGGTCGGATAGAGTGGATTATCCTAGAGCCTGTAGCACAAAGTCAAAAGAGAAATTGCTGGAGCTGGGCAGCAGTGTGTCCACACAGAGCTACTCTGTTGCTGTGCTCTTTAGTCTTGTAGTAACTAATTAAGTCTCGGGGCGTGTGCTAAGTAAAGACTGAAGCAGAGAAGTTCATACAATCCTTAAGGCTGGAAGGGACATTTAGAGGTCATCTAGTCCAATCCCCCTGCACACGCAGGGTCACCTAGAGCATGTGGCTGTGTTCAAGCGGGTTTTGAAGATCTCCGAAGAAGGAGACACCACAACCTCTTTGGGCAGCCTGTTCCTTAAGTTCCTGCAGAACTTGTGCTTCAGTTTGTGGCCATTTCCTCTAGTTCTGTCAGTGGCCGCCACTGAAAAGAGGCCAGTGCCATCCTCCTCACTCCCTCCCTTGAGGTATTTATACACACTGATCAGGACCCCCTCAGCCTTCTCCAGGCTCAACAGGCCCAACTCTGTCAGCCTTTCCTCACAGGGCAGATGTTCCAGATGTTCCTACTCACCCTTGTAGCCCGGTAGCCAAGTTACTCAGTAGCTCTGCCTTTCATTTTCTGTGCCATTAGTAACCAGGGTGTCCACCCCTTGCAGCAGTGGACTCACCTTTTCCCTAGGCTTCCTTTGCTACTTAGCTTTTAGAAGCAGCCCTTCTTCTTATCCTTGACATCCCTTGCCAGATTTAATTCCATGTGGACCTTGGCTTTCCTCATCGTATCCTGCCTACCATGACATCTCTGTATAGCAGAAGCTTATTAAGACACACTGGTGACTTAAGCTACCTTAAGACCAGGTAACCCTGGTGCTTTTTTACAAAAACAAAGTTTTAAGGCTTGACCACAGCTGCAACACTAAATGTATGTGTAAAAAATCTTTTATTTATTTATTTTGTGTTTGTGGCGGTATGCCTAGCTGCATTGCATTTATACATTTGTCTTTGTCTTTGAAGAGGCTTTTTTATGAAGACACTGGACCAGTTTTTAGCTTGTATAAATTACTGTTCCCTTGGTTTCACTGTTTGTCAACCCTAAGTGCTGTCAGGAGAAATTATGCCTGTGTGCCAGTAGAAAAATCTCCCTTTCTCAGTTAGATTTGTAAGGGAGTGAATAATGCAGATCAGGAATACAGGTTTTAATACCAAGCTTTGAGTCTTTCTATTTTCTCTATAGGAGGCTGGCTCCACACTCACTGAAGTAGTGTGTGAACTGGTTCCACATGTGTGCAGATGTTCAGCTTTGACCTGAAAGTCCCTCCTGAGAAAGACAACTTCTGCTGTGGCCATGGGTTCACAGACTGGAATCCACCTTATCAGAGTCATCACTCTATGGTCAGCTGTAGCTATAAAAGAAAAAAAGGCACTTAAACTACTTGTAAAGGGCCACTGAAAGGGGAACACACAGAGGTGAATAAGTCAATGTGATTTTGTCAGGTAGCATTTTATTTCATATAGTTTGCATATCTTTGCAATCTTTGTTCTTTGGAAACCTTTGTCATAATCTACTTCTGAATTAATAGAATTAGTTGTATCGTAACTTTTTTTTCTCCCTCCAAATCCTAATAATTGAGTTTCGCTTCACACTGACATGATAACAATAAAAAAAGAACACTGATAAAATTGTTTGGGGATTTATGTCCCTTTAGCTGATATTATGCTGCCTCCCTCGTCCGTGAAGCGGTGCGTTTTCAGTTCTGAAAGGCACCTGCCTAGTGCTGGAGGTAACCAAAAAGCACCATTCAGTCTCCATCTTAAACTTCTGTAGTTGGATTAAACAGGAATTGGAAAATAGAGTGAATGGACACATACATGTTCGTATTTTAAGGGCATCCTTCCTAAAGGTTTATTCAAAGTTGGTTAAACGTAAGATTGTAAAAGTATACAGTTAAGTCTTGCAATACAATGAACATTTAAATTAAGACTTTCTGTTTGCACCTATTTAATGTCCCTCTAGGCAATTAGTCATTTTTCTGACATATTTGTTTTGGCTTTGAGTAACTGTACATGCAATAAAATGAGCAGGAAACCTTCACATTTTTTAACAATATATTCACAGATAAACTGACCTAAACAGTCCACTGGGCAAGGTTGGCTTTAAGGTAGCAGCAGTATTGAGTGGGACGATTAAATCCTAGCCCATAAAATAGAAAAAGCACAGAAAGACTTTATCAAAGCAATCTGTAATATTTAAGCAGAATGAAATTAGCTTGGTAAGAATGAGATCAAAGCCTGAAGTGAGGTTCTGAGGGTAAAGAAAAGACTGTGGCGGTGAATAGCGATTACTTGTAGTTAATTTAAACTTACTGAAAGATTTTAAGGATCAAAGTTAGGTCTTTTGAGGAAGGAGATTCATCCAATTTCCTCTGTTCATATTTTTCCAACCTAAATTGATCTTGATCTATTTTACAAGCGTCTTACTCTTCCGCAGTGCTTTGACAGCCGTGCACCCAGCATTCCCCGTTTGGCCATGCAGCGCACGCAGTGGGTTCTCCATCGCTTCTAGATCCAGTCGCCAGCTCTGGGTCTTCCCTGGCAGAGGCGGCAGTGTCGGCTCCGCATCGTGTTGGGGGGAGATGGTGATTCTGCAAAGTCCTCTCATCGCCCATCGCAGTTTGACCTTCCCATGCATGCATAGCTTAGGTGCCCATATGAAGCCAGGGAAAAAATTCCTTTTCTGTTGTTTATAAAATTAAAATTCTGGCACAATTTGAATTACTTGCTTCCTATTTTGAAGCACTTTTTTCACCCTATGTGTGGTTTCTGAGAATGAGGCTAAAGAAATAAACCTATCTGCAGCCGCACTGTCTAATGTTTCCTGCAGCAAAGCAAAGCTGCCTGTATTTTGGTTCAGAATATAATACTGAAAACCAGTTTTCAGCACATTTCTTACTAATGGAAGCCTAAAACTGTTTGATCTTTTGAGTGTGCAGCATGGCCTAAAATTTTAATACTATGGTCTTAGTGATTATATTAATGTGCTATTTAGCAAAGACATGGCCAGGTTTTGGATTGTTTTCTGTTCAGCTTTTAATGCACAAAAAGTCATTGTGCCCTTTGTGATTATTTTTCTTTTTAACAGTGAAATATTGTAATAGTGAAAAGAGGCCCTAACCATTTTGTTTGTTACTAATTAGATAATCTATGTGAAGAAAACATATTTTAACGAGTAAGTGAAAAATGCTATTCATTATTTGAAACTTAATACACCTTCCATAAAATACCCTCATAATACCTTTAATACACTTCAAATATGATTCAAATCTCATCTATTTATATTACAATCAATTACTAGGGCCTGTAGTCCATTCAGCTCCTGTGCTTCAGTGGTAAATCTGTAATGAAATGTGGATGCCATATTGAGCAAGGAAAGCATTTTAACTTAATGCCATTAGTCCTTCAGGGTTTAGAGACCCTTTCTGGTTGTCCATTGACTTAATTACCTTTTCTGTAAGTCTCCAAAAATGTGTCCTTTTTTTTTATTTTATGATAGTCTTTGACAACTGTGACAACACTAGTACATCAGCTGAATTGTACTTTATAAACTACTTCTCAATTGAATGTATTATAAAATACCTGATTCTAAGTAATAAAGTAGTAAGTGCAGAGAAATACTGCAACATTATGCAGCTATTACAAAGAGGTAAACCACACGCTCAAGCAGGAAAGCCGGATCTTCCAGTGATGAAGGCAGAGCTGCACAGAACAAAGCAGCACCGTGCTGTCCTTCAGGTGGGGTGGCTGCAGCAGTGCTCATTCACTGAGCAGAGCAGTGTCCTCTCTTGATGTCAGTAAAACTCCCTCTCCAAGATCCTGGAGAACTCAGCATCCTGAGTGGAGCTTACCCGGGCTGAATAACCTTCCTGCAGCCAGGCTCCTGCCTGCTGCTCTCACACAAATTGAGTTACAGGCACACTGCCATTAACAGGTAGACTTGTAATCTTGCTGATCTGTGGCAAGCTGAGAAAAAGGAGAGTTGCATTTTACTGGATATTCCAAGAAGAAACATGAATGTTTTGCATTTTCCTTTCCTTCAGATCCTAATACAAACGTGTTTATATCCTTCTGTTTTGAAAACTCTTTCATAAGCTAGCAGAAATATAAGAAATATTATTTGCAGTTGAGGTAGACATGGAAAAGACATCATTTGAAGCTATACAAGAATAGTGTGGTGTGTTTGGTCACTCAGATAGCCTGTTGCTGTGCCAGATTTTTCCTGTCTGTGCATAGCAAGGAGAGCAGAGGTCAGTCCTGCAGCCTGGTCTGTGACCACAGGTCTGTCGTCTGCCCCTTGCACGGGCAGCTGAGCGAGGATGAGGAACTCAGTTCCTCAGGGCATGTTCTTCCTCTGGCTGTGATTTAACAGCAGAGTAACTTTCCTGGTAAACTGTGCACATTCCAACAGTTGTTCTTTTCTGAGCTATAAGAGATATTTTGACAGCAAGCTCTTGAAATAGTGCGTTTTGCCAGAATTCTGTTTTCTGAAGAGATTGAATCATCAAAGATTCGTTCACCGCAGAAGTCTCTTTGCTCTTCTCTCTGAAAAAAAGCTCAGGAACATGTGCTAGAAAAGGAGGGTAAGAGCTGAAACAGTTTTGGGGGTGTTTTAAAGGTAAAAAGGTAGCCATTCCTCTCACATTTGTACTTCCATGGATGCCAGGAAGGACTGAGATGCTGGATTTCAGAGAGCTGTGATTGGGAATAAAACCAAGGGTACAGTATCTTCTGTTATGTTCTGTGTAGTCTCATTTGCTACAGTACTACTGGTTTGCAAGAGACTTAAGCTCCTCACGTTTCGGTTGGAAGATCTTGTGTTTTGAGAATCTGAGAAGCAACTGGAGAGTGAGCAGTGGCAGGTACAGTGTGCAGCAGAAGCAGAAGCCCCTGAAACAGCTCTGCACTGTGATGAAGAACTGCAGAATGAAATCCGAATACACGTTTTGGAAGGGTCCCTCCAAAAGCTGTGTTTGGGTTGTAAGTGAATCTACATGTGACTTCCTGATGAAAGAGGTGATCCTTCCCTTCTTTATTCCCTTCCATCATTTGCACAGCTGGGAAGTAAATTACTGTGGGAAATGCATGTATTTGAAAACAGATCTATATTTGCTTCTTTTGATGAGCTCCCTGCTTCAGGCTCCCAGCATGCCAAGGAGCAGTGAAGAGGGCAGAAACAAAGAAGGTGAAAGGAAGGGGATGAGAACAGCCCTTTTGGCACCAGCCACAATTAAATTAGTTTAAATTATTCATCGAGCTAACTTTAGCTAAGTGGTTATTGGCTTAAGCTTAGGTCTCTGGTTCATACATACCTGTAACATTCACATCATGTCTTGCTTAGCAAAGCTTGCGTATGTTTTCCTCCACACACCATCCTTTCCACTTTTTTCCTAAATAGCCCTTGTTGGTAGAGATTTTTTTTTTCTAGTGACTGGAATAAAATCAGTTTTCCCTGGAAATTTTCAGGTAGCTACATAAAAATATTTCAAATGAAATGCATTTAGTGATTTAATAAATATTTTGTATACACATTGATCTCCATTAAAAATGTTTCAGCCAGTGCATGATGGATGAAATTCTGGTCCCTTCAGACCAAGCTTTTACTCAGTGTGATTAAATGAATAACATCAGAGAAACCATGCTACATTTATAAGTGCAAATGTTTGCAAATTAGTTTTGTATAAGATTCAGTCAGTTCTTGAATAAGAGTGGGGAGATCAGTTGCAGTTAATCAAATGCAATTGTATACAATATTTACATATATTCTTCATTAGGAGCTTTTCTTCTGCTTTTCCTATTATTATCTGTCTGATTTATTAGTCTCTGTGTAGGATAAGCATGACTGTATTCATTTTTTCTAAAATTTCCTAAGCAAGTGAAAGGCAGCCAATTAAGAGAAGTTATTTCCACTTGTTAATAATGGTGATGGGTAACCTGACTAAATAATAAATCTACAATCTGTCCTGTGTACCTGGTATGAAGGAATTTCATAACTATTGTGGAAAAAAAAAAGAGTATAGACATTGTTACACGTTGTCCTCAGGTGTTTTCTCTAACTTCTGTGATCAAACACGCTATATTTCTCCTGGATTTCATTGAATGCCTTTGAAACTGCTAATATTTAACTCAGTAGGGTTAAAATTTCAGTCACAATCATCTTGAAAAAAGACAGATTGTACTAGAAAACAGAAAATGTTTTCTTGTAACCTTTATGGATCTAAATTTTTCCAAAACAAATCTTATAAAGCCTCAGATTGCAGCTCTCCATAAGCCCAGTTTGAGATATTTATTTTTATCATCAGTTTGGATTTCTTGGGGCCTTTGCCAGCTAACAATGTATTGAGGACTGACAACCATACAAAATCGACAGCTGGGTTTCCTCTAAATTTTCGGATATAAATTTTTTCCTGGCACTAGAATGGCTCAAATTGATTTACTTTTGCAATCAAATTATTTCACAGTGACTCTGTAGGGTCTTCTTTTTTAAGACTTCCATGTGAAGTTTTTCTTTAGCTCTTAAATGAAAAGGCATTACCTTCTTCAGAAGAGGGATAAAGCCACAGCAGAGATTGTGAAACAGCAATTCCTTTCAGTGCACTTGTCTGTCCATCTGTGCTCCAAGATACTTGGAGGAGGAAGTGTCTTGGATATCCCAAACCATCCAGAACAATTCTGGTGGTTCTAGAAATAGCCTTAGTACTTCTCTCTTACTCCCACATAACTTGTACCAGGCAAGGAGAAAGTGGAACACTATTCTGTGATTAAGATGAGACGACATTAAGCAAATCAGCAGAAAGCCCAGCAGTGTGCTAGATGAATTACCCCATTCAACTCACCGAGCCAGTCACATTGCTCTTAGAGATCAAGAATACCACTATTTATCATAGCTGCTTTATTTATGTGCAGGTTTATTGGGAGACTACAAAGTGTTAGCCCAGGGGCTGATCGCTAGGGACACTTGTGTCTCATATGATAGGTGGTAGTCGGGAGGGTCCTGTATCCATAAAAGCTCCGTAGAGCTGTGGACTTTATTTTATATTCTAACATCGTGGAGTGCCACAATCAGCTCCACACGTCTGGTTTAACTGAAATCTAAGCACTGAAACTTGTATTTTTTAAACAAACTTGTCAAATTGCAGCAGCTCTCTTGATCGCATATATGCAGACATATACCTGCTAGGTCTGCTAAGCTGAAATATATGAGAAAACATCCTCTCACCTTTCTTAATTCTGTACTTTTTAAATACTAAAGCTTTTAAACTGAGGGATTTCATCCCTTAAAATGAATGTCAGAGTTTGGGTACAACTTTGATATAAGGATTATGAAAGCTTCAGAAGTGAAATGCTTTTAGTCTGATCTTAATTATCTGTTTTTCCTTTAAATCTGAACTATGTTTAATTTTTTTCATTAATTTTGAAAATCACAATTGTTACATCTTCAATTCACGCGTTGCTTCAGCTTATTATTAATTATATCCCAGGGGAATAAAAACTTGCTAGAATCATTAAGATCAAAATAAAGAGTGGAGAGTTTGTAAAATGCCCTGCTCTGTTTGACGAGTCCGTGGATGATTGCAGTGGTGTGTACCACCTTCGGGTTGATTCAGTCTGTGAGGCTGCTAGATATAGTCATAAAACACATAATAATTCTTAGGCTTACACAGCTGAAATGCTTCATAGGAGCTCTGCTAAGACATGTAATTTCTCATGTATTGGTTAATGTATTCTGCTGCGTACAGCGATCTTGATAAGGAGTTTTTGAAAGCTGCTTTTGGTAAATATTCCCAAAATGTATAATTCTGCTCTTCCTCACTAAAAATCAGAAAATCACATAATTAATCCTACTATTTAATAAAAAGAGTCTACCCAGCAATTTCCTATGAAGACTGGATAGCACAAGTGCATATTGCTTAGCCTGAACCCACTGTTATCGTCTTAGCGCTGTCTGAAAGAAGTTTTCCTTTTTGGAAGGGATGCAGGAAGCAGCATCTTGGAGTTGATGACAGCTGATGCCTTTAATGACATGAAAGTGTTCTTCACACAGAAGACGTTTTGATGATATTATAATATTCCTTTAAGAGATTCAAATCCCACCACTACTGTCACTTGAAAGGGACTTATTATCTCCCTATCTAGCTTCAATCAAAAGCCACCCAGCATAACACATACTTATCCTATCTGGAGGTCTAAAGGAAGCTATGCGGAAGTTGATGAAAAATAAAAGTTGAGCGCATACAAACAGTTTTCACTATCAGTTTGTTGCAGAATCTTATCTACCTGCAGGCCATCAACTGCCAGACAAGTAAGAAGAGCTTAAAAGCTTAAATGTTCGTGGGAGCAATGCAGAACTAGCCAGATGGGCAGGCAGGTAAAGGAGCGGGCCTGGCCAGGAAAAGCAGCATTTGCATCCCTGAGAAGTAATAAAATAAAGATGATATTTCATTTGTTTGGATAACTTTCCAAACAATTTCATACAAAAATTAAAAACACGTATGGGTGGGAGAAAACATGTTAAGTCTCTTCAGCTCCTTGGAGAGCTCAGGAAGGAGACGGAGTGTAAAAGCTAACATGCTTCACTTGGAAATGGGCTTCTCTGGTTAATGTAACCGGAGGAGGACGGAGTCCCTGAGGAGATTTTGACAGGAAAACATCTAAAGCAAGTCAGCTGGATACAGGGAGAGAGGGGCCTTCAAGAAATAATCTTACTTTGATAGGTTAAGTGTATTTTTTCCCTGTTTCTTCTTTATGTCTTTCGCAGTTATGTGTAATTGTAACATCCATTCTGGATGTTGGAAAAGCTACTTTCATTTCAATTTACTTACAAGCAAGCTTGCATTAGAGGTAATTTTAAGGTTAACCCATTCAGCATCCAGCTGTCCACTCCAGGTGTCATCTACAAACCAGGATACTGCAATCCTAGTACATATTCAGCTCTCATTAGCGCGTTACTCAGAGATATTTAAATATTGATGGAATGATATATTCCCTTGGAACGATCATCAGCCTTTAGGAGCAGTGGTTTTTGAAGTCAGCAAGAACTGCCTTCTAGTGAGCGATTTGGCCTGGCTTGGGTCTCTGGAACACAGCAAGGTGCAAAGAGCTGCAGGCAGCTGAGGATCGTGGTTGTTCCTACAGATCACAGCGTAGCTTCAGCCTCAGCTTACGTGGGAGAGCTGTGCATGCCAGGATGGGATACGAGCACTCCAAGGCCATGGGCAAGAATTGCCAGGGAGGCTCTTGGCTTGGCGGCAGAGTGGGGTGTAATTGGGATCCTGCTTTGTATACACTGTTATTTGGAAAGGTGTGCTCTGTGGAAAGAACTGAGGTGCCTTCAGTGTGAAATGCCAGAATATTTGCTTGCTAAATCAAATACAAAGATTGCAGTAAATATGCTTCATTCCAAGGCGGCCTGGTCTTTAGAGGATTTGGAATAGCTGTTGTGCACAGCGGAAGACAAATTAATCTCTCTGAATCTCTCTCAGCTGAAACAGTCTAATGTTAACTAACAGTTTCTAGTGATCAAAGTGATTTAGTGAAATTATTTATTTGCATATGCTTTTAAAAGTTCTTATTGCTGTAATTTGTGGGAATGAGGGAGAAGAACAAGATCTTAAAATAACTGCAGGAGACTTAGGAGCAGGAGCCCCAGCTTTGTGCCCCTGTCAGAGCCAAAGCTGCAGCATCTTTGGCCTCCTAAGATCTCCCGTCCCCACTTGGTCTTTGATACAGTTTCCCAAAGCCAGTCGGGTCTAATTCCTGACATTTGTGCTTTTAGTTAATAAGATAACCAATAATCAGTATTTTCCACTTAAAATAAAAATACTTTCTTTAATTGTTCATCTCTTGGTTTTCTTAGAGACTGTCCTGTACTTTTCTGTGATTCCCATTCTTATTTCTTCTGTTCTTCGTATTGATCCCTCTAAGATGAATGCTGTTAACTTAAGGATCAGAACCAGATTTGGTTTGGCACACCAGAAGTGCCAATAGAAGGCCAAAGCTGTAACATTGCTATTTATGTTTATATATTTGATTTTGCATCAAGTTTCTTGGTTACAAATGCACACTGCTGTTTTCAAATAGTTGTTTAGCTGATGTCTGCTGTGTGCTATTGTACGGCCCCAGGAAACAACCAGGTTACTGAAAGCTAATTGGGGTGCAAGTTTATTTGTATTGGTGTTAAAATGTAAAATTGATAGTAGAGAATAAACAAGGCCACCAAACTATAAAATCTTGTGTTGCTTAGTAAAGAAAACAAAGTATCAAATCTTGTGTAGCTTAGTTACAAAATGGAAAAGGCACAATTCCTGGTTCTTAAAAATATGTTTTGAAAATGATGCAGAGAGAAAATTGTCAGGTATCATTCCTGTTTCATTTTTATATCTAATGCTTTTGAAAGTGGAAGAAAAGAACAAACATTTAGAAAGGTCAAGGAGAATCACTTTTCTTTTCTCATCACCTTTACAACTAGGGACATTAATTCTGAGAACTCATAGAAGATTCGGCTTTCAAAAATGAAATAACATTCATTTAATTCTGACACTTTTACCTTTACTTTTGTCATATTCAAATGACATAAAACTTGCATTTTAAGTAACTGTT
The DNA here is from genome assembly GCA_032353885.1 of Nothura maculosa. Classification (NCBI taxonomy): domain Eukaryota; kingdom Metazoa; phylum Chordata; class Aves; order Tinamiformes; family Tinamidae; genus Nothura; species Nothura maculosa. The sequence goes on from JAUBOD010000117.1 coordinate 3,432,742, forward strand.
TGTTATATGTGTAATAAAACACATAAGAAAAAGGGACCAAAGTGGTAATTTTATTCTACAGAGAAGAAAAAGTAACAAATAATTTATTTAATAAAAAAGTTACTGTGACTTGAAATTTTGAAGACTTTCAGCCGCTTTTCTTTTTACAAAGACTATTATACAAAGAATTCTAGAAAATATTATTATCTACATATTTGTCACTTCAGTGCAAACCATGTGCCCTTGTCTAATTGCTTATATATTTATAAAAGATTCTGTGGTAGAAAGCTTGAGAACAAGATGCAATTGTGTGATTTAGTTTCATATTTCTATAACCAAAAATACATCTAAGCTCAACATTCTGTAATGCAGCTTTGTGATGAAAATGTCTAAACTGTTATTTTAAATAGCAAGTTATAAATGCCAGTTATGACTGAGAAGACTAACTTATTCAGTATATCTGATTAATTGAATTGCCTCAGATCTGCTTTATGCTATTATCAGTATGACCAAAACCTACCTTTGCCACTAATGTATGAAAATGATTAAACTACTAATTGTTGCAGTTGCCTTTCATGGAAGAACTGTAAGTGAAATATCCTACAATTAGCATCATCTTCTGTGCCAGGATGCCTGCTGGGGCAAGATCATCTCCCATCTGTTGGATCCTTGGTCAAGATTTTGGTTCTTACAAAGTACTATGTAAAAGGGTACCTATGGAAGTAGATGAATTGTGATATATTTTGTGAAAAATAATGTTATTCTTTGTTTCTGACCTATTTTTTTGTAATACTTTCTCCTTACCTCACACAGAAGCATCTAAGTTCAGTGGAACCTGCACATCCTTTTCCTTTTCATCTAGCTCTTTTCCTTTCTATATGCAATTAATTTCATATCTATATATTATGTATTTGATCTAGATGTACATATTCATTCAACTGAATTGAAACTCGGAAGCACCCTAACACATGATATCCATAAATTATTCAAAATTCCAACCATGAATTTTAATTTGATTCTGAACAACATCCTAATCTAAAGAGATGTTAAGTAACCTTTGCAATATATGTTGATGTATAAATAGTGGCATTAATGCCTCTGAACCTCTTGGTAAGTGTTTCATGGTATCACATGCTCTCCATCGCTGCCGGCCCTGAAGGGCATTGTTAGCTCCATAGTTTTTGTTTTGTATTCTCCAAGCCTGATTCCATAAAGAGCTGCTCTGCAGTGTGACATATTCTGCATTCATTTTCCTCCTATGAAATACAGGATTGTGCGTGAAGAGTTTAAGAACCTACTTTTGCCACTTACCCTCACAGAACCATGCAATGACTTGGGCTAGAAAGGGCCTCTGGATGTTGTCCAGTCAGTGTTTGGACTTAACACTAAAACTTCAGTGTTTCATTAGGTTCCTCAGTAGGTTCTTAAGTATGTCCGGGTATTCAACAACTCTGGGTAACTTCTTCCAGTGTTGGACCACTGTGTTTGCTAATGTTAAAAGATACAAAGCAAACAAAAATGCAGGTTAGAGGTATTGTGATAAAGACGTCATAGTTGTCCTATAGCTGTGAGTCAGTAGTGTGAGAATGACAGCTCATTCTCATGAATGATCATGTTACATGGCAACATGTTATTTAAATAAATCTGCCTCTGTTTTTATGAACTGACTTTTAGCATTAAGTATTACTTCTTCATATTTATATTTGAGTAGTCAGTAAAGAGTAATAGCACTTACAAGATACCTTGCAGCGCAGTACTGCATAGGCAGACAAGTAGAAATATCTTCCCTTTTAGTTATGAATATGAAATGCTCTCCTTCGATTTAAAACTGAAATGGAGAAAACTGTTTTGTGAAATGTTGTGAGCTGAAAGTATTCAGGATCGGTAATACGGTTTAGTGCAAAAGGAGTAAATAAACTGCAGAAACCAGACAGGGGCTTGGAGGAAGAGATAATTTGAAAGTTTTTTTATATTTTGGATGTTTCCTACAGTAATTGTTAACTATGATAAGTAGGGGCAGCTTTTACAGCACTGCAGTATACCTGACAGGAAGTGTGTAACAAACTGTTTCAATTGCTAATGCACTGATATTAACGGTGCAATCCGGGACAATTGTTCTATCAATAATTACTGAGACATGGTAAAAAATAGTGCCCATTGCTTGATGTAACCAGCCAAATGGAGGCCCAATAATTGTCTCCTGCATCAAACTATAAAATATAATGACTTTTGAAGGTTGAAGTTTATGAGAGCAGTTCATTATGTGTTCCAAACAATGTTTTATTTTGCTATTGTTTCTTCATTAGGAGGATAGGAAGCACTGTAGCTGAAATTGGGCTCAAGGGAACCAGTGTCTACCAGTTGTTTAACCTTGTGACATTCCACTAAAAAGCACTACTTCTTCTGAAATACATAATACATGAACTTCTCTGATTGTTTAGCATTGATCAGTACTCAAGTAAATTGAGTTAGTATCTTATTAACATAAACAGCAATGCTTTAGTGATCCTCTTCACCCTCCCATGGTATATCAGGTGGCTCAGGGATTTCTGCTTCTTAAAATCTGCAAGTCAATTTAGAAAGCCGCGCAGTAAGAAAGAGCTTTAACACAGACAGAAAAGTGTTTTGAAGTAGCATCCTTCTGATTGCAGATGCATCCACTTTAACCTCAGTATTTAGCTTCCAGTATAGATTATTTCTCAGACTTCTTGTCCTCTGCTGTCAGACCTAGCTGCCGTCACATTTCTTCTCTCTCCATGTAACTGTGCCAAACTATCTAGCCTTTGCATTTTCTGTAGCTTTAGAAAGTTTTAGAAGCCTATTATGTATTTTTCTTTTCTTTTTGTAAAACATGTGCGTGCACATGTAATTTCTTTAAACAATTTGACACAGAAGATGTTTTCCTTTTGCCATGTTGATTTTTCACCCCTTTCACTTCTCAAGATGCAGAAAAGCAAACTGTCTAAAATGTGCCAAACGTTTCAAATATAAAGTGGAATTACCGAGCCTACTTTTATCATCAGTTCTACATAATGATAATTGTCAGAGTTTATTTTTAACTCTCAGCAAAAGGTCAAAATGAAATATTATGTAGAATCAGGGGAACATGCATGATTAAGGCTAACCATGTATTAAGAGCATTTCAAATCTGAAGAGAGGCATTTCTGTCTAAATTAAAGATTGATGTTGTGAGAGCTTTGATTTCATAATGTTGTCCAGACTATCAAAGATAGTTTCCCTAAAAGAAGGAGAGAAAACTTCAAAAAGGCCTTTTCAAGACTGAATTCCTAGAGATTTAATGTTTCAGCATCTCTGACAGTTCTGAATCCCTCCCTACTTGTCAGAGGAGGCCTCAGCTGTTGCAGGTGATGTTTTGATCCCTGGAGTCACAGAGGCATAGGAAGCATGGGGATATGCCAGGCCTAACCCCAAGTTTGAGTCTGCCCCTTTGTGCTCAAGCAATTTTTTGAAAAATTTACCTAGATTAATATCTCAGAGCTAAGTGGGACTGTGGTATATATACTACTCTTTGCTCAAAATGCAAATTTTATCTTTTGCATGGCAAAAGTATTACCAGAATCCAAAAGGCAATACATGTACATACTCATCTGACAGAAGATGTTACGTGGTATCAGATCAGAGAGCTTAGTGTCTTAATCTGTGTTTACTTATCACTAATCCTATTCTCATTCTGCTGCTAACTATCATTTATTGTTAAGTATGATTCATTTTTCTGTTCATATACAGACACTCCAGAAGTGGGATAACCCGCAGTGAGATACTGATTTCTGGATGCACAAGGCCACCTTCATGGTTCTGTGAGATGAGCTGGTATCTGTAATTCTTTTTTGGGGGTCACTGAAGTTAATGTTCCTTCAGAGTAAGAGTAAATCCAAGCTGTCATCTTAGCCGACAGTAAAACATATGACCTTGAGAAAAAAGGGAAGTCTGTGTCCTAGATCTTGCAGTCTAGTCCTCAAAGAAAATAGGGAAATTCCCTTCTGGGACTTCATATTGGTCCAGAGGAGCCAAATCAACAGGGCCATTAGTCTTCACTATTCTTAGTGTAGAACAAAAATCCTAAAATGCTTATCTGGATGCAAAATAGTAATAAAAATCATGTGAATCTAGGGCCTAGGGCTTCTTGTGAATCTTCCTTTCCTTGCTAAACCTGAACATACTGTTCTGCTATTTCTGGATCACCCAGTGCTATCTATAGACTTTCTAGAAGATGTTGTAGGTGGGTGAGCTGCCAGCAGGCATTTTTGGCATTCACTCCTCTGAGCACAAGAAGCTAATTGAGGAATTAGCTGGGAGCAGGTTGCCCACGGCCTTCAGCTGTGCACAAGCTTCTTGGTACAAGATGGCTCAGGAAAGAGGTTTCCCAAGGGTGAACTGTCAGTTGTGAGGGAAGGTTTATTTGCTGTGGATGGTAGTGGCAGGTGCTGGTAGACATGAAGAGCTGGGGAGGTAAGGATGCTCTTAACTGTATGTAACTGTGCTGATTACTATGGTATGGCACGGAGCTGTGTGTGCTTCTGAGGGCGGGCCTTTTCACAGTGGGCTGATCTGCAGGGCCCCACCTCCTTGGTGATATTGGAATGTGCTTGTGTGTGTAGCAGCAAAGGCAGGCTGAGCTTTGTGGAATTGGTCTAACTGGCTTGGTTATACCAAAGCCTGGAAGCATATGTGCATGAACACTTCTGTAATTAATGTGTGCATAGATAATGATCCTTGTTGGACCAGAGGTTTAGGAGTTAAGTTTCCATTCTAACAGATAAAACTACTAGGACTTTTTAAAATCTTCCTTTCCAAGATGAAATAGCAGCTATATTTCTATGTAATATCCTATTTCTCTAGGATGCAATCTCTAACTTTTCTGTCTAGCATCAAACTACTCTCTTCACTCTGTTTCTAGGCCATTTCCCAATTGCATATTTTGATTTTTCACTTTTTCTGTTTTAAACTAGCACCTCTATTTCTTACTATTCAACACCATCTATTTTAATATCATGTAGCTCCTACTTCTTTTTAACACTTATTGCTCTAACTCTCCTAGTGTATATTATGACACAGGATTATAGCACCAGTTTCTATAATTCAGCTATTTTGATTTGAGGTGAAAGGTTAAATTACTGCTTCTCTTGTTTATTTTCAAACCTATGGAAATATTTCAACTCTGTAAATATGATCTGTTTAGATTTTGTTGTTGTTGGTCCACTTGTATTTCTTTTTGAGAAGAAACTTAAGAGCTGATTCATTGCAATAGACTTCTTTTAGCTCATGATTTTTGGCCACCCATCATTCTCCATTGCAGTTTTACTTACAGATATATTTTCAGAGAACTTAATTGAGCATGGGTCAATAATATATGTGGGATATCTAGCTATGATAATTAGTTATCTGAATATTTTCCTTACTAAAGTCTTTAACAAACCAAAAGTGTGTTTTAAGGGTAAACAGGGGTCATAGGTCTGAGGGTAAACAGGAGCTAAAAATGCAGGTAAGGAGTGATAAAATTATCAGAATTTCATACATTGTTGAAAGTCTTAAAGGTTACAAAGGAATGCCCTTAATTTTCTTTATATTTCCTCAAAACCTTTTCAATATTTTTGAAAGGGGCTGAAATTATTGGAAGTTATGCAGTGGAAGGAAAACATGGTCCTTGTTTAGGACATCTTCTCCAGTATTTGAGAGCTTTTGCTATTCCCCACTTCATAGCGAGGTCATTTCTGTAAATATCATCCAGATGTCTGTCCTCAGGGTCTCTGTAAATATGGCCTTTCTTGTGAAGAAGGGCCCACTCTTGTGCCTTCACCTTCCTCTTTATTTGTTCTCTTCCCACTGCTTTGCAATGTAGGCCCACTCCCAAGTATTGGTTTTTGATTTTTTTTTTTTTTTCCTCTTGATTTAGGTAGCCATAACTTTTGTCTTAAGAAGTATTTTGATATGCAGAAGGCACACAAAGTAAACCCGTAAGTGATCTTGCCATATAGATATGCCTACACTAGAGCAGGGTGAGGGAAAAGAGTGATTTGGAGATCTTACAAACCCGCCTGGGTTGACCCTGTGTCCCTGCTCTGGGTATCCCTGCTTGAGCAGAGTAGTTGGACTAGATGATCTCTAGAGGTGCCTGTCAACATCAACCATGTTGTGATTATGTGAAATGCAAAATTTAAGTTTTCCAGTTAGTTTATATGTTTATGCAATTATTTACTTGAGGTTTTTGTTCAGTAAGCTGAAGGATAGTCATGGGGCCACAGCAGTAATACCTTGCATTTCCTTCTAAAGAGATCAACCATAGGAATTTTATGTTATATTTGAAAGCACAGATATGTAATCAGAATGAAGAACAACAAAATGCAGGTGATAGTTTTACTGCATACAGCTGTTTCTTAGCAGGCTATGAAACACCCTAACATATGAATCTACTTCAAAGTGGTAAGCACTTGGCAAGAGGAAGTTTCCAATTTCTTTGTGTCCATGTAAATTCTAGAGGATTTATAATTGAATTCTGATAGACTTCCTCATGTCTGCAGAGAAAATCATCAGCAACATTAACATAGTAAGAGTTATCAGAGCACCTGACAATTTTGCAATCTGTATGTGGCTTTTACTGGAAAAAGCTGGTGAGTATTGCTTGATTAGGAGCCTCAGAAGAGCTTATTGAAGGATCATTTTTTCACTTGTTTATCTGAAATAACTCGGGTAACTTAAGAAAAACCTTATCAGAAAGGTAATATCTTATGAAAGATTTTAACTTTAAGTACTTTGAAAGTGTAAATGTTATGAATTATCTATCAAAAGATATCAGAGCCAAATTATTCTTGCATTTGAAATGTCTTCTAAAACTGCATTTGATTTAAAATAAGATTTTAGAAGTTGTTCATTAGACTAATTTCAAGTCCAATTACCTTTTGTAAAGATGGATTGAAACTCTTCTCTAAATGCATGCATTTTCTATTCATCATTTAGAGTTTAGTTTTTAAAATATTAAACTAAACCAAGAGCATATGCTTTTAACAGACTGAAATCAGAATGTGTTTAATTCACTTTATGTGCAAGGAATTGTTTCTGACTTTTTTTTTTTTCCCCCCCTCCCTTTACTAGAATACAAGGCCTAAGTGTCCTAATATCTTTAAGAGTAGGCATAGTTAATATTTTTATCTTTACTTCAAAAAGAATTTGGTAAAGGTATTTATCGGAATTCATCCTTTTTCTGCAGTTCATGTAATCTATTGTGACTTTTTAACTGTCAGAGGCAGTTAATAATGATAACTTGAAGGTTTCTTCTTTCTGTGCACGAATGTAAGTCACTTACTGGGACCTTCAGCTCAGCAGCTATGTGACTGTATCCAAGCAGATATTTTTCAAATTGTCCAAATGGATATTCCAAGAAGTCACTGACCACTTTTTGTAAGTGCGGTTCTAAGTCTATCAAGATATAAAAAGAATCAGGAGGACAATTTAGTGCATGGAGTAGTCAGGGCTGAGTCCTCAAACATTAAGTCTCTGTTTATGCTTGACATAAAGTTGCTTCTTGATCTGTGCTGAGGGGGCTGTAATCAAAGCGTCCACATCAGGTAACTGCATGGAAGCAGCCACTTGCCCTTTGGCATATCCACAGGCTAACAGGCAAATTGCCTGACTTGCAGCATAATTCCTGGCATTAATATTTAAAACAAGCATGGTATATCATGGTATACCAGAGGATCTAAGTGACCTGTCACTGACCAGGTTTATATTTCTTTATAAAAGCAAGAAACAGAAAAGAAATAATAACTTAGCTAGTTCTTCCTTCCAGGACAGCTACTAGCCTATTAGGCTGAAGCATTCAGGCATTTTGGTTAAATTTTTTAAATAATCAGAGTAAATCAAAATCACGCATCTTAAAAAGGAATCCAATCAAGTATTCTCATTATGCCCATACAGATATACATCTGTATGCATCTCTACATCAGCTATATACCTCTAGATATACAATCACAACTGAGAGGAACACAGACTTTAACAACCCTTAGAGAGAAATACAGAAGTTTGAAGCCTAATTAACAGTAACGTGAGCAGAAATTTGATTGAAAATAGATGTTAAGGCCAAGTTGTTCATACTAAGGAAGAGAGTGCATGCCAGAGAAATACTTGCCTATTTAGCCTTTATTAGAGGGGTTGTAAGTGGAGTTTCTCACCAGCAGGATGGCAATATCTGTATATTTTTTAAATCAGAATTAATGGCAGGATCTCCTTTAAATACTTACGTACTAATGTTGAGGGCAAGAGTACTCCATGCTATTTTTTTATACAAAACAGAGTCATTAATATTCAGGATGGATCTATATTCTCTTATGTTTGCCCTGTACCTCCGTCTAGTTTTGTATTGCAGTTAATCTTGCAGAGAAGGGGAGCAGAGGGGAAATACCCCTGTTACATTTTTTAATATGGTTTTAATACAGTTTTTATGTCAGGTCTGCCTACTTGAATATTATACTTTTTAGCTTTCTTTGACTAAAGAGAGCATTTTCAAGCTTTGATTTACATTAATTTGTACCTGCAATGTTTTATTACAGATATTCTGCACAGATTTGGAGAATGTGATACCACAGTTCTGAGTACAAACAGTTAAACAAACAATCTGAGCTGATTTTGAATCACTTAGAATTTGAATTTTCTTCTCATTTTCTCTTTGATATTTTCCTTCAGTCAACACACTCTCTAGCACACGAGGATGTTTTCAATAGAGGAATGCCAATAAAAAATGAAACTCTCAATCCTATATTCATATTTGAAGCCCATCTATATCTGCCAGTTTGAAAAAAAAACAGTATCTTTGCAGAAGAGTAGAAGTGTTACTTGCTCTGGTGATAAATTTGTCATCAAAGACATAAAAATTAAATTCAAGTGTCTCTTCCAAAGATTTTACTCTTCCCTCTTTGGATTATATTCATTTATAGTTTGCACTGAGCTACTGCAAATGAACATGCTCTTCTCAGACTTCAGTAGCACTGTGTTTTCAGTGGATGGGTTTTCATCAGTTTCCTCTATTTTTATCTTCCCTTTCCCTTTCTTAAGCAGATGCAGAATTTTTGTGTATGCCCCACCACATTGTCATAACTTTTTACAAGGAGAATCTTCCTCATTAATTGCTTGGCTCCACATTCATATAATGAAAGAATATTTTAACTTGAGTGAGCATTTATTATGTACTTAGGAAAAAAAGAAACATTTATTTTGCTACGTTTTTGACAAGAACAGTTAGTTCTGGACAAAAACTTAATAGAGCTGGCCTGAATTCCTGGCTCTGCTGCAGACCTTCCTTTGGAAGCATAAACAAATCATGGAATTTTTTCTTTGCCTGAAGATTCTATTCTGTTAATGGGAGTATTAATATGTTCCATGTCTTGTACTGTTTATCAAGAATGCAAGAGATAGTATCATCATACAGATAATATATATCTATATACTTTTAATATATATTATATGTATATGCACACACACATATCCTATTTAGAGTGAAAAATTCTTTGCAGCTGAAATACTTCCCCAATACTGGTAACCAAGTGTTAAATATTTTGGGGATTTGTCTCTCTGAAAGCAGAAAGAGACATTAATTTAGACCTGGCCATATTGGCCACACAGAGATAGAGGAGGGAAAATGGCCCCTTCTGCAGCTCTGGTGCTGAGTACACTGCAGGATTCAGCGGCCTGTTGGGTCCCATGGGGGCTCTTGGCTTTCCATGGGGTTCTTGGCCTTCCCTTGGTGCTCCCAGAGCTCCCTTGTGGAGCTGGGGCTCGTGGAGGAGCCTGCTGTTGTTTTGAGGTGATGAACAAGTGACCGCTGGATTTGGTCTCCGCTTCCATTGAAAGCTGTTTCTCGTTGCTTCCATCCCATGAACCTGATTTTAACATTTTCTTCCAGTTATTGAAAACTACTGAGTTTTCCACTCTGCATTCTTTCACAAGCTTCAGCCGGAGGACAAATACTAATGCTGCTGCTCCCAAGCTAGGAGGAGCGTTTATTGATTTATTGGTACTGACAGACTTTACAGTTTCAATTATTATTATAATGTTATCTGTCCTGCTCAGACTTTTTTCAGACTGAACTTATAAAGACTTTTAATGGATTACTTTGGTCCTGTCACCAGTACTGGTTACTCATTCCTTTCCCAAACTGTACAGATACCATCCCCGGTAGTGAAATATAAGCAAAATAACTATATTGAAGTGGTTGGAAACTTTTTGCTAGTAAAAGAAAATAAAGTTTCTTTGTATATTGGTCAAGTTGAGATGAAATAATGGAGCATATCCAGATTACATGAAGATTATTTAAAAACAAAACAAAAACTTTCTTATGTAGTGAATGAGAAAAGAGAAAACCTGGGAAGAAATAGGGCATAATGGCTTGTAATGCCCATACACATACAGGTAAAGTGATAGAGTAGTGAGTAAAGTGAGTAAAGACAGACATATGTGTCGGAGGTGTCCCAGGTGATGGGTAACAGGCTGTCTGGGCACAAGCTACTTCAGCAGCAGAGAGAAGCAGGAACAGGTGGAATGGGCTTTGTACAGCCAGACATTTGAATTGTCCCAAGAGTTGACATGTGGTGCAAGCAAATGCTTGCTGATCTGTTTTGTAACTTGAATATCTGAATTTGTGATATGTGATCACGGAATAGAACATGACATTTTCCTAGGATAGGAAGGTGTAGCTCCTGAAAGCAGTGTTTTGGTGGTCTGAATCACAGACAGGTTTTTTTTATTTAAAACAAAAAAGTCCTAAAGGAAAGTAGTCATTAATAAGCAAAGGTAATATACTCAACTTCGTTTTTGTTTTTTTTGGTTTTTTTTTTTTTTTTCTTTGCATGTTGGATAGTGTATAGTGGATGATAGCAGTCATTGCCCTTGCCTTTCCACACGTAGAGGAGAGTGCAATCAAAGCAAGGCTCTCTGGGCACTGCACACTGCTAAAGCCTTCTGTTGCCAAAAAATATATCCTGTTTGTATGCAGGGGCTTTACAATCATTAAATATAACAAAATCAGCTACAGGATAGCTTTCAATAAGAATAAAGACTGTCATGAATGTATGTCCAGGTTTTTGGGATGTAGCATGATTTCATTTGAACATGACAACTTGCACTTAACAAAAAGACTCCTTTGGATGTGGTTGTCTGAGGGTATAATAATAAGATTTCTTCTTCTTCCCTGCCAGTAACAGCAGTGAGTTCAGGACAGTTCCTGTGTAGACGTGGAATTTTGATTTTTCCTACTGTGAACATGTTGGGCTTTCTCCAGTGGGTCTGAAATGTATTTCTGGAGTAGCCAGAATCTCCTGATGCATGTAGTGCATATCTGATTTATTTTTCAACTAAATCACAGACAAAGGGCAGATATAGATATGCTTCATGCATTTTATGGAGAACAATTTGTGGTTTATTGCAAGGGCTGACTGAGAAGGAATTTAAAGGATGTAAAAGATGGAATGTGGTTCTAAATCTGATTTTGATGTTATGCTCTGTAGCTCTGGACTGGGTAAGAATTTTAAATTTCAGTTTCTCTATTTTCCAATTTATGGAAAATTATGATTTTATTGATTTATGCTGTAAGTTGAATAGAATCTAAATTTGTGTTTTATCTAGAAGATCTAAAACTCTATTTTTTCTAGATTAAAACCATCGAAACCTAGCAAATTTTAATTAATTGTAGTCATCATTAAGTCTTGACAAAAAGTCCTGGGGCCAAAAATGAAGGGGAAAAAAAGACCAAAATTCTTTGTCCTGATTCATTATATATATATTCATTGCCAAGGAAAATATTTCAGAAAATTATTGTAATTTTTGTGGAAGATGAAATCTTTGAGTGTGGAATGAGTTATTTGTTTTTCTTTTATTAACCGCAAAATAATTAATTTGAGAATGTGCTGAGTGCTCTTATCAGTGAATAAGGAGAATTCTTCAGTCAATTGTTCAAAGATGGGCCAAAAAAAAGAGCCTCTAACATAGGTAATTACTTGCATTTCTCGGGTAAACTCAGTCATTCTAATGATAACCTTGTTATTAATTTATTAGCAGAATTTATTTATTTATTAGCCGGAGTAATAGAGCACTGTATCTACCTAGCAATTACCAGAAGTCTGTCCTTGTCTGCAGGAAAAGGCATGTTCATAACCATGTAAACCACCAAACATTTGCTTATTTGGCAAGCTAAGCTCTGTGTCTGTGTGTAAATGTGTGGGTATGAATGTGCCACTCGTGTGCAGTCAGGCCAATGGTCCTCGCTGAAATAATCCTTGCTGGCTTTCTGTGCTTCAGTAAGTTGAAGTCCGGTTCTTATGACAACACCAAGCTGACTGATGAGGGTTATTTCAAGTATGGAAGGTGTGTCACTGAAAAGCAATAGCACTGATTTCTGATAGCAAAGGAAGTGTGCATTCTCCCTCTGCAGTTTGGCCACTCTAGCCAGTTTTATTTTTACTCCTTAATCTCATCAACTTGTTAATGAAGGAGGTATTTTCCCACAAAATATTAAGGCTTTAAAGTACAAGTATTTCTTCCAGACGTAATTTTTGAGGAATGCTGGTGCCTGTAAGAAGGGCTACAAGTCAGAATGACTGCCAAGAAGGGATGATTGGTATCGCTTTCCTGGAATATATGTCCAGACAGCTCTTGCAGAGCTCTTTAAATTACAGATTAATCAGTATGATATAATTTGTATGCGTTTTATGCATTCATTTTCAAGAAAATGAAATTAACCACTGTAGAACCCGTTCTACAAATTGTACTAAAAAAAATTTACTAGATCCAAATTTACTAGAGGAAAAAAAAAACAAAACTTGAAGGTAAGGAATCTGGAGTCTTTCATTGGTGGCATCCCTTTAAATAATCAAAAACATAGTCTTGACATGTTGAAATTGATATCAAAAAGCACACCAGAATGTTGGGATGCTCTTCAAGAGCACAGCCTGCCTGCAATGTTGCTCCGTGTGAAAGAGGTGATCAAAGAAGCGATGATGACAAAGAAATGAAGTAAATCCACTTATATTAACAAATACTGCGAGAGCAGGAAAAATATCCCCAGCCGTATCTGTTACTCCAAGTAGTAATATACTGTCTGCCTCAGCCTAGAGATCTAAGGAAATATTAGCAGAAAAGATCTATTGGCTATAGTTGGGGGGCGGGGGGGGAAAGCAGGTTAACTGATGCAACTAAATTTTCTACCTTCATGGGTCAGTTCTTTGCTTCTCTGCTCCTATGTGTGAATGTCGTTAAGTCTTGCAGTTTTCAGGGAGATAATTGACCCAGATTTTCCTCGCTTAGGAGCTCGGGAGAAGCAAATGCCAGCCCTGGGACTGAGGAGTGCCCGGCTCTTCCCTCTGCCCTTGGCCTCCTCACCCAGTGTCGACACTTACCTCTGCTGGGGGTTTTGCAGACATAGATAAATTGTAATCACATAATAGAAGAGCACAGCCTCGTATTTCCTTTCTCAGAGTAAGACAAGCACCTTTTGCAGAGAACTTACACACAGTAGTAACTTGGATGTGACAACACTGAAGTCAGGTCCACTTGAGTGAGTATTGGAGGGAATCTCAAACAAAGGCTGACTTTTCTTGTAGCTATTGCTTCCTTGGCGCTAGGCCAGGGGATTTGTTTTATGGTTAGAGACTGTTTTGCTGCCATTGCTGTAAACTGATTAAATAGCGAATTTAGCTTTTGTTAGGAAACTGTTCAGTTTGTCTAACAATACACAGGCTTTGTTGGACTAAGCGTTTGTATTTGGTGGGATTTGCTGTAATGTCTCCTGGAAATTAAACTAAACTGACTCAGAAAGGCTAATACCTTTCTTGTAGGTTCATCCTTTAGTTTTTCATAACTTTATAAATGCCAGTAGCGCTTTTGCAGACCTTTGGAGGGAGTGGAGAAGGGGGAAAAAGAGAGAAAATGAAATGAATTTAATATGCAATTTGATATTGTAGAATTTTGCTCAGAAACTGTATTGACACCTATATGCCATTTCTGCTGCACATTATGCTTCAGAAAAGGGCATCTCCAGCAAGTGACTTCCACAAAACAGCTTCCCTGGGACCAAGCCTGGGCCAGCTAGAGCAGCAGCAGAGGCAACTTAGCCCCTCTCTCTCCTTCCTTCTCAATCCATAGATACTCTATGTATGTACTGATTCCTCAATGCATAGATACTCCTATTCCATAGGGGAAAAGGAGCCAAGTGTGAGCAGAATTAATGTGCCAATTCTGGCTTCAAGCAGAGCTGTACTT
>JAUBOD010000117.1:3472593-3552532 GCA_032353885.1 Nothura maculosa
CTCCCAGGTCCCTCTCTTCAGAGCTGCTCTCCAGCAGGTCGACCCCTAATCGGTACTGGTGCCTGGGGTTATTCCTATTTAAATTAAAATGGTAATATGGACGCATCTGTATTGTCCTACCTTGATCTCTTTGCACTGTTTCCAGAGAAAGCATTTGATATTTAAAAGAAAAGCATTCATTTTTCATCTATAATTAGCTCTGTAGCTAAAGTGTGTAAAGAGACCACAAAGATTAAAAGAGAGATTCTGCTTAAAAGCGGACCTGTAAGGAAACAAAGCCAAGTCTGTGACTTCCACAGTTCTTTGCTTTTAAGTCTATTGAGTCTTTGTATCTGGAGAGCAAGAGCCAAGGGAAAGGACATAAGACAAAGCTTTCAAGACCAAAAAAATAGAGAGGAGAGAAACTCAGATCTGTATCTTCCAGGCTTTAAAATGAGTTTAGTGCAGCCATTTGTTCTGGCAGTGACTGGAAGGGCTTTCTGTGGGCTTCCATTGCCTCCAAGAGAAGGCTTCAGGGTAGAGATGCTGTATTTGTTCCATGATCACGACGTGGGGTTGGTTCCAGCCACGTGTTTGGGGGCCCACATCACCTTCCCCTGTCTGTAAATTGAGGAGATGGTGGCTTCATGATAGAGCTACGTGATGAATCCTGCTCTTGGCACAGAGCAGCAGCAAGGCCGAGACATGGACCCACCAGGTTTGCCTGCAGATGGTGCCTGGACACCTCGGGCCTCATTTCAAAGGAGCCTGGCACTAACACAGTCCTCCGTGTAGTTATTTCTGTGCAGGCTATAAGTTATCACTTTAACATACGGACATATGGATGTTGTGTGTTTTACACTGGTGTAATCGTAAATCCATGTAATTAAATGCAAAGTATTTTCAAGATGCTGACCCTTGCCTAACGCTACAAAGCAATTTTTATTGTTGGTGGCAATCCAGTTGGTTAGTTAGAGATAACTGAAAGGATAGAGGAGCAAGTGAAATTAAATAAACATGAAAATTGAAATTTTGCTCTTAGAAGTGTTACTTAAGTCATTAAGTAACTTACCATAAGTGATTTAACTATGGGTAGCTCATGGAGGATCTGTGTCATCTGTTGTATGTGAAATGGTGAAGAAGTTCTTTGGTTTTAGAAAAATTTTTTAGGAAAATGCTTGAATACTGATTTCTGACAAACAGCCAGACGAGAAACAAAAGAAATCAGAAAGCTTTTCATTATGTCTTAAAAGATAGATACACTAGCATGGACTAGTAGTACCATGTCAGGCTAACTCACTTTCGGAGTTGATATCTTCTGTAATTATGCAATTATGATGTTTAAAATAACCTTTTCCTATAATTATCTACAAGTTTTTTGATTTAAAAAAGAAAAGCTACTACCAAAACTAGATATTGAAGGATGTTATAATTCCTAATACCGTTTTAAAAAGCAATTATTACCACATACTTTATGGCTTTCCTAAATTCATGTCATTAGCTTATATACTTTTAGGAGATACTGCAGTGTTTATTACCCAACTCAGTGGGTACATACAGATATATGCAAAGAGTACAAAGGAGGTGTAAATGTTACTTATAAGTAAAATTTTTATTAAGAGTGGCTATGAAAATAGAGAAAAAAATCTTGTAAATTGATATGCAGGCTGCATTTTGCCCTGTAGGAAAATGAAGTATGTGCTATTAATTACTATTAATATTTTATGGTATGCTGAAAACGAATAACTAACTAAAACTGTAGAACAGAAATCTATGGTCAGCGTATTTCTCAGTGAAATAGGGCAGAAGAAAAGGACAAGCTTATAAAGTTCCTTGAAAAAGTAGATCTTAACATAGAGCGGTAGCAGAAAATGTTTAAAAATCAGATTCCAGATGACTTTTTCCCTCAGCTATGTGACCTTTTATTCTCAGCATATAAGTTTCAATGGATATTGTCACCTACACAAAATTTTATAGCTAGTTATATACTGCATAAATCTTATGGAACATGAGAGTGTATTCAAATTGGATAAAATGTATCTCTTAAAGTCTTTTTGTTTTATATGTACAAATCATTAAGAATTAGCAGCTACTAATGGAGGAAATTCAGGTATTCTAACAGATATTCTTCATTTAAAAAAAATCACTGTGAGAATCGGGAGGGGGCTCTTACCTTTTTACCAGCCCATGAGCTGTTCCAAAGGAGGTTTCTTGGATGCTTTTGTGCATTTTTAAACTACAGTTCAAACAAGGACCCATATGGAACCTTTTGGCTTCCTCCATGCTGTAGCAGTCAGTGGTTCTGATAGTCTGCTCGGCCGCACATTGGGTTGGCAAGGCTCAAGTGCTTGTGTTTACCTGTCAGTGCAGTTTTTCTAATGGTTAGTATTTGTTTTACCTTTTGAGGAGGCGCCTTTGCTGTTCATGTGTAGCACAGATGGAAGTCTGAGAACTGTATTAAACTCAGCGCCGGGTGCAGGGCGAACTTCTCCAGATTTAACTTCTCCAGATTTACCGTGCGGCCAAGCAGCACTCGCTGATAATGAAGTGGGTGATTTATGAATACTGAGGGTACGGTTAGCCTGGACCTGTTGACTTCTAAAAGCAGAAAAATGCACGTTGAGCCTCTGGAACCATAAAACCTTTTTATGCTGGTAAATGCTTACTGTGCATTAGGGAGCTGACCTTGCTGCCCCAGGACATTTAATTCTTTTTTTTTCCTTCCTTTTAAATTCCATGAAATGCATTGTTTCTCTACTCAGTGTTATAACGATATCAGCCTGATTTTTCCTCCCATAAGATTTATACTTCATTGATTTCTCTGCAAGTCAGAAATGAATTTTATTTTATTAACATAGAGGATTAGAAGCTATTGCAGCAGGTATCTGTCAAATGTGGGACAACATATCTCCTGTTACTACTTTCATGATTTCTTCTGTCAATTATTTTTGGTATTGCTACAACAGTGTTCATTAGATATAGCTTACTGAAGTCAAATTTAATGTGCCTCAAAAGAAATAATCCAACTTTCTGGTTGATTCATGAAATTCTGAGGTTTCCCGTTTCTCCCTATTATCTTCTGCGCTATGTGCTGGGTCACAGTCATGTAACTGTGTTTCTCTTCTATGAGCTTGAGTTTTATAACAAATTAACATTTTTATCCTGCCTAAAACTTTTGTGTTTTAGGTGAGTTATATGGAGTCTTGCATTGTTAAAGATGTGACATTCCCTTGAACTCTCAAATAGAGCTAAACGAATTACTCAAAGGTAATGTTCTGGGTACTGAATTAATGCAGGCAGCATTATTATTTCCTTAACAGCAAAAGAATATATTTTGTATTTTTCGACCATTACTTAGGAACTATATATGGGATAAAGAAATGTATTTAGTAGATAAGTTTCCAGATATTCTAAAGCATAACTGCTCTATAAACTCTATCTTGCAATCCTGTGCCCCGTGACAGACACTGTTTGCAGCACTTATTTTCTCAGGCCACCTACTGCCAGTTAACAGCCCACTGTGAACTTGGTGGCCTGTGATAATAGGTCACATATAAGCGTCAGGTAGGAATTTTGCCACATGAGGAGCAGCCAGGTGATCCCTGTGGGTTTGGACATGGGTCTCCATTGGAAGCATGAGCTGCCTCATTGGGTTGTCTCCCCAAAGCGCTGCCCCCAGTTGTGTCCTCGGAGCTGTAACCTTCTGGTGCTGAACGGGTCCCCGAAGCAGCCTCCTCCTGGTCCTTGTCCACAGGGCTCTGCTGGTGCTGGGGTGGCTGCTCCACTCCAGGCCGAGCTGGGATTTGCAGCTCCCAAGGGGTGTGTGGACAAGTGAGGAGCTGCAGAAGCGAACGCCGTGTTGCTAAAACTGCCAAGCACACCAGAGCTAAGGGGGAAAAGTGAGCCACTGATGAAAGAGGTGCTGCGAGTGCCACAGGGTGAGATCAGTGCTTATGGAGATCGTGCTCCCATAGCCTGGAATAGCTCAGAGGTGCTGGGAAATGAGAGTCTGTGCTGCTCTGCAGAGGTCCCGCATGCATTTTATCTCAACTCTTAAAAGCTCTGAACGCTGTTACTCTTTAATACCATTTTGTGAAATCTGCTGCCTTGCTGGTGATGTGCTGAGCCCTCTAACATACATTATGCAAGAGATTTTTGCTTTAATTTCTTAAAAATCCAACATAATATTTCAGCTGATCTTTCTTCCTCCTTTTTCCTGAACTAGATTTTTGTAGGCAATTGCCATATAATGTTCTTAATATGCAAGCATAGCTGTGTGTAGTAGTTTGTGTAGGCTCCTGTGCTCCCCTGTTCACTTGTTTTGGCCATGAACAGTGCCATTCATTTTACCATTCCTGCAGGAGGTGTGTTTGCCTCATCCATCTCTGCATCCTGCCTTCTTCTCTGACCTATGGGATAATATGGTGCTCTTTCCAAGACACAAAAGCATCTCACGAGAAGCTGAATTATTGATTTGCTCTAGGGCATCTGAACAGCTTGCTTTTTAATCAAGCTCAGGATTATTACAGTACATCAGACACTTTCAGTGTAGCTTTTTGAATATGCTATCTAAGTGTCTTGTTGCAGTCTCTAGTCAGTTACGATCAAGTCCTAGATCCTGATTTATTGTAGTTCTTTGTCCTTGGTTGCACATTGTGGTAGACCCACAAACAAGGTCTCTTGTAAGAAGTGGAAGACTTGAGCCTGATATTTCAGAAGTTTAGATGGAAAAGCAAATCCTTAGAGAAATTCTAGCTTATGAGACATGTGCATGTGCTTTGGAGGAGAAGTATCCACACAACCAGTGTGCAAGGAGCTCCTTGCTTTCCCACAGTGTATTCACCACGTTCTGCTGTTGTCTGGCTCTTGTTGACCATAATGACAAGGAGAGAAGGAGTTGTGGCCCTTTGGTTCTTTCTGAACCCAACTGTGATGGCAAAGGCTTAATGTGAAATCAATCTTTCTCGACTGCCACAGAGAAATATAGAAGGAAGATGCTCCCAACTTTGAGTGTTGATGCATTCAGGAACGAAGCCCTCAGAAACGGTGGAGGAGTCGAAGGATTGATTTGCTCTGAATGATAGTTAGAGGAGACAGCAAATCAATTTACTGAAGTGAAAAGTTTGTGGGAGGATCTGCAAAGACTTGAGGCTAGGGAGGACTAAGTTAAAGAATGCCCCAAAGAAACATGATGCAGGTACAGGCAGGCATTTCTGAACTGAAAGGAAGGGTAGAGAATTAAGTGCAAATCTCAAAGTAGCTGAGAATCTATTTCTGTGCTTGGGAATTCAGGGTAGAAGTAAAGCGAAGAGGCCAATTGCTGGCAGATTGCTTGAAGTAATTTGATAAACTAGAGAATCTGATAAACTAGAGATAACTGCATAAGAATTGAGAATGAAAGAGAGAAAATAAAAACTGATATTCCAGGTTTCTGAGAGAGGAACAAGACAAACTTTCAAAGTGAACCTCCCTTTTGGTTGAGAATCGTTCAACTGTTGTAAGGAGAATGCTGTTTAACACCTTACCAAAGAAGTGCAGTTTCTTTGAAACTCATTTTAGTTTTTCAGAGTAAGATTCTTCCACATTACAGTTTGCAGAAATTTAAACTGATTTACCTAAAATGGATCAATTGAGATTTTTTAGTATAGGAGAATATTTTTGTGAAGTGGGTGATAAATGTAAGAAAGACTTTTATATACAGGAGCAGAAAAACATTTTGATGGTGATTTTTTTTCTTTCTTTAAATCCTTTTTTTCCTGTAAGATTTCATGTAGTTTAAAAAGCTATTCTGAAGGGAAATTTTAAATTTTTATGTTATTGATATTGTATGTAATGCCTCGTGGAAGAGTGATTCCAGATTTTCTGTGCAGGGACCAGGGTGATAGGTGAGGAACAAGTGATTTAATTCTTTCAAGTGATCCAGTGGTATGTCAAGGACGGGCGTTCTATTTTGCAGTCTTGTATTTACCGCTGTTGGTCTTTCTAAGATTGTTAAAAAGAAACAGAATAGAAATTCACTGACTTAACATGTCTTGAAATATTTCCCTATATCAAAGGAAATTCAGAATTAGGCCTGTGCCTTGTAGATGTTTATTTTACGTATTTAAATTATAAGTTTTGCTGTTTTAGTGTGGTCTTTAGCATTTCAGCAGCCTTCCTGCATCCCTGCTGATATGTCTTTTGTCTAACATGAGTCGTGTGACACACATTCATTTTGTCCCATTTTGGTATGTATCAAACGCATCTGTGTTTAAGGGAACTCTTTTATGTATATTTTTGTATGTCATTTACCATTTTTTCATTATTTTAGCTGTATTTTTGGTCTTTAAAGTACTTCATTTTTCTTAGTATAATCAGTATACATCTACAAAGCAGAACAAATGTGTTTTCCCTGTTTCAAAAGGTTTCTCTTTCATTGGGCTTTTCAGTTCTTTGTCTAGTATCTTAATCTGCTGTATCTCATCACATCCCCTGCTGGAGCACCAGGATGGCTTTTTTGTTCTTCATTTTTATTCTAACTTACTGTTTGCTAAAGAACCAAGTTTCACAGTGGTTGCAGGGTCTTGTCAAAGTAGGGCTCTTGGGTCCCCACCCCAGCAGTGTGGGTCTTGCTGAGATCCTAGAGCCCCACTGTTGCCTCAAGGCCGAGCAAACAAATTTGGAAGGAGCAGCAGCAAGTTGGAGGTTTGTTTCTTGAGATACAGACTGGGCTTTGGCTTCCCTGCAAAGGTCGGTACATTGGAGTATTCAGTCTTGCTGTACTGTTACTGCCTAGCAAATTCCTCTTGGTTCAGCCAACAAGGCTTGTGTGACCTCCTCCTTATTTCTAAACACTCCATTTGAGAAAAATTTGGAATAGTAAAGGAAATAAAAATGTATTATTTTGCTTTGGAATACCAAGACTTCATGAATGTACAGTTCATAACGGCTTTTCATTGACGTAGAGTGTCATTACAGCAACCATTTGCTTTGTTATAGTGGCACTGACAAGAACAGTTAAAGGATCATAGAGAAAAGTGTATTCTCTTACTTCAGAAAGAGACCATTTAAGTAACTTCTATTTGATTTTCTTTTTCTCATCAATAATGTTTCAATTCGCATATAACCTATAATTGCATGTAGAAAAGGAAGTTGTGAAGACAGAGACTCCTCACTCAGCATTTTTTTTGAGAGAGGGAGAGAGGGAGATCTTTGTTTTTGTTGGTTTTTTGTGAGCCTTGGTCCAATCACAGAATCTTTAAGGTTGGAAGGGACCACTAGAGATCATCTAGTCCAACCTTCCCGCCAAAGCAGGCACACCTAGAGCAGGTGGCGCAGGGTGGCATCAACTGAAATGAGTTCAGATCTTTTGTTTCAATATCATTCCATAAAGTTTAGGGGTCAGAGCTGTAAAGGATATAATCCTAGAATGTCTAAAGGCCAGTATCATGTAAGTTGTGAGTGTGCTTGGTATTCCTTAGGATTTTGAACTTAAAACAGCAAGTTGAATGCAATAATCCTGGGATACGAGAATGTTTTTATGAACACTGAGTCTTGGGTATTACAGAAGATCTGAGCGGACTCACAGAAGCCTTTAGAAAATTATCTGCATCTCTGTAAGTGAATCCTTTCCCAGTTGGTTGCACATGGACAGAATGATGCATTTGCACAGCAGCCTCTCGTATTTGTATGATTTCACTGCCACTTATTTCCTTGCAATTGTGCTTAGAGTAATTCAGCATAGATAGTTTAGAGATCCAGTGATGGCAAATTTCTGTGTTTTACCCATGCCTTTCACGTGCCATCTTCCAAATGTTTATTTGCAAGTCTCCTACGTTGTGAGATATGCAAAACCCTCCACTTCTATCAGAATGATGCTCCAATGATTTTTATTTCATTAACTATTTCTAAAAGCTCAAATTATTTCTGGAATACCTCATCTGGAAAAAAGGAAACAATTCCCCCTGATAACCAAATTGCCACTTTCCCTAGCGTGTGTAAGAGCTCTGGATACAAAATAGTCATTTCTTCCATATTGCTTTCCTTAATCCGCAGCGATGGATTTTTTCCCTACAAAACAGAGGACAGTCTGCGGTGATCTTTTGATTTGTAAGCTCACATCTCTGAGCTTATCTATCTGAAAATGGAAATTGCTGTTATTTTGCACTTTCTTCTAACAGTACATGGCATTGGGGGAGGAGGGAGAGAAAGTGGAGTATTAAATCTTGCAAAGCTTGCCATAGAATATAAATGATTTCTTTGTAAACTGCAACAAAAGTGAAGATATGGTCTCTGTATCTTTACTTCTGATGTCCAAACTAACTAGACTATACATAAAGGTTAGGATCGTGTTTTGGATTCAGTGTTAAAGATACCTTTACTAACAGGCTAGCAAAAAATGCTGAAATTCTGAGAATTTCATTTTGCTCAGGAATCAGAGCTTGTAACGGAGATATCGAATCATCCCACTCCTTTGCCCAGGTTTCATGTGCCACTTGCAAGGAAGTCAGAGACGGAAAAAGAATTATTTGCAGTAACTCGCAAAATAACTCCAGGTATGCAGTGCATTATTCAATAACAGTATCCTCCATAATATGACAGGTAATGTCTTTATTAGGTGTGTAACAAAAATCATTTTCATCTGCATCGTCTGTGCTGAGGAGACTCGTCCTGATGCCGGGGGAATGATGAGGACTCATCTGTAACTGCCCTGACTTTGCTTTGTGGCCCGTAGTGTGTATGAGTGTGTTCAAAAAAACAAAAAACCCAAATAACAAGAGTGCTGCTAAGCCTGACTTTGCACCCTAGCGTAGAAATCTGCCGTAATACAGAGCCGTTTAGGCATCACTTTACAAGCAACTCTGCATTCAGTTTGGATTCTGTTCAGCAAGTTAGGAAACATGCTTAATGTTTTACTCAGGGACTTGATAGGAGAAAAATCAATTTCCAGGAGTATTTTTGTATCTCTTAAGGGATTATTTATGTTACGTGCGCCTGTTCTGGACATACTCTTGCCACCTAAAGAACGGTTTGACATTTTATTTTACTTCATAAACTAAGAACTACAATCTGCACTTGAAAAATCCCACGTTCTTTATATGACAAATAGGCACAGTTGGGGATAAGGAATATAAATAGGGTGACATCAAATGAAAAGAGCTGATGATCCAACAAGGCTTCTATAGATCTTGTTGTCTCTAATGTCAGGAGAATTGCAGATTAGTCTTGCTGCTCTTTATGAGTAAGCCTATTTATCAACTTTCTGGAAAAGCTAATTTAAGGTGGCATATTTTCCTTGGTTCTGCCACACTTCAAAGCTTAAAGCCCAGCACTTTGTCAGCCGTTCTCTCCTGGCTGTAAGCGGCATTTACAGATTCCCATTCAGGCCTCTCTCCACCAGCCGTGTCCTGGCGGGCTCAGATAATGTAATTTTAGTTTACTTGTATTAATAAAGTAAAAAACTAAGAAGACTTAGCACTTAGCACCATTATGCAGGTCAGACTTTATGCTGAGAGAGGAAGAGCAATTTAAATTGCAAATGCCATAGGAAGCTGGATTTCTATAAAATGCAACTTTGTCACGCTGTACAGAAAGAGGACAAGGAGCCCTAGAGAGAAGAGCCATTTGTGGCTGGTGGCAGAGGTTAAGGTATCTGTTTTTCTGGCCAACCTTCAGAAGGAACATCTATTCTGTGAAGGGATATAACAAGAAAAGCTGATTTTAGGAGTTCTGGAGAAAATATTCAGGAAAAAAAATATATAATCCTGGTTTTGCTACTGTGTACTACATTTTTAACATGATGCTTTATACTGGATTCACAAAATGGATTTGTGTACATTTATATTCATTCTTTAAAAGCTAAGTAGAGCTCTAGCAACTAAAACAAGCTGTTTGATATTATGTTCTTCTTTTTCTATCACTTGATGTGAAAATACCTTAGCACAGGATGTCACATTAGTTTTATATATGTAAATACTTTTGAGTCAGAACATGCAGTGCGAGAATATTTTATCACCTATTACCACTGAAATTTTTACATATATAAAGTAAAAAAAAAAGTTTTGCTTTTATCAAAATTGAAAGTGCTTCAGCTTCATTAGGATGAACTGAATTTGTGGCAATACATCTGAGTCTACAGTCAGAAATTGGGGAAATTTATTGTTTAAATGCCATAGCAACGATGCGCAGGCTAAAGCAGTTGTGAAACACAATATTGTATTGTGACTTAAATGTAATGAAATCAGTTGAACAGCCGTAGTCTTGAATAACATAGTGTGATAGATAAGGTGTTCCAGAATGCGGAAACTCTTACACTGAGCTTTAGGATAAATCCTTATAATTCCTGTGCATGACATTTCAAAATGCTCAGAGCTGTGAATATCACACCTGATTGCTTTTAAGTCAAAAGCTTTCATGTGAAGGAAATAATGTTTCAATTAAAAAGAAAGAGAAAAGGAAGTCATTTGACATTATTATATTGTGTTCAAAATCATGTACAGAAAATGAGAGCAAATTCAATAGGCTGCTGACTCAAAGCTGAACAAGCTTAAATGTTTGCATCAGCTGTTCAGGAGATGGTTAGGTCACAAATTTAATAAAAATGACTATATCAAGTCATGGAACTTGATGCCCTCAACTTCTGGATATTGAAATTTTGCTATTGCTAGGTATCAAATGTTGGCTTTTATTTGCCTTTGTCCCCACTTCAACTTTGTCATCATTTAGTGACTAAAATATGTTAATGTTCTCTGCTGTGCTTCGAACAGAGTGAAAATACAAGCACTGATAGTGAGTAGGAAGAGTTTCTAGCCTTTCTGCTATCTCTGCTTTGTGCTTGTGAAGCGATTCGTGACCGTGGGCCAGGTTTTTGCCTTAAAATTAAAAGAGTATGTGTGCACTTGTAAGATTAGGGAGCATTTTTATTTTTAATACCCCATGCAGTATCTGGCATTTCACGGAGGACTTGGAGAAAATCCCCTTCCCTTGCACTGAAACCAGTGGGTTGCATTTACTCTAAAAGTGCCCTTGAAATAGTTGTATTCGGAGTGGTTTCTCTCAGCCAACATCATCTTTCCTGCAAGGTGTTTGAGCATTGAATCTTGAAATGCAGATCTGGGGGTGGCCAACGATGGGATCCTCTTCCGACCCCTTTGGAAGGAGCAATGGGGTGCGCGGTGCCGGCAGCAGCGGCATCGTTCCCGCCCGGGTGACCTCCTTGCGCGGAGCGATAGTTTTATCCCTCTCTACATCATTATGTTTGCTGTAGAAAAATCCTGCTGTGCTACATCATAATAACATGTAATCTTCTTGCTCAGTTTAGCTGAGATTTAAGGAGCTGCTGTTCATGGAAGCAGTTTTCTAAAGTCTGATCTATAATTTACCAGAATCAACCAGGCAAAAGAGCAAGAGGCTTTATAAGAGGGATACAGCCCTTAAAACTCTTAAATGAAGATTAGTTTAAAGTTTTACAATCCGGTACAGAACCATCTGGCAAATCTCATGTCAGGCTTTGTTAAACCCCGGAGTTTTCCTAGTGCCTCCAGCCCCGCGCCCCCTTCCTGCCTCTGTCCTTCCCGCCTCCGGCAGCTCCTGCTGCCCTTGGCAGTGGCTCCGAGCTATGGGGGCTGTGGAGAGATGGGGGCTATGGGAGCTGTGGAGCGATAGGGGTGTGGACGCTGTCACCGCGGTGCCCATGGCGGGACAGACCATTTGTACGTGTGGCCTATTGCTTATAGTATCTTTATAGAGGCAGTTGTGAGGTAACAGCCGCCTGTTGGTGGCACTGTTGGAGGCTCACGGGGCTCAGCTGTGGCTCTTGAGGCCAAGGAATCTCTAGGAGGTCGCGTGGCGACAGCATGATGGGCGATTGTTCCTCTGGAGAGGAGCGTGGTGGTTGGGGCCACATGGTAGATCGGTTGTGTAGGCAGTGACGGCTGTTGGGGTGGGAAGGGATGGAAAGGGAAGAGTAGGGAAGAGAAAGGAAAGGGACTACCAGGCCCTTCCAGCAATGAGGCTGTGGGATCCTGGCCCATACCTCCATCTTCTGACTTGTCTGCTTGTTTTTTGGTGAAAGGCAGACCAAATGTTTCCTAAACACAGAACAGAAACACTCCCACATGAATCATTACCAGGCTTTGACTTCAGCTGTCCTATGGTTTTCCCATGTATTTCCTCCTAAGCCGTACAGATTTATTTTCATATTTATATAAAGCTTAGAAATATGGAGCAAAATAATTTCTTCTAGCAATCTGTCACATTAAATTATACTTTTTTTCACTTAAAGTAACCTTGTGTGTCTTTCCTGTTTGCCTTTCCCATGAAGGGTCTTAAGGGGCCACAAGAGAGGACTGCAGGAATCCAATTACCTGAAATCAACTTAGAGGCAAGGAGGAGACATCGTTAATGGAGATAAGCTCCTTCCCAGGCTTACAGCCTTTCTCTCTTGGTGTCATGATTAAGATGGTCTCTGTGGACAGTGAAATTAGTGTGCGTGGCTTCTTGATTAAGATGTGGGACAGAAAAGCAGTGGACTCTGCAGTTTCTGTTTAAAAAGATGTAGTATACACAGTTTGGGAATATACACCCAACACACCAACAAGAGGCCAAAGCCGCCCCTAAATACATATTAATCCTGCACAAGACATTCTTAATGTAATGTAGTTAATATACTACTTACAAAATATCTTTTGCTGTTTGCTTCCTAAATCTCACTTTAAGCAACACAATACTAAACTTGAAAGACAATTTCATAAAGCACTTTTGTTTTCCCCGTTTCCTGTAAAGAGCAGGAGTGAAATGCTGGGAGTCGCACAATGCTGCTGTAGCAATTTTGCAAGGCACCAGAGAAAAATGCATCATATTATCTTTGAATTTCAGTCTGCTTCTGCTTCTCACAACAATCAATAACCATTAGTATGGTGGTAGTATCTGTCTAGGTAATCTTAGGGCTTTTCCAGAAAGCAAAATACATAAACCAGAATTGTCATGTCATAATTTTTTTTTTCTATTTTTCAACCCTCAAATCCAGGGTTTGGGAGAAAAAAAAAAATCCAAATACCAGAAAGTGGAATGAAAGAAAAACGGCTGCTAGTTAAATACAGCCTGTATTTAGCATCAGAATAAGAAGTTGAAGAACAAGGATTGTTTCTGTTTGCAGCCAGCAATGGTTCCTTGAGGAGGAATTGAAAGAAAAATGGTAGCCTTATTTAATTGCAACAATTATGCATGGACCAAGTCATGAGCTATTACTAAGGTTATTTTGGAATGGTGGGTCATGAACTGGAGTGAGGCTGCAACTATGGCTGCATCTCAGAGAGCAAAGTGGGGCTGGGTATGGGGTGGATGGAGGAAGCCGGTGCTCAACAACCATCCTCTTCCTCCATCCCTTGCATCCCACCCTCCTAACCTTGGCTGGCACTGGCAAGCAGCATACCAGGAGACCGGGCAGAGAGAGGCCAGGGCTGAATCCCTTGGGGAAAACAAGATGGAAAAATCAGCAGCACCTTGTTATGGATCCTCCCAACTTGTGCAGACACCCAGGTCTGAATGTGGTGGACGAGGATGCTGTGGGGATGGAGGAGATCCTGTATGCACATATGTTATTGTAGCATTAGTTTGTGTTGTCTCAAATGTACAAGCGATTTCATCTTTTACTTTGGGAGCAAGACCCACCACTGTGGCCTCTTGAAAATAAAAATGAAGTCTGCCTTGAAATCATGAGTTTCATAACCTTTTGGAGTCTGTTTTTTCTTGCAGATATTTAAAATATATATTTGGCATATCTTTGGAAGATATTGCTTGTCAAGTTGTCATAAGTAATTGTATGTTTGTTAACTTACTGTTCCTAATAAACAACAGAAATATTCATGATGAATTTCTTTTTGTTTTTCCTTAAATAAGATTTAATAACTACTTTGATTAAATATTAAAGCTTTGCTTTGCTGCTGAAACCAAACAGAAAATTCCAAGTATCAATAAAATATTTTGTGCATAATATCTTTACTCCCTAGCCCTTCTGCTGGGTTGTATTGACTGCTGGCAAATTGATGGGAGTAGTTCCTAGGTGCTACAGTTGGAGACGGATGGGCTTGGCTCTATGATGGCCCCACAGGCCAAGGCTTCTGTCTCACTGAAAACACCTGGAAATGGGATGAGCTATGGACAGATAGAATGGGCTGCCATGGGGAAGCATTCCTGGGAACAGCACATTTCCCAGTGGGCAGGAGTGTTTACTAAGATAAAGGAAACCTGTTAAAGCCAATAAAAGCTTCTGTGGTCTCCTGTCTTTTTTTGCCTATGGCCGTGCCCGTAGTGGGGCAGCGATGCAGGATGATAAGTACTGATGTAGAGCAGAACGAGAGTCCCTCAACGGCCCGAACTGGTGTCAGTTCCAATGTTTCCCCTCCGCCTCACCTTCCCATGGCAGGAGCAACCTGCCGCCTTGGCTTTGCATCAAGGCTGCGTTGGGGGGACCCTGGCATTCCAGCCTGCTCCGGAAAGAAATTTTCAAAAATGACAAAGAACAGAGCAGGACAAGCGTGAGGGAGGAAGACAAGTGGGGAAAGACTATGGGCATGACCTGGGATTGGGGTATGAGCGGCAACAGCCAAAAGCCAAAGCTCTTGGTTACCTGATGAGCACGTGGTAGCATCAGACTGTGAATTGTCCCGTGGGCTGTTGCTTTTCCACAGGCTGAGAGCACCTCTGTGACGGGAGCTGCTGGATGAGGGGTGGGAACCACAGGAGCTTGTGGAAGGGGCCTGGCTGGTCACAGAAGCGAGAGCCCTTGGGTCAGGCACGGAGAGAAACTAATTTATTCTGAGAGTCGCGCGTGCCGGCGCGAGGAGCTGTAACGTGTGCGTGTACAAGAGCTCGGGGAGCCCTAATGGCACTGCTGGGACCACATCGTAATATCCAGGTTGAAATCATTCCATCTTTATCTCATTAGGAATATAATTTCCTCCTACGTGTGAAGCCCAAATGTCAAATTGAGAAGTGCAGGGAACATAAACAAAAGACTGTGGACATATTGCTATTGCGGGTTTATTTTTGAGTATTCATAGAAACTGCAAAAGGCTGTAGGAAGATGCTCCAAGCAAAATGGTAGGACAGAGGCTTCCAAAAACTAATACCTATTTTTAGCAAGTGTTTCTTCATGTTTGCAGGAGGAAGCTCACTGAAAGATTGCTTATCATTCACTTTTCTGGTTTGTTTAATTAATATATATATATATTTATATTTGAATAAACACTGTTTACAGAATCCACGAGGAATCTGTGTGCGTATCTCGGCAAGCTGTGGGTCAGTATTTTGGCTGTTGGCAGCCCGGTTGCTGTCATAGCAAATGCCACCCAGCGGCAGGTTTGCACCGTGGTACCTTGCAACAGGCCCAGGTTGCAGGTGCAGCACAGACACTGCTAGTTAAGAACGTGGGTCTCGATCTGTAATATTCAGAATATTTACCTGGCTGTGCTTGGCGATTTTTATGCAGCCTTTTGCTTCTTGAATGCCTCCTTCTTTTACTTCTGCATTTACTTTTCCCTCTTGCTTGCTGCACAATAATGTTATTAATTGGGCTAATGTGATACAAAAAGTGCAGAGTTTTGAGGAAAACTTTCTACAGAAATGGAGTTATTTCTTTTTTAATGTTGGTTCATAGCAGGATTTCTCATATGGAGTGGTTATTTTATCTTGGCACCACAATTGAAATATTTAGTAATCGTCAGAAGGGGTTTGGGTCCCTTTGATGCTTGATTAGTACACTTGAAGTAGACTATAAGGTGGAATATATTTGCTTCTATATACATGAACAATACCGCCTTTTCATTCAAGGTACATTTATTTTAACCCTATTTAGCATTCACTATATCTGTGGTTATTTTCTCTTGAAAATGCATTTATTATTTCAAGATTGAATCATGTTCAGTTGCTACTCCAAAATATAACATCACAAAAAATAGTGAGAATGATTGCTTAAAATGTATTATTACAAGCAATCCAAACTGCCAAACAAACCAGACAGTTAATAAGTTTTCTTTTTTCTTGGAAGTGAGTGCTGTGAATGTTCCATGCTAACTGATGCTACCCACAAACTATATTTTTTAAAATATTTCATATTAAATGACCATAGTTATTACATGTGATGTATCGCTGCGTCTCCTTGTCAGTCCTCGTTTTCTCTGTGGGCATTTAGATGACTTTGGTCTGTGACCTGGATAAGATGCTCTTTATGTTACATGTTGTGAAAGGCCTTATCTAAAGGGTATGTTAGAGATACTGTATTTCAGGAGGAGGGAGGAATTTATTATAAAACTGGCCCCCTAAATAGCATCTTTCAGCAGAGGAACTTCTTTTGGGAATCTCCTTGTTCCCACCTTGCTCTGGTCTATTAAAGAGCTTGCGAACGTGCAGCTTGTTGTGAGCTTTGTGCAAATGCTGCTGTAAAATGGCTGCCAATCGGTTTCAAGAGAGTTGATCCTAGGTTGCTGTCCAGTCTAGGGAATCTCTAAGCCAACCTCTGCCCTGCCCTCCTTCCAAGTGAAAGCTACGCTATGAAGATGAGGTTAATTGGCTGCAAAAATACCAGACCTGTAGCCTACTTGAAATGAATGCAGTCATGATTTGTTATGATTATTCCATATGAATTTTGTGAGTGACTAGTTGTCTATTCCCGCAAGGGAAGTTAATACTGAATGCAGCTGAAGTGGATAACCTGATGTGTACTTTTCTCTCTCCTCAAAGCACACGAAAGAAATGGGAAGGCCACAGACTCCTCTCAAAGAAACGCCCTTGGAGCCGTGGACTCAGCCGCAGGTAGGCTGGAACTGCTCTTCTGCATCTCTTCTCTAGGAAACATTGCTCTAAGTCTAAACTGAACTGAATAGCTGGGGCTCTAAAGAAACCCAGGACGTGTAGCCGTGTGGTTCTTGGCATCACGTGTCAGAATGATCTGTTTCAGTGTTTGGTTGTCCCGATCTTTTGTGCCATTCTTTCCGTGAAACTCTTGGGATCCAGCTCAGCTTTTTTTCCAATATAGAAATGCCAGCACTATCTTTACCTCAATTTCTGTTGCTTGTTTGCTTAGGATTTTGCAAAATTTTGCTTTGTTACATAGCTCTGTTTTTTAACATATGACACTCACTCAGGTCGGAACCTTCGGCAAAGGAGAAACTTAGAACAAAGCTAATTCTGTGTTGAGTGACAAGCGATCATGGACACTTTCTGGTGTAGAAATTCAGTTTGTAGGGTGTTATTTTAAAGGGGCAATCTGAAGGAGCTACCTATTCTATCATCCAAATCTATTCAAAAAGGAAGCAAAACTTAGTCATGCACTAAGGCCAAGGTAGGAGCTCAGCATGACGGGTGCTCAGCCTGAGCCAGGGTGCACCAAATTCCTTAGTCTCCAGCCTTAAAAACTAAATGCATGGAAATGCTGGAACTCACACTTATTTTGGAGGCCTATTTGCTCTGAAATTATGCGGCAAATGCAGTACATGCATTTAGAAGCAGAAATAAAACGTGCACATCTCAAGTATTGCTAACTGCATCAATACCTGGGTGCAGGTTTTATGAGTTGTGATGCTGACTGTGCAGGCTTTTGGGGGTAAGATCTATGGAGCTGCCTGCAATTTGATAGAGTTGATGGTAGGTCTTAAAAGGTGAGTTCTTTACTGTGGTCACGCATACAGGTATCTGTGTTTTGACAGCTGCATTTGCCACTGCTTTAAGTTATAGCTACTGAAGAACTATAGCTACTATAGAACTAAAATATGCAACGTTTTTGTCACTCCTAACCACTTTTATTATTTATTTATTTTCACAAGGGTATGGGGGGGATAGAACTGTTGCTTAAATAGAACCTCACGCCCATATGCCTTTTGTTTTGTGGCGAGAGGAAATGTAATCAACAAAATCAAAAACTGCTGGAGCCATTATTGTAGCAGAAAATTAAATTAGTTGTTAATTCTTCCATGGCTGTAATTCTGGCTCCTGCAAATCCCTCCTTAGATATTTTGTATAAAGTGAGTAAAAATTCATGGCATGGATAAAGGCTTTGTCTATTTTATGAGCAACAGGCAAATGATCCAAATGGTGCTCATAAAGCAAATGGTTCCCAACTCTAAAAGGAGGAGGAATATATTTAAAATCCACGGGAACAAACCGTTCCAGTTCCAGTAAAAACAACTTCTGTTTACAAGGAAGCACTGTTTATATGAAAGTGTGTTTTTTTGGCTCTATGCTAAAGGGAGACACTCACCCCTTCCTCTACTTAATAATAATTTAAAAAGTCATTACATTTTCCTGGGCTCCTTACTCCATGTTTGCTGTTCAAAGGTGCTTTGGGATATCTTTTTATCAATAGAGAGTTAAAAAGAAAGGAGCTGAGAGCAGAGCTTCCATGTTGAGGGCCAAGCAAGCAGTGAAGCAAGAAGGACCACATCTGTCTCC
The DNA here is from genome assembly GCA_032353885.1 of Nothura maculosa. NCBI lineage: Eukaryota > Metazoa > Chordata > Aves > Tinamiformes > Tinamidae > Nothura > Nothura maculosa. The sequence continues at coordinate 3,490,999 of JAUBOD010000117.1, forward strand.
TAATATCTAGGATGTGAGGAGCTGAGACGTGTCAAGAGATGGACAATTTCACATGGAGCTTTTAGCTGGAGGAAAAAGAGCTGGTGCTTTAGATGAGGCAGGAGGGAAAACGCTGCAGCTCTCATGCTCTGTCCTAGCCTGGGTTTCTCCTACCAGTTTGGTTTTATTTTACAGAAGTAGCCAAGACAAATGTGAACTGGTAGGGAAAATAGAGAGCTCCAGCGCTCCATGAGGCTAATTTTTTATTCTTTTCCTCCCTCTTCTTTTAGCTGTATTTAATTATCCAAAGAAATAAATATCTCTAATAAATTAAAGAAATAGGACTTTGCCAAAGTGGGAGTCGTTTTTCTTGTCTGTGCCTTTTAACTTGCAGGTTTCTGTGTCCCTTTACGGGAAGCCAGTGAATGGAAACTGATGTTACTGTCTGGAAAATAAAGTATGAGACACTCGTTCTCTGTGATCTCTGCCTGATAAATCTGGGACATGACTTTTCCGGAGAAAGAACATGTGTGGTAGTAGCTGCCCAAATAGGCTTGTCATTGGTTTACAAGCTTTATTTAAATGTTAAAATACCATCCATTTCTGTGGTTATGGTGGGTGTTTTTGCTGCTTTGCCTGATTAAACATTTAGCTGATAAACCCTGTCAAGGCTGTTCAGAGCTACTGCGGGTAAGAGTCCTATTTATAGGCTCGATTTTTATGGTCAGTTTGACACAGGACAATTTGAAGTCAAGCTAATCTATGATTGCTTAAATTTTTGACGTTTGCTGCCACCACTTCTAAATGTGAATTTTGAGGTCCTGAGACAATATCGATCCAGATTCTGGATTCTGATTCAGAATAAAATTATCTTGTTGTCCCAAATTCCTGGGAGGGTAAGTGTAGCAAGAAAAAAACAAAAACAAAACAAAAACTTTTGCCAAAATCAGGAATAAGAAGGTATAAGAAGGTATGATATCATAAAATTGCAGCAGTGGCAAAACAGGTAAATTTTATCAGTATGACAAATAGAGTAAAAGTTCTGCTATTGAATTGCCCAATACTTTTATAATTTAAACCTCTTTTATTCTGTTATGTCACTGTCTATTCAGAATCTAAAATATTGTTGTAGGCAAGTTTTTCCTAAAGAATTTGAACAGCAAAAATGAGGAAAGGTGGTAGTAACAGAGCTGTAGCTTTTTATTTACTTATTAATTCTAGCAGCTTTCACTTGCTCACGTAAATTAATGGCTAAAAAAGTCTAGTTATGCCAATTCTGGCCTAAATCAAGCATAATAGCTTTAATGAACACATTAATTTCAGGAAATTAATTAATTTAGGGGAATTCTTTCTTAGCACTCTTCCTGTCTCACAGCTGTTCACAATGTGTAGTTGAGACTGGACACACAAAGAACAGTCCTGAAGGTTTCTATTTTCTTCTTGTAGCTCCTTGTGAGGGTTAAATATCCAGGGATTTAGACTTGTTAATCTCAGGTAATGTGAATTCACCTGTTACATCAAATAATCAGCACCAGAATGGGTTTATTACCACCTGGTGTTACTAATGAGTGTGACAGGCAGGAACAATAAGATGCAGACTAAGTGCGAAGCCATTTTCCTCATGGGAGTAAAAGAGGCAAGTTATTTGTTTCCTCCTTTACTTTTACAGTTTTGGGGGTTCTTTTTGTTTGTGTGCAGTAAAAATGTGGAAATCCTTTTTTTTTTTGGGGAAATAGAATTACTTTTTATGGAAAGGCAAAAACACTCAGGCTGAAACCTAATTACGAATGATAGAGTGCAGTATTTTTTCTGCTCAATTTTAAAGAATCACTTTATAATCTTGGAACAGTGGATAACAACATCACTAATCCAATATTTTAACAGTAAATACGTTTGATGATGGGAATTGCTACACTAATCTTATATCCCTCCACAGTATAGTTAAGAAATCCACAGGGGGGTTTACTAATCAGTTTTTGTAAAGTAAATCAAGTCATGTAATTCTGGTTTGCTCTTACTGCCTTGCGAGCGCCGGCGGTGCCGTGTGCCTGCTTTTCTGGTCTCTCCATCAGTTCTGCACCCTCATGTGCAGCTGGGTTTCCTCTTCCATGAGTGGGAAAAGGAGCTTTTGGAGAGAAGAGTCTCCCATTTCCTTCTGGTAGATCCCGTTTGGTGTTAGCAGAGGTTGGAGCTTGCCCTGTTTTATGAGCCTGGTGCTGCTGGGAAGAGGAGAAGGGCTCCCAATCATAACAGCTACCTGGCCATGGGCACTGTGCTGTTGGCACGTGTGGGTTAAGCCATTTTAGACCCCAACTTTCATAGACAAGGATATATTTGGCAGTGTGGCTTGTGTCCTTCTTGTGTTCTACCAAACCATTAAAGTTGAAATGATTTTTCTATTTTTAATTTTAACTTAGAAACAATAGGATATTTTGCAGCAGGGAAAACTGCTGACCTCCATGGTTAATTATTTCAGAATGAGTAATTAATGAGAAATCTGTGCTGATGTGGAGCTGCACATTTTGTTCCTGCAGTTCACAAAAAGTGACTTATTTTTCCTCAAACCCTGTTGTGCTCCGGCTTACTTAGCTCACGGCGGCAGCCTGTCGGCGTCTAAATCAGTGCAAGTCACAGGGAAGGGAAGCTCTATTTCTGACTCGCTGTGTTCAGCTTGGGCATAAATCAGTCACCTAAACAGACTTCAGCAGTCTAGGTATACCCCAGTTACATTATGTTTTAGAGTCTGTTCTCTCAAAGTAATGCTGTTTTATTTGGTGCCTTCATAGATTTGCATATGCCTCAAGTGTATTTCATATTTAAATGAAACTTCAATTATAATCCTGAGCTGTGATGCAGCAGACTTAGTAAATTTAAAAAAAAAAAAAAAAAAAAAAAAAAAAAAGAGGGGGGGAAAAAAAATCCATCTCAACACAGAAGCAGTTAGGTTTCTAAATGCAATTAGATTTGAACACATAAATTCTAAATGAGCAGTCCAATCTTAAGACTTTATTTTGCACCTCTGAGCAAAGGCCTTACAAACAAGAAGCGGAGGTGGGTTTGGTCCACAGTGCAAACCAACAGGGTTGAAATGGGATTTGTGAGAGGAAAAACACAGTCCTTTTGACATGCTAAAAATAATTACAATGGGCTATCCAAAAACGGGATACCCCGAAAGAGATTTAATCTTTCTGGCACCAAGCAGCCACCGGGCCAGGATATGGCCTATGTGACAGAGCATCTCTTGTTAGCAACGTGACAGCAAATTGGGATTCAGGGGTGGAGAGCGACTAAGGGAAAGGCAACTTATTAATTGGAAAATGAGTGCTAACCACTTCCAATCTAGAGACTAAGATGGTAATTTCCCCTGATCATTGCATTGAATGCAGAATACAAAAATGCCAGTGTCAGATGTAAAACAAGGCATCAGGATACAGTGTGACTGTGATTTCTGGATTCATTCAGATGTGAATTAAGATTTTTTTTTTAAATGCAAATTATAAAAAGGAGGAAAGTTGTGAGTGAATTTGGGGATAAATATATGTTGCCTAATTCTAAGTTATTTCTCAAAAGTAACAACTGCAGTTATTTGCAGAATTATAAAGTATCAGAATAATCTTTTCCTTTTTTTTTTTTTTTTTCCCCTCCTCCTGATTTCCCTGATTGTTGGTGGCATGGATTAGTTTTTAGTTAAAATGCTGGATGAGGTATTTATGGATGACAACTTCTCAATGTGTGTTGTGTTTGTGAGTTTGGTTTTTTAGACCTAGTTTTGCCATTGCTTAAGAGCACCTAAAGCTAGTAGTAGCTGACATTCCTGAAAAGTCACTCTGTGAAATCCAAAAAATGCACTTGATATCAGGGTCTCTTGTGAGCAATGAATTTGATATTAATTTCAGCAGGGAAGGCCATTACAAAGCTGAAAAGTTTTTCGTTTCTCTGTCTGTTTTTCAGACCAGCCTTAATTCTATGATTAAAACATTCAATTTGAGCTAAGCTACAATTCTGTTGTGAGTTAATTAAAATTAATGAGAACTCTACAGAGAGTTTCCATGCAGTTTGTCGAGGTGCTTTTTCAGGCAGTTGGCTCTGCAGAAGCCCATTCCTTCAACGTGGCAGCTCTGGGGCGGCCGCTCATGCGCTCAGCTAGGTCAGATGGTACCGTGGATATTCCGAACCCAATTTCAGAGCTACTGAGTGGAAAACTGGGGAAGAACTTCCAGTCCTCAGTACATTTAACTCATTCCCTCAGCCTCTGAAGAATGTTTTCTATGTTTTGTCTATCTTGCTGGCTGTATTGTCTACCTAATCTCAGCAGTTCCTTCTCTTAGGCCTTGTCCTGCTCTTGCACCCGAAAGTGCCACTCCAAGCCTGCAGCTTCCGGATTCTGAGTGGAGAGTGGATATCTCTCCCACTTTTATCCTGTAAGAAACTGGAAAGCCCTGTCAGTGTTTAAGTAAATCACCAAGGGTCAGCTTTCGGGAAATGTGGATGAGCTCTTCAAGGTGCTTGGGGATGTGACAGGCTCTCGAGCAAGGCCCTGCTCATGACGGTAATTCTCCTGGCATCGCTGCCGCCCATCGAGGATGCGGAGACGGGCCGTTATTTAGGAGAAGGCACTGAGTAACAAAATCATTAAGTTTCACTGGACTGTAACACGCTAGCTCTGTGCGGCACTCAGCGAGCATAAATCTTCAAGCAGAAAACATAAACAAGACATGAGTCATAGAGGTGTCAGTTTTCCCAGTGTCCAGTTTGATGTCCCTCACAGAGCAGCAAGCTGTAATATAAGGCTACACTGTGCATAGGAACACGAGCATCCTTTTAACTGCTGCTGCTGGCTGATGTATTTATGCATCTCAGAAGAAAAGGCAGTCTGAAATATGATGGAGTAGTCTGAAGAGCCTTTGGAAAGCGTAAGCCTAATAAAAAACTTCCTTCGGCCTAAAACCTTAAAAATGGTTTCAGCTTCAGAGTGGGCCTTTGCATGAAGAGTGCCTCAGCAAGGGAATGGTTGCCTCTGGAAGTGCCAGGTTTCTAAACAGCCTTTAATCTCTGGGTTTCTTCTAGGAGAACTAGCTTTTCATACTAAAATAAGGTAGCAGTTCCCTAGGCCATCTGCCCTGTTCTGCCTAGGAGCTATGAACTTAGATTTGGTGGTGGAAGTTTCTCAGTATATACTATTTTTTTATGTATGGACCCATTCATTTGGAAGCTTCATATAATACTTTTGTTACTGTTAGGAATGCACATTTTACAAAAGGATTCCAAAGGCTTTGTTTATCAAGTTCAATTAGGGTTAGTGCCATTAGAAAAGAAAGCTAAGCTCCAGAGAGCAGAATTTGGTACAATAAACTGAGACTGTAGTCTGGAAAACCATGATCAGAGTATTACTCTATATGTTGCATTCCTTTTGATATTCCTGTATGCCTTACCAAATACCACACAGGGATAGTAAAAATATTTGTTGTATTTCACGCTGTTTTTCTAAGTCTACAGATATTAGAAATAGCTCACACACAGAAAGGAATTCATATTGCACACACTGTGACAGTGCTTGGTGTTTGTAGAAGAATTCATCATCCCTGAAGAGATTCATATTCTGCAGCTTCGTTTCTAAACCCATACATTCTCACTGGTGGCAGAGCACTTGGTAACATGATGCATTTCACTACGGGGCTGCAATACGGATGGTGCAAACTGCAGAACGTGGGAGAAACTATTGCCAGGAGTAAAACCTGATCTCTGCAGCGATCCTCTGGCACGTGCCAGTTACAGCTTTCTCCTTCCAGATTTTGTTTTTAAACATACATTTGTTCAGTTTTGAACACCGTGGATCATTTGTCAAGATCCTCAAAACTGCTGTGAATTGCACTGGATTCTTAGCATTTGTATCTGCCACTTTTCTTACTCTAAGATGATGGGATAAGGCAGTCACTTTGCAGTGAGGACAAGGCTCTCAGAGCCTTTTAAGTCTGATGGGTTTTTCTTTAACTGCTTTCACATATATATCTAACGAGAGGATATTTGTCTGTTTAAATAAAAGCCTGTGGTGCTGTTGTTTTGTGATCTATTCAATCCTCTCAGTTTCAGGATTTGGAAGAATTGTGACTCAAGAAGCATGCAAATTCTTTTTTTAAAGAAGAGAATTGAGAGGGGCTCAGTTGGCTTTGGTTGTTTTAGGTTTGGTTTTTGTTTTCAAAACATTGCTAAAACGGTAGGCTTTGGAATTTGGCAGGTTTACAGCAACCTGATAAAATCCAAATAATTGTACCATCACTTGCCACTTGCTTTTTTCAGGTATGCCTCCTTCAAAACTGCCTTTCTTTCATGTATGTGGGGCTCTGCAAGCGTGTCTGTTTCCAAGCTCTGCCAGCTGAGTGTTTGAGAGACAGTAAACAACTCGGTTGGAAGAGCAGTTCACAAGCATTGCCTTTGCTCCAAGCAGGAGAGTTGTTGCTGTCTTATACAAGGGCTCACTTAATGGAAAAATACTGTTTTCCCCTTAGAAAAAAAAAATGAAGCATTCTTGCTAATTATTGTAAAATAAGCCAAGCCTGTTTGACAACCTCTCTATTCAGGGAACTTTTCTATAAAGATTATTTAGTGCTTTTTGTGAATGAGGCAAATAAGACTTTTGGCCCTAGGTTAAAGCCTGACAATTATACAGCAAGTCCTTACACTGCAACTGCAGAGGGAAACTGGGAGAAATGCAGTTATTGCAGTCGTAGTCTACAAATTCCTCAAATACTGCTTTAATTGCTAGGGATAGTTACTCTGTGGTGTATACACAGCCATCAAGACGACCCTCAGACCCTGGTGGGTTTCAGTTTCTGCAGACAAGCAGGTTTTACCTGGGCTGTCTCTCAAGCAATCCGTTTATCACCTCTTTGCTCACACAACAACAGTAGTGGGGCAGAGGGCAGTTCAGAGATTATCTTCCTAAAGACAAGGTGGAGTTTGGGTTTAGAAAACCCTTTAGAAATGCTGCTTTATGCAGTTTTCCAGAAAGACAAAGATTGCAGTGGATTTTTTTGTCTTTTTATTGTTTCTGCACTGATCCTGTGCACACCGTGACCTTCTCATTTTTGTGTCCCTATGTTTAAATTTTATGAGTATTCTGCTCTTTGCCTCGGTAGCAGAATTGCATTGATTTTGAGGCCTTTGTCAAGTTGAAGATAGGAAAAAGTGTTTCAAAAATAAAAATGTAGCAGGAAAATCATTTGTATTTTGTGCATCGATGGCTGATGCTGTTATTGAAGCCCAAGACAAAGCAGGATTTTAAGTCCTTAAAATGTGCTCTGGATGTTATCCTCAGCTGCAGTAGAAAAGAATGTGAATTCTGGTTGCTCCATTAAAGAAAAACTTTTCTTAAAAAAAATTACTGAGCTCAAAGGATTGGTTACTAAACTGAATATTTTTGTGTGGTATCTGTCTGTTTCGGAGAGTGCTGTGGGATTGCCTCATCCCTCCCAATGTTCTTTGGGGGAGGATGCAGCTGCATCCTATTTCTATAGCTGGTCCTATTTCTTAAATGAAGACTATTGGAATATCTAAAATATATTTTAATAAGTACTGAGTTGCATCAAAATACCTCTAAAATGTATTTCAAGTGGCACCCTTATGCAACTCTTGATTCAGTGCTCTTCATTCTTTCAATAAGCGAAGCTTTCTTGTGGGACTAGACCAACAGTAATGACAATAAGAGTAACAGAATAAAGAGTAAGTATACAGAATAAAGAGAAGATACAAAAGAGTTTCAGCTTACAAGTGTAAGCTGAAACAAAACAATGGTGTGTGTGTGTGTTAGGTAGTAACATACGAAAAAATGTAGATGCACACGACCGAGCAAAGGAATCTTTGGAGAATAAATGCTTCTGAGTAAGATTGTTTGGGTATGATAGATGTGTTATCAAGCTGCTGCTGCTGAAAGCTAAATACATGGGTTGGGAAAAAACAATTGGACAAAATCAATCATTGGGATGTAGGCCATTAAATGTTGACAAGTGGTAGAGGCTGGTTATACAGCTCTTAAACTTTGGGGGATAGCAGAGCACCTCTGAGTAAACTTACACTCTTTAAATCAAAAAGGAAAGTTTGTTGTTTTGTTTCGTGGCATTTTATGTCAGGGGCCAGTATTCTCAGAGAACATTTCACAGTGTGAAATTACTGCTTTACTCACTTCTTTATATTTCTGACCTTGAGATCGGGACCATTAGAGTCTCTCTGCCTGCAAGAACTCCCGAGTTCAAAAATGTCTGTGTTCTGTAACAATAAAATACCTAATTTTTTTTAGTTTAGTAATGAGCAGCTCTGCTCTTCATGAAAAGTGGAGGTCAAGTAACTGCTTCATTTCATTCTACATTGAGTATTACACACTATATCTTCCTAGCTTTTTGATTCAGTTTTCCCATCCACAGCTAAAAAATTCACCACACGCGACTGCCAAGCAAACTCAGGCTGAAGTCATTAGGAGACAGTATTTGAGACCACTTAGAATTGCCTCCTTGAACTAACAGAGATTCCTTAAGTTTCCACTTTCCACACACGTCTTGGGCTTAGGTTAGCTCAATTGCCATAGAAAACAGGGAGAGCAGCCAGGATGCCAGAGCGGTTGGGAGACACTTACAGCCCATCCTGGACATGGGCTGTGGTGCATGGATCTGGCTGTGGTGCCTTTGGAGGAGAGTGAAAGGGAGCTTATAACCAGATTCAGTTGCTACAAATCACTGATTTCCTTTCTTTGAGGGCTGTGAATCGAGGGCACATCTTTCTACGACGGTTAATGCTGAAATAGCTTGAGGAATGCCAAGTAATGAAGAGCAGGCGTAGGGTAAGGGCTTCACTTCATACGCCTATGAGAAAGAAACAGTAGGACAAAGAACAACTGAAAAACATACTATCCATGTCAGTGACTTTTCCAAAAAGATGATTTAATCTCCCTTGTGATTTGTGCCCTGCTACTGCGCTTTGAGAGGCTCAAAGTACCTTGATGCATATTTAAGCTTCTGATATACTCTTAAGTTGGATTGTTCTGAGAGGAGTATCTGACTAATACAGAAAGGAAGGAAAATAGAAGGAAAAATAATAAATTGTAGATGCTCCCGAAGTTAAGACGGAATGCAAAAATGAGGACATGTGTCACCTGGGAGACTGCTGACAGCCTGTGTTATGTCATCCCTGTGGAGAATTTAGGAGACTGGAATAACGTGCTTTTGTCTGAAGGGAGGGACTTCCCGTAGAATCTGTTGGTTTGGTGTTTGGTTGAGGAAAGTTTGCCTTCCTATGCTAATCTTCACCTAAGAAACCCCTATTATCTTTCCTTTCTCTAAGGGCCTTGGGTATGCACAAGAGTAGGGAGATTAGCTGCTCCCAAGTTCCTCAAAGACAGCTGAAAAGCTAAGAATTTCTTCTCAAGTTCCTCTGAAATTTTTAGCTTACAATCGATCTTCAAATTAAGGGAAGCGTGAAAGTTTAAGGGTTTGTTTTACTGGTAAAATCTTTACTTTAAAATAGTCCCTTGATGTCACGCATGAGATAAATCATAGCTGCGCTTGTTTTGACACTCCGAAGCGTTGTTATATTATGCACTGCTTTCCCGAGAGATCTTAAAATTTAACAAGCAGAGGCCAGCGTGAGTGATGAAATGAGGCAGGAGCAGAGCCATTCCGATTGTGCTTTTATTACGTGGGGCACTTCATGCTTTGTGGGTGCTCACTAGGGGATGAAGCGCTTTGTGAGAGGAGCGGTAGCGCTGAACGTGTGGCGAAGGCGACGGCGGGACTGCGACCTCCCCTGACAGCAATGCGGGGATGAAGGGTGCTCTGCTTGCCATGAGGGGCACAGGCCTCCTTGGAGAATGATGAGATTTGGTGATTTAGTAATACTGAATCACCAAATTGTGTTGAGGTTTCTGGTGATATACCAAGACTGTTGTGAGCAGTGTTCTTTTTCTTTTTTGTTTCTTTTTTCTTTTTCTTTCCTTTCTTTTTTTTTTTTTTAAACTCTCCTCAAAAAAAAGCAAATTCAACCGCTTTACTGGTAATCATGTTCCTTACATATTCTTTTTACTGCTTATTTCATCATTATGTATTTGTATTTTTGATAGAAATCACTAGGTAGCCTGTCTTTCGGATCAAATGCAAGCGTGTTCACGTGAGGGCAGTTATAAGCATGTTATATATGAGATGACATATATGAATATAGAGATCTAAAGACCTCCATACCTAGAGATCCTAACTAAAGACCTGGAGGTTCCAGCCACTGTTGTCAGCCATGCTATGTCATAAGGAAAGGTTTGAAGTTACCATAAGAGAGCGCAGTAAAATAACTTCTCCTTGGAGACTGCAGCGGCACAACCAGGCCCCGCACCTCCCGTCGGGTTACGTGAGGTATTAAACGGCTTTTGTTTCTGTGGTGAATTTTTCATGCCCTCTGCTCACAGCCAACGGGTGCCCTGTTTTGGGTTATTTCATGCCCCTGGAGCTCGGAGTGGGTGGAAGTGACACTGGAGCCCACAGAGGCTACACAGGAGCTGCCTCAGGAAGCGGCTCTGGGATGCAGGAGGGAGGAGAGGGAAGGCACTTGCTAGGGCGGGGGCGCACATGCAGCTCACAGCAACTCACTGTGGGTTTTGCCTTCCCCACAGAATACACTAGCTCTCCTTGGAACTACTAGAAATTTCCCACAAGGTCCAAGGTAATTGTTAATTTAGACCACTTGTGTCTTTCTGAGATTAGCAAGAAGGGAATCTGTTCCCTCCCCCCCGCCACCGCCCTCCTTACAAGCAGCCCTGTTAAATCCTTTAGCTGAATGGATAACGATTACAAGTCTCTACTGACAAGATGCAATTTTTCCAGTTCCTGAAAGGTTGTTTATAATGGCAGGAATGAGCAGTGCAGCCCCTACGGCACCGCGTGCGAGGGAGCCCTCATCACGCTCCCTCTGGCCAGCGCCAAATGTTTGCTCTGCTTCCTTACAGCAAATGGGGTGGTTTCAATGCAAGCTGCCTTGGTTGATGGTAAATTATCAAGTTCCTTGGATTGCTAAGAGATGCACACCACCTTTAGCTAGCAGCATTAGTGCCTTATAAAGTGTCTTAGAACAGAGACTGTAATGCTACAGTACAATGGGAGTCTACAGGATAAGAGGGAAAACTCAGCTTCAGAATATGCCATACAAAAGAATTTATTCTTGTATTTGCACTGAAAAACGAAGAAAAGGATCCCATATTTATAGTTGGAACAGACTCATATCTTTTTGCCTGTGTTTGGAGCAGGAATTTTTACTAGCACTCCTAAAAACACTGGAGGGTTGTGGTGATCCTGGCTTGGAGGGAATAGTTCTGACGGAGCTGTAACCCTTTGTGGCATTGGTGGTGCCTGAGAGTCCTGCCAGCTGCAGCAGTGCAAGGTCCATGCGGGATTGTTGGATTCCCTACTTGGTTCCCAGGGAAGCTCATGCAACATCCAGGTTGTTGTGCTCCTTCTGCGGCACCTCGGTGCTGGGATATGGATACTGGAGGGAGAAACCAGCAACCAGGAGTTGCAGGAGAGAAAACACACTCTGCTTCTGTTCTGTGCCTGTTCCTATTTGTACTTTAATATCTATCATGAGATCTTGCTTTCCCTTGTAGTATCTGTGATCTGAAGGGAGCTCCTTATTATGCACCCTTCTTCACTTTGCTACCGAGCTGAAAGAGGACCAATTTGTTGTAGAAAATGAACTGAAAACTTGGTGCAAAAGATGTTCACTCAAAATTGCTTCTCAGCAATTTAGCTAGCCATTCTGTTCAATTTTGAACAAATGACATACTTGCCTGTTTCCTTTATTATTATTTTTTTTAATCCTCCCTATATAATAGACTGCCTCTGGATAAAGAATGTTCCATCCGACAATATGCGTACATATTTTCCAGGAATAAAGTAGGGCATTTCCCTGTGCCTCGGCACATCCCCATTTAATATAGGCCAATAGATCAAAGACAACTACTGTAGTTTCCCTCCTGGGTCCATTAAAGCTGGTACAAATGTGACCCTTTATAACATGGGGTGTATTTTTTAGAAAGCCCCTAATCTCTTCAAGAAATTATTAAATTTGGGCTCCTTTCAAAGCACATCTTTCTATGGTTACAACTATTTCTAGGCGACTAGCTAGCTATCTTATTTTACTTAACCAGTGAACCTACCTTGACCTGTGTTACAAGGCTGAATTGACTGGACTGTGAACCAGCAACTGCAGAGAATTTGCCCAACTCGTAATATGTATTTTACGTATAATCTTCCCACTGTTAATGATTCAGACAATTACCAATTTGCTGAGGAATCCAGAGAAGAGTGTTTTGATGATCGTATTTTTACATATGTGATTAACCTATGCAAAGTAATTTCTGCTGAAAAGTAAATGATACTTTGTGCTCATATCTCTAAAATAGCTCTGCTATTCTTGTGAACCAAATCTGTGTGATTTTCCTCACAATACAAAATGAGTAAAATTGCTATGTGCGTGTGTATATAAGAGAAATAAGGAGTGCTGTGTACATATGTGAAAGAGGTTCATTTGATAGGAGTGCATACTAATCTTCCAGAGATTCTTGCAAGAGTAATATGCTCATTAGCACATTAAGCACTAGCAATATCTTTTCCAGAGCAAGAAAATTTGTGAGCTTTAGTAGAAAAGAAGTTCTTTAAAATGGTGCATCATTAGACTAAATATTAGTTCAATAACTGTCATCTCACCATTAGAAATGAATTATCAGGACCTGAGTATAACTTTAATTTTTTTCCTAGCATTTAGATGATGCAGATGACTTTGCTATGAAGTAGTTATTAAACTACTTCAGAAAAGGACAGAATATTTTGTTCTTCTGTGGGAATTGGAGGTGAAAAAAGCCACTTTTCTGTATTTAGAACACTCTGTACTTAGTCAGTAGCTTTCTAGTGCCTACTAAGTACCTGATTTTCTTATTAAGAAACCATGAAAAGTCAAACCTGTTGAAGAGGGAAGGCATGGCAAATAGATAGAATCACTGTCAAAAAGATGCCAAATTTTGAGGTGCCAAATTTCAGCCCAAATCCCATGTGCGTGTTAGCTCCTGTGTGAGTGCTTTGCAATTCCGACAGCAATTTGTGAGGCTCTGATTTCCTGGTGAGGCTTCATTGTTGCATTTTCTGGCAGGCTTATAGGAAATAAATGGGGAAGAGTGACTGAAATAATATCACATTTATTTATTTATTTATTCTGCAAGTTTCTAAGGCATTTTTCTTTTCCTCCTCGGCGTGCACGTTACGGGGTGCCGGGACAGCTGACAGGATTGATGCTCCAGCCTCCAGCTCATGCATTAACTGCCCCAACTGTCTGATTGAACAGTGCAATATAGCTCCACAGCACTTTATTCCTGCTCCGGCACGCACTGTAGTTATTTATCATCCCCTCTCATGCAATTTAGCACTCTTAGTATACGCTCAGATGAATTGCATCGGAGATTAGTATGGTCTTTCATTTTTATTTGTTCCCTGCGAGACTAAAACTTAGTGGTACAAACATTAACAAGTGTTGTCTCCATCTGCTGAAGGTTTTTAAGCTCCTAGGAAGCACTTTGGGTAATGGGTGCACAAACTGGCACTAAAAAATGTCCCCCAACCAGAGCTTTAGACTCGCACAGAGCTGGCAGGTTGCAGAAACACTGGCCGTGCATGAGAGCCCAGCAGAGAGGCTCAGCCTTGGCACGTGCCGCAGAGCTGCTGTTTCCGACTTCCCTCAACATGGTATTGTGAGCGTTTTGTTGTTTAACCAAATTCCAGGTAGCTGAGGAAAAGCTTTGAATTCAGTAGACACAGACTGGTTACTATATAAACAGGAGAGGGAGAAATCTCAGAGATTTTTCACGCGGTGTACATCTGTGCAAAGTAAATGCATGTCCAGGTGTGGGTGACGCGCAGCCCAGCACCTCCACATGCACGCAGGGCTCTTCCCTTCTCTCCCCATCCCTGTTGGAAGATGAATTTTAAAAGGACTGCTCATGTCCAAGGAGATAAAGAGGCCTCAGTCTTGCTCTTCAGTCACGTTTGCTCCTTTCCTTGCATAGGACTTTGATCTATCAAAAACCTAAATATTCTTTCTGTAAAATCTGATCAGTGAAGATGGAAACATAATTCTTGTGTCTGACCTTTCCTTATGTTACTGCTACAGGGCTAAAGCAGTTCTCGAGCTATTTCAAATGTATATTTTATAGGCAAGAAAATTATTCTCTTCATTCTTAAGTGTTGAAACTGTTGGAGGCTTTGAGTCTCTGGGAAATGATCAAGTCTGGAGTACATGACCTAAAAAGAAAGGAGAAAGGTAGCAATGAACAGGAATGCAAGGGGACTGGAGTGGAAGTGTTGGTGGCAACTAGCACTTCTGCAAGCTGCCAGGGAGCTGTGCTGGGCCTGTCAGGTGGGTAAAACTGCAGGAGGAGGCACACATATATGTAGCGGTGTCTACTTTAGGCAGTCAAAGTAATCTTGCAGCTAAGGATCTCATTATTTGGATTTATCATCGTATAGCTGACAAGATTCCATGAATGCTGTTCCTTCTGCCTTCATGGCCAGCTGATCCGTACCTGTCTTTGAAGTTCAGGCACTGGGAGCTGATGTCCTTGGGGAAGAGGGCACCCGCCAGTGAGTCCGGCCTCCTTGGAGGCTGAGGCCGCCATCTCGTTAGGCTGCGGCTGCCGGGAGCCTCCTGCTCCAGGCGCTGCCCAAGGCGCAGCTGCAGTTCGTAGTGTCCCCTGACCCCTCTTTGCTTCTCCCACCTGGTGCTCACACAATATTTTCCTTTCTCCCGTGCTTTACCTCTAGTGATTAATAGTAAACCTAGTGATGAATGGGAACAAAAAGGTGGCAATTACAGTTTCATTAATCACCTAATAATTGGGGTCCAGGGCTCAACTGTGACTTTAGACTTTTACATCCTAAGGAATTAAGGGAAAATTTCTATTAATCACTGTGTCCTAGCTGCTGACAAGGCCTGTTCTAACAATAGATCTAATCATTTCAAGATGTGCTACAATTAAAGTGAGTATGATAAAGGAGTTCATCATCTGAGCCAACGTTTGGGTCCCAGGAGGTTATAGGAAGGAGCTTCTTTATTACACCAATGATTTGACTTTAAATGCTATGCATTAAAGTCATGTTTCCTTGGAGATTTATAAATGTTTAAAGCTTTTAATAAACTTAGCCTGACTTATGGAGTATATTCAAAGTGGGATGGTTTGTTACAGTTTGATCTCCCTGTGGTTGACTTGGTGTTCCAGTTCCTGCGTTCTTCCCACCCCCATGGTGAAATAAAAAAAATATCAAAATTAAGGATAAAATATGTGTAACTATTTGCATGGAGGAATATGCAGTTGCAGGTCCCTTAGTGAGCCTAAGCCTATCCATAACATTTTAGCAGATGGATGGTAAAATGATAAGTTAGAAGAGTGGCGGGTCTCATTTGTACAGCCAGAGTTGCACAGTAACAGTATGGTGATATTTGCATCTGTATTTGTAACAGTAGATTATAACATTATCAGTAGCAAAGATGTGTCATGTTGAGATAGGCAAATGGATCTTGCCCTGTGTACTTCACACCTCCAGCTGAGAACCATTTTTGTCTAAATATTTGGGAGAATTCGTAGAGTTCACTGACTGTCTCTAATCTAGTGCAAGTACAGAAATAAGTGAAGCCACTGACGTACAAATATTATTCTGAAAATAAAGACTTCATGCATAGGGAAGTAATGAATTTCTAAAATTTATATCTAGAGATAAGCCACAGGTATCTCTATTCGAGATACCAAAATGATGAAACTAAGGCCAACTGGAATAATAATTTGAGGAGGGACCACGTAAAATGGGATTTCATGGAGTTTTATTGATATTGTAGAGGTGTATTTAAACTCTTTTATGTAAACTGAAACTTTTCAGAAACATGAAAATGCATTTTTTTCATTCATCCTTATTAATCATGAATGTTTATGATTAATCTCTGCAAAGTTATCTTTTGTCAATAAAAGAATATAAGCAATTTTTTAAAAAAACAAATACAGCGATTAAGTGGTTTCCAAATGAAACATTTCAGGCACAAATGGTGTTTGCTTTTGTAAATAATTCCAAGGTCAAATTACATTATTCATGGAGTAAGATAGTATCACTACTATCGCGTAGACCTCATAGCACCGTGAGTATGAGCAGTCTTTGCCATGCATACAAAAAAGCACCTCCTGCCTGTCCCAGAGCAACATTATGGACCTGAATGTACAGAATCTGGGGAGACAATTAAAAACAAGCCATGTTTCCCAAGTGGAGTGAGTACCTGAGGCAGGCTGATCATCCACTGATCAGTGGATCCATCACTGACCAGTTATTCCGGGCCGTTGCTTCCATGTAGACAGGCAGTAGTCTACAGTAGCCCAGATCCACGTTTCCCAAGTGTTGGCTGCAAGTGCTTCCCAGCCCCAGGCAGCTCTCTTAAGGGTGGGAGTAGCATCTTTTCGTGCAATGGCAGATATTGGCTGTGAACATGGCAACTGAAGTGAATGGAAATCATTCTTTGCACCATTCTCACGAGTTGAATGTGTTTTTGAAAAAATTAATTAAAATTTTGACCCAATGGTTAGGTAAAGTGGATCTGGTTGAGGTGAGTCAGAGTGATTAGAATAGGGAATGTTTTGAGGGGAAACCAGTATGATCAAATACTTCATTATTAAAATGGAGATTTGCAGATAATTTAACTGTAAATAATTCACATAGTAAATTTAACTTTTCCAATTCAGAGGGTGTTTGCAAATAGTATTTTGTTTCCTTCATGATATTTGCTATTCCTGTTGTTTCTAGTTTAATTCCGTGAGGCAGTGAGCTTTCTGCTTTGGCTATTGCTTCTTCACAAGCAAATCAAAGCTGTTCTGCTCAGTTGGTGTTGCTTTCTGCACTGCTTGGTCAGGCGTGTACCACTTAAGAAGTGGTATCAAGTCTTCTCTTTAAGATTTAGGTGCTTTGAACAAGCAAATAGAGGTTGTACCTTCAGTGAGTAGGGTCACTGCAGCTAAAAAGAGTTATTCTTGTTTGTGAGGCTCACTGAAATCCCTGGTTCTCATGGCTTAGGTTTAACACTTGGTCCTTTTCCTACATATGAGTATGTTCCTCTTCCTTAAATTATCTTGATAGTGATGTGAGAATTTGCATCCTGATGCCACTGAGAATTTGTACATGCAAAAGTTACCACTTGGCAGTAGCAATGCTTAGGCATTATTTTTTCTTTACAAATTCTTGGCAACATAAGGAAGAGTGTAAGTAGCAGCTAGGTAGAACTTCACAGGGGAGCTTGGTATAACGTTAAGGCTTATATTAAGTTACATGACTTTATTATTACTTATAGATAACTGCTATCCTTTTAATACAGGCATAATACATAACAGTGGGAATACTTTAAAGGTCATAGATTTAAAACCCAGTTACTTTTGTTATAATTCTCTTCATTGTGTAGAGAAATAAATGGCTTTAAATTTCTTGAGCTATACTGAGTTATGCCGGTCAGGGATAGTGTTGTAAGGGAATCTTTAAAAATGTTTATTATTAGTATTATTTTTATTTTTTATCTCCAATAACTGAAAAAGGTCATTTGTATTCTTGTTATTCACTGTTGTTCACCTTGATGATTATATATAGAATTTTAAGAACTATAGACATACTTCTAGAGTGGAATTTAAATTTGCTAACCTGAGAGGGTGCTGTTCTGTGATGATCCATTCATTTTAAACGATGCTATAAACAATGCAAGCCTTCAGCAGAGACCTAATGAAAAGGAACAAAACAGGAAAACAGAGATACAGACAAGAAATGTTTTCGGAAAACAAATTATGTTTTAAACTGCTTCCTATTACAGGTAGATTTTCAGAGTGCTAAAAGTCTAAATAGCAGTTTATAGTGCAGGAAAAGAACTCCAGAGACTAGTTTTGAGATTGAAAATACTCAGCATCTTAATACTTGCTACTGAAATACCTTATTTTTGCTTTGTGTAGTCAAACTTTCTCCTTAGCATGATATTGCCACTATTGAACACATAGCATGAAAGAAAAAGGTTCCTAGCATCATTCCTAGTATAACTTTCTTTCATACTCATACAGATTTTATATCTACAAAATAAAAAAGTATGTCAGTATACATTGAAGTAAGGAGATTGCATATCAGCATACTTCAGAAAAGCTCAAGGGTAAAGTTTCTGTGTGAGCAGTACTGTATATTGTAGTAAATACTTCTATGAATGTTTTTATTCGTATGCATCAAAGATGGGACTTCTTAGGACAGCTGATTTCTGATGTTCTTTGATCATGAAAGAGCTGTGTTGTGTCTTCTTCCATGAGTACTGCAAATAATAAAACTTCTGTATTTTCCTTGTAAGGACTGAGAATAGCAGCAGCTTCTGTGTTATGGTAAGTATTGCCATTTGGGATCCCGCTGACAGATAATGTAGTGTGGCAAAGAGGTGTCATTACAATGACTCATTTCACCCAGGTTGTGGAAGGCTGTGATTCATTAGTACCAAGTATATACTACAGAACATAATATCTACTGCAGCCTGAAGTTTTACAGTCATAGAAAAGCAAGAGTAAAATCAATTTTAAAAAGAGGGAGAGAGAAGTAAGCGCTTCTGTCATTAGTTGAACATACTAGTTTCTTTCTTCTTTTTTTGACATTGATTAAACGAATATGCAGTGTAAGTAGGAAGTAAGAGTAGCAATTAAACATAGACTGGATAAAGTCACCCTGCCAATGAAAATGAGAATGCGCCGATATTCATGCAACTTTGTATAGACTCCTTTCATTACCTTATAATTTTTGTTCATATTTACTCTATCGTCTGATCATAGGAATATTGGCTTAGAAAAAGATATGTCTAAGAAGATACAATCTATTTGCGGTGCAATTTATTTCACATATCGTAAACCACCTTGGTGATATATGGTGTTTTCTGTTTCTCTTTCTAGGGGAATATTTATTTTAAAACCTCTGTCCTGAAAAGTTACTTTAACTGTATTTAGTAAAAACACTGTGATAAGCAATTGTAGAATTAAGATCTGACTTTTTAAAATATCGTTTATGTCTATCAATATATATATGCATGTACACACATTATGAGAACTTCTTTTCTTTTAGATCAATTTTTTACAACTCTAAAAAAATTCTTATAAAAGGATGTAACAATAGAACTTCTATATAGCTAGTAATTATTTAGAAAGGGTATTTGTATCCGTCACCTTGCACTTAAGGAGATTTACTCTCTAAAGTTAATTTCTCTCACTTATTTCTTTAGCATATGTGATCTGCTGTCTGAGTATATTTTGTTGACATTTTTTGTAAGCTAGGATTTCAAATTCACCTTGAACTCGAGCTGCGTAACAGCCAAGGACACCTTTCACTACTTTGTTTTTATCTTTGGCAAAAGATGTGTTAGCAAATATGTGTCGAGTTCTTGTGGGCTATCAGTTCTTCAGCATTCTATATAATGTTTTGTTAAATTTATCCTAGCAGTAAATGTTTCCTTTGGAATCTTTTTCTAGGTTTTTTTTTGTTTGTTTGTTTTTTTCTCATGGGGTTTAGCCATAATGTTGAAGTTGTGTTATGGTCGCTAGAGTTTGTTTTCATTATAGTTGCCATCTGTGGAACAACTTGGCTTCCGACTCTGTTGGAGAATATACAATCCTTTCAATAAAAATAATTCTTATGTCAAGGCATGGGTGCGTTATGGATTGTAAATCTGGAGTTTACTGCCAACCTCTGCCAGATTTTACTTGCTGCTTTCTACAGTTCTCCGTTGAACAAAATCATTTCATTATTTCATTGCTACTCCTTAAACAGTTAAGGGCATCATTTCAATACTGAAAAAGAAAGGACTTTGCAGTGTCTTTTTCTTCTTATGGTTTTTGATTCTTTAACTCTTGTTATGTTTTGGATTACGAGGTGAAAAAGGAGAAGCTGTGTTATAAATGTAGCAGCTTGTAACATCACTAACGTTTGTTTTTAATGTGCCCTGTAATACAGGTATTAGAGGGGAGCCCTTCACTAGTTAGTACTTGCTAACCCAAGTACTATGTTGATATAAAATGTGTTTTAATGGATTTGATTATAAAAGCTATGGTAACAAGGAGCTGCAACCCCTGAAGGAAGGGTGAAACCAGAGCGGGAAGGTTCTGCCCAAACATCTTTCGATTGCTGAAGTGTCTGTGGGGCTGGATGGAGGAAGGGGGCGCCATCAGGCCCAGCTCTGCAGCCCTCATGGAGGAGCAGTGGCCTCAGCAACGCACACAAGGCCTCTCCCGAGGCTTCTGTGAAGCAGGAGGCCTCTGAGGTCAGCGCAGCCACGTCAGTGGAGCTGAGAAGTGCACATCAGCATCCGGCCATGGGCAAAGGTGCATGTCCCAAACCCATGAGCTGGAAGAACGTTATGGCCCTGGGTATTCTGACCTCCTTCCTTGTGTGTGTGTCCTAGGCCCACAAGGGCTAGGAGAGTTACTCGTATCTCTGTTGACTTAGCTCAGTGAGCAGCTTTAGAAACTTTATGCAATATGCATTCTGGTACATATGAGGTCTGCAGAATTATTATTGTGAGCTCATCTTTGTGAGGCTTTTGCTTCAAATGACCCCTTTCTGTAGATTGGGGTGATACCCAATGTGATATTTTGGAATTGGAGCCAGGACTCAGGTTTTTCTGCTGATAATCCTTCATGGTGTAACTGAGGCCAGACTACCAAGCGAGCAAATCTTTCTAATAGCATCTCGGTATGGAAGGTTCATACTCTGTGTATGTGTGGGATTTTTTTCCCTTTTTCTTTAATGAATCAAGCAAATTGTAGAGCAACATATTTTATTCCATACTTGTTCTACGCACTCTATAATTTCTTAAAACACTAAATATTATGACTGAGCTCTTGCAACTCTTTTTCCCCTTTGTAATTTCCCACTGTTGGCTTTTCAAAATGAAAAATACTACTCAATACTGTTGAGGTGGGGTATTACTGAACTCTGCATTAAGTATTTGACATGAGGATGTTGACATTTCAGATATACTCTGGCTAAAAATCATCTCAGTTGGCTTATTCCAGCAGAAAATGGCAATTTACTTGCCATTTTGCCTACCTTTGGAGGTGGAGTTCAATGAAGAGCATGATTTTGGAGAAATGAGTAATAAACGGATGTTTTGAAGCTACCATTGTATACCCAAGTATGTTGGGATGCCTAGATGAAAAGTGATTTTGCAAATGCACAGTGTTATGTCAAGAACAATAAATAGCTTACATTAAAAATGTAAGAGCACAATATGCGTTGTAAAAGATCCCAAAGTGTTGCCCAAAGTGGACTCTGATCCTGTAAGCCATGGGTACAGCATTGCATGGCTCATCGACGCAGCCACAAACAAGTAGCTGACACTGCTTGTGTGAGTGAGGATATGTTAGCAAGGTCCTGAGCATTGCAATTTTTCTCCCTAACTTTCACATAGTATAAAAGCCATTAGTATAGCTCCTGTCCATCAGATCACAGTTATGTTATCTTGAAAACATAGTAATAAATGGTATTACTAATGGTTTAGAAAGGGCTTCTTTGATGTGATGGTTCAATTCTTTACTGTAGAAGCTGGATTATATCAAACCGTCAATTCAGTTTTATAAAATTACTTGCTTAATATAATCAACGACTAACTAAACTGTGCTTACCTTTTCCATTACTGGAGACGTTAGTATGGGAGGATGAAGATGAACTTTGCCTTTATCCAGCAGCCCTGTGGCCAGTGTTGTAAATATGTGTTCCGAGTGAAGTATTTATTGAAGCCAAGAAGGGGAACTGCTTCTGACTGGATGTTCAAACCAGAATGTCAATCAGCATGAGCACCGCAACTCATCACGCTTCACTCCGAGCAGATGGTCTGATAGCACACTGGTAATTTATTAGCTAATGCAAGGCACCATTGATTTAATACTCTGTTACACTGGCTTACTGCTATGTGGTGCAATTTTGCCTTGGAGCCTGACCTCAATGAAATCAGCTTTAGGTCTACGGCAGCACTAAGATAAATCATGTGCCTCACTAAAGCACTCCTAAAGGTTGACTAGTAATTAAAATTTGCATGGAGATGGGTATATCTAGCCATCCACGTGAACCTTTTATAGCTTTATATGCTCAGTGTATTTGTGTTAGTTAAGCTTTGAATTCTTCATTTAGCTTTGTAAGGGTGCATGCAATCATTATTTAAATTGATAAGAATCCATATTTCAAACTCATTTTCAGAATTATGTTTCCTAATTTATTGATTTTTAGCAGACAGAGATGCCTAAATACCTTTGAGGATCTGATAAGTATTTTTTTCCTTTTTGTGTGAACAGCTTTTTGCTGATGTGAAAATTTAAAACTCACTGGAATTTTTCTCCTGAGTTCATTGAGATTGAAAGAAAAGTTAGGAAGACGCTTTTTCCCGTTACCTCAAAATTAATATTTTATTTATATTACTTGCATGAAGTATCTTTCCATCAGACTGAGATATATGGTCAAGTGTATTCTTTCCATTTAACTGAAAGTTTTCAAGATTCTCTGGGGATGCGCTATCCAATATTTCTATTACAAGAGAGCACACTGAATAGAGTTTGACTTCCCTAAGGAAAACAGAGTGAAGTTAGCATGGATTGCTCTTTAGATTCATAAGTAAAAGGGCCTGGAGGAAGGAGGAAGGGAGGAAGGAGATTGGAGCTGGCAGCAAGACTATGTCACCCATTCTGACCTTCACTGTTCTGGTGCACCTGTGCAGGTGAATGATGTCCCAGTTTGGGACACCAACAGTTAATGGAGCTCCTGGTAGCTCCAGCCTGCCAAATTGAGGGAATTTTATGACAACACTTGCCTATCATTCCTCTTCACATGCTTACAGAGCCATTACTGTTCACATTTATCTGAAACGTGCAGCACCAAATTTCCTCTTGGCCAAGAATATGAGTTTTATTTGTGGCGTTACTGTAGCTAATTAGTTTAATTATTTACAGGTAGTTAACCAAATGGATGGGATTATGGAGCAAAAAAAAAAAGGCAGGTAGTGGGCTTTTGCCAAAGAGTTAGGATTTGGTGATATTGCCTGGGAAATAAAGTTAGCAAATGAAGTAATGGGAAGATGACAGCTTGGATTAATTTCGGTGGCCTGCTCCTCCTTGCAACTATATTAGCTTCTAAATATTGTATGAACTGTTCCTGTGGTCTGAGTTCAGAAGAGATAGTTTGGTTATCCTGGGTTATTTAAAAGACAGGATTGTGGTCTTTTCATGAAAATTTTCTCCCTTCTTCCCCCACTGTTATTGTAATTATCTTAGAGTTTTGCATCTGTGAGGAATGGCAAAGCTGTCGTGACTTTGGGAAATGTTTGGGGTGTAGAAGCTGCTTGGCCTTAAGAAGCAGGGATCTAAGGAAAGCGTGTGAGACCGCAGCAGCAGGTGACCACCAGCCCCATGTCTCGTGCTATCAGGAGGGGTCTAGTGTGGTTTTGATTTGGATTCTGGCAGAAAAGATGTGGCCGCAGCTCAGAGAACATCAGTTGTGCCTAAAGAGCTCACCAGGGGTTTCCTTATGCAACAGTTCTGAAAATTCATTGTATCGCTAGTACCTCACGCGCATCACGTGTGGGCTTTGAGGCACATGCAGTGACATTTAATCAGTTCTCAATTAGACCATGGCTAGTAATCGTAATCATAATGTCCATTTCGGCTATTTTTGAGGCTTTTGCATTTTTTTGCGTGTGTTGGTTTTTTTTAAACATTGCAGGGGCTGTTGGCCACCCGCACAATGCAGAAAGCCCCAGAAAATGTGGACGTTCAACTCTGAATATCTTGGTCTTGTCCTAACAGAATGATTAAGGCACGATAACGGTGTTTTAGAGACATTTATAAATCGCTTTTAAAAAGAAACAAAACCAAAATTGCAATATACCACTATCAGCCACTCAGGTGTCTACCTGTCAATAAAAAAAAGAAGACAATTAACTTCAGTCAATTATTTCTTATGCTGCAGGCAGTTATATTTTCTTGTTTGATCAGAAACAAGTAGCAGTTTTTCTTCTGAAAAGGGGTCTAAAGTTAGAGGAGCAAACTTGCAATAAAAAATTAAATATTAGCAAAGATGAGAAATATTTTTTCCCGTGTTCTTTTTGTCTGATGCAAACACATTGATTTCTGTGAAACAAATATCTTAAAAAATTAGATTTTTTTATCCTCATCTTGTAAGATCTTACTTTGTTCTAATGCCAAAAATATATTTCCTGCTGTTTGGAAACTACATGCTGCTAGCAGTATCATTTTGTAATGTTCTTGTATTAAAATGTCACACGCAATGATAAGAGGAATTATGTTGGTGTTAATTCCCAAGTAAACAGCACCAAAAATTACTGGTTTAAAGTAATGAGAGGGATTCTGAAACTAATTTGGTGGAAAAGTGACATTACCTGATAGTAGTAGTCAGTGCTGTTATTCAAAGCAAGGCAAAATTGTAAGAATTATTAGAATAACTAATATAGTTGAGAGGATTAAAAATCAGACAGGCCGAGGAGATGCATAATGACTTGCAGGCCTGAAAGCCAGGCATTTCCCCACACCCGCTAATTCGCGTTGATCACACTATTTTATTCCTCCACAGGCTGCTTTGGTATCATTTTGGAACACCGTTCTTTGATATTCCTCTTTGCATAAGGTAAAATGATTGTTGTGAAACATTTAGCTGGTTTTTTTTTTTTTTTTCCATTGTCTTTACTGAAGCCTTTCGGAATAGGTGGCTCAATGTAATGGCAATGTGGGTTGCGTTGTGTTACGCAAGGCTTCCTTCCTTGAGGCTCTGTCACATAATTTCATTCATATTTAAAAGTCATGATGACATATATTATTATCCAATATTGCAGTATCTGAATGTCAGAGAAGATCTTTTCATCCATATCTGTTCTTTATAGGCTTTTAGGTTAGGTGTTAATAGTTATTTGGTTACAAATCATTCAGTAATGGAGATGAAGAGAGATCTTTTCAAACCACGGAGGCAGTAGGAGTCTTATCGCTTATGACTCCAGGGACTGAAGGAATTTTAAGTCTTTTTGGCATATATTTTGTCACATTTAATAAGGATTTAATTTAAAATGAATATATTAGCCCTTATTATTAGAACTTAGTATTGTTTTATATATCACATTTTAGAATCAAAGCTGGTGGTGGTGGAGGTGTTGTTGTTTTAAAGGGAAGTTTTTTACAGTTTGAAAGTTCTTTGCGTTCCTAATCAAGATTAATCTCAATAAATGTGATCTTGGTGCTAGCAAGGGCTTTGTTTTTTTTGCTACAGATATATGTTTGCAACTTTTTAGCTTAGTTTTGAATGTTCCCTTCTGTCACGTCATTGGTCCCCACAAAGATCATGAGCAGCTCTGGACTGTTCAGGCACATCATCCTGCCTTTCCCTGTAATATGGTTTGAGAATTGTAGCTCTCATCCCACTATCCCTAGGTGTCCAGGACAATAAAGGCTTGGATGGCTTTCACTGAATTCTGTGGTAGTAAAATTAGTTCATTTTGATTTGTGTACATGAAGTGTTGATACGTAGCCTTGAACAAGATTTCAGAGAGCTTTGAATTTGAGTCCTGCAGCTTCGTCCTCCAAGCTGCGTAGGGACCAGCAGAGAGGTTGTGGAGAGTCTTACTTAGATCCTGACCTGCTTAGATCCTAACATGCCCGTAAGTAGGACAGGTTAGAATAGATCATAGGATCAGAGAACAGCTCATGTTGGAAAGGACCTCTGCAGCTTTTGTAGGAAAACCTCCTGCTCGGAGCCAGCCCACCGAGAAGAGCTGCCTCGGGACCATGTCCAGGAGGGTTTCTGCATGGCCCTGAGATATCGCAGTGTCTATGGGTCTTCTGTGGGTCTGTGCCCACTCTCTATGTGCTACCCCAAGTGCTGGTGTGAGGGAAGGAAGGGACCTCGTGGGCTGGCTCGCTTGAGCTGGACACAACCACTGTAGGGAGTTCCCTGACCTTGACTAGGTTAGGTCTTGCTAGGCCCTTGAGCTGTTGCCCTTAATTTCCTGAAGAGCAGAGATTTTATGATACTGTCAGCCTTTCCCATGCAGGACAAGTGCCTCACTACTAACACAAGCTCCCTCTCCCTGCCAAAACCATAGAACTGATAGAAAACTAGTGAATGTCAGAAAAAGATTTTATACAGATTAAATAATCTACTTTTTGCATTTTTTCAGTGATGAACTAGATGGCCATAAAAGGTCAGTCAGAACTGCAAATGGTTGGTGAGGATTTTATGAATAAATGCAAATTAAGATAACTGAGAAGGTGTTAGGGAGTTTTAATAGCAGGCAGTCCCACCAGTTCTACACATTACAGCTTTAATAGAGCTATCTGCAGCCAAAAAGAATTGGTTCCAAATGCACCTGAATTGA
The DNA here is from genome assembly GCA_032353885.1 of Nothura maculosa. Classification (NCBI taxonomy): domain Eukaryota; kingdom Metazoa; phylum Chordata; class Aves; order Tinamiformes; family Tinamidae; genus Nothura; species Nothura maculosa. The sequence continues at coordinate 3,517,453 of JAUBOD010000117.1, forward strand.
TCACACCCTTAGATGTGCTCTTCCAAGCAAAGTGAAGTTGTTTACTAAAGACATGATAGCTACAACAGGCACTTAGAGTACAGGAACTTGTGTGGTTGCAAGTGATTGAGAGAGAGATCAGAAGAGGTTTTTTAAGTGGAGTTCGAGCTAATTTGGTGATAAGATGGGGTGATGTTGCTGGAAGAGGGCACAGCCTAATACTTCCAAATTAATAACATATCAAAGGAGATCTGAAATCCCAGATAGTTTATTATATTGTTCTTTTGTTTAGATAAGGTAACAAATGTATTTTCAGATGAGAACTGACCATTAGGGAATTATAGTAAGAAAATTATCCCCAGAATGATATATGCTATTTTTATACATATCTTTATTAAAAAATATTTTTAAATTAATACACAGGGATATAGATTGTGACTTGATTTCAGAATGCTGATTAATTTGGTCCTCAGTGTACATTTTCCAAAAAAGGTTAATGAATCAGTTGAACTAATGAACTTTTCTTAATTAATACTAGTTTCAATTTTCTCAGAGCAAGAACATTACAGAAGAGAGCAATGAATATCAAACAAATAAGCACATATTCACCATATTTTTGTCTACTGAAAATACCATCTGGGCTTAGAAGATTGAGTTGTTTTGCAGGAAGACTGAATTATTTTCCAGGCTTTATACAAGACACCTGAGGAACACATGTGTATATGTGTGTAAATATATAGATATATTTTAAGCACTCTCTCTGGAGTATCTTTACACAGAATGCTGCATTTTTATCCCTCTGAGACTTGCCTTCTTTCCTAGCTATTTCAAATCAGTGAAATTCCTACAAGCAAAAAAAAAATCATAGTTCTCTTAGTTAAATTGGCCTGCAGCTCTCAAGGTGGAGAGGTTGCTGCTCAGCATGGAGGCTTTTTCTTCTTTTCTAATCTCCTTAGTAATGTGTGAAGCTAAATTGCCCGCAGGCCTCGAGCAAGCGGGCAGCCTTGTAGAAGAGGATGTTCAGCACAGCGCTAAAGGAGAGGTGGCAGGGGCTGAGGTGCCGGCAAGTGGCCGCTCCGGAGCCGCCGGTATGGATGTGGATCCTGGGGGATCTGCAGCTTGGAAGCTGCGGGTGCTGAAGTCTCCATGTGCCCCTGGTTGTCCTCTATGTGGTGGATGTGAAGGTGAGCAGGGCTGAGTGAGCACTGGCGAGAAGCATATGTTGGACCGTGGACTTCCCTGCTCGCCTCAAGAGCTGCGCTTCATCCGGGGCTTTCCACCTGCTGTCTGCCGGCCTCCTACGGCAGCAATGACCTCTGCTCTGATCTGCTTCCCTTTCTGGCTCTGTTTCACCTGAATATGCCTGCGACAGGACTTGATTAATCTGCTTTTGAGGTCACAAGTGGCTTGTGAAACACAGCGCTCCACCACTGAGGTCTTGCAGCAGGGTCAAAGCTGTCGTTGTGCAGGGCAGATCTCCCGGGCCTCACACCTATTTCACAGGCCCAGTCAGGCAAACTTTTCCAGTGTGCAGGTTGCATGTATGATTTCAAATTAGGGAAATTTTATTTCCTCTGTAATTATGTTAAATGATTTAATAAAGGAAAAGGTATTAAATAGATCATTCCTATTTATAAAAGTAGTATTTATGCTGTTATTCTGCTAAGTAGCTATTAAGGATTGTCAAAATGATTTGTAAAATAGGAAGCTAGATCTTAATTATGTGGACTTTTGTGGTTAGCAAGGCTCCCTATTACATCCTCTCTTAAAGCAAGGGAATTTATGGAGCTAATATAGCAAAGTGAAAGAACTAGGTGTGCGGGCGGGAGGAGATGGGGCTGCTGTACAGGCCTGGCCGGGAAGATGTTCAGCTGTGTAGCCTTTCCTTTGAAATACACTCCAAGACTCCTGCTCTTGGAAGCGCTGCCTGCTTCTGAGAGCTTTATGTGCTGCTTGGCAAGGACCTTTAGCTTGTGGACAGAGCGGCTGAAATATTCCTCAAAGTTCTTGTTTCTTTGAAGGATCTCCCAGTTCTTCTTGGCATGAACTTTGAAGTGAGTCTGGACACTTTTGAGTAGCCGTACGGCAGGATGTGTTCCGGCAAAGGACTTACCGGGCTGCTGTGTTGGGTCATACAGGGCCTGTAAAGAAGTCATCTTTGTGCTGAGCTGCTTGACAGGTCAGGAACAGTCAAGAGCAGCGTCGCTCTCTGTGGGTTGTCATAGGGTGCATGGGAGCTGCCGGGTGCAGAGTCCACCAGTGCTAACTGCAGGGCTAGGCTGCTTCCTCTGGCTCCCCAATACCCAGTATTAAACACTCTCTTCAAACCTTAAATTCTCTTAAAGGGTACTCTCCTGCTTATTAAAATAAGTTGTTTTTGAAATAAGTTAAAATTAACACATTATTCTGTAATAAAAATTATCACCAATTCCTTTCCAAATATCATGTTAAGCAGCTTTTAGACTTGCACCAAAACCACTTGGCAAGCCAAGTGATTCTCATGTTCTTTTTTAACCTAACCTACTTACTCTCTCATGTACTGGTGGATGTATTCTTTGGGCTAAACCTTCTTTTATTAAGTAACAGTTTCAAATAAAGCTTCTGTGTTCTACATCTCTCTCACTATGACAAATGGCTTTTGAAACCCCTTTTGAAAGGTCTGTATAAAGTTAGAATAACTTTGTAGAAGAGAAATATTTATACTGCAGATATTGTCTCAAGACTGTGCGTAAAAAAATAAATAACGCCCTCAAACTTTCTGCATGTATTTAAGATCACAAACATTATTTCAACAGGATAAAATTGCATTAGTTAACATAGTGCTAGCAACAGCAGTTATCTGCAGTGTTGCTTTCTTTACTTCCTATTCCAGGACTTTGTTGTTGATTAGGTTATGTGAATCAGATTGACCCTACAAAACATAGTGAAAAATGATTGTATTTATGCATTTTGTAATAATTTAGGCAGATGAAGGTTTTAATGTATGTTACTTTAATGCTCAGCTGCTCGGGTTGGTGTTGAGTTGATGACATAGGCTGAACAGCTGCTGGATGAGCAATGTAGCCATATGCATAATAACTTAATGCCTCTCTGCAGAGGGAAGCTGTAAGAGAGCACCTATGGAAAAGTGGAACTGGTGTTTGGAACATAGGCTATAAATGTAAGTAAAACCTAGGCCAGGAAACAAGTTTGTGCCCTAGATCCGCTCATACTTAATTCAAGATACCTAGGTGGTGTCTACTAGTGAAAAAGAAGTATTTTCTACTCCTTTCAACACCCAAGTATCGTAGGAGGCTTAAAAACTACACAGCTGAAAGGGGTCTTGTTTTAAAGTCCCTATTTTTCAGCAATTACAGGAAATTAAGTATATGAATATGATGATTAATCCTTTTGTTACATTGATGGAGCTGTTTGTACAAAACCAGCTACTTTAAAATAAAACTCCATCTATAGACAATACTCAATATTCAGGCACTGTAATGGAATGACCAAAAAGGGCATTTCTGGGAGAGCAGAGCACCACACAAATGCAATGCAAACATAAGCAAATGAAAATACCACCTAAATACCAAGTGAGAGTCATTCCTTAGTGCTGATGTAAGACTTTTATTCAGAATTTAGTGAGCTTATTTGTATTTTGAAAATAAAATTTGGTTGGCTATGCTTTTTTTAACTAAAATAAATATTTGCTTGTATTTTCATATTTAACTACATTGCATTTCTTCTTCCACTATCACAGATGCAGGCAATTTTCCCTCCCTTCCCCCCTGCTTTTTTTTGGCAGCTAATGAATGTAGCCCTTTGGATCTCATCTGATCTTTGGCAGACTGTCTGGAATTGATGTCCTAGGATGTGGGTAGCTAGCTCAGTAATGATGTTACAGGAAAACTAAACACTCCAAGCTACAAAGCTCTATTCAGAAATTTTATCTCTGATGCAGAGGCAAACTGAAACCTGCTGTAGTCCTGTGAGTCACAAAATGAATATTCAGTGAGGCTCACGGATAGCCGAGGGAATGAAAGGGTGATCCTCCAAGGAAAACATAATAGCAGCAAGTGGGACTGCCGGGGCTCCTTGTCGAGGGGTTGTTACATATTCCCCAACAAGTCACCAAATCCCTGCTCCATTGTCTTCAGAAAGAAGCACAATGGGGTTGTGCGTAGTATCATTAGGAAAAGTGCTTATATCCATATTCAGTGTCAAAATCCTACGATGAGGGAGTGTGAAGTCAGTTTGCATTTCACCTGCTTGAAACTAATTCCTCTTTCTAGGAGAGTAACGCAGCAATCCCGTCTAGGATTTACCCGGGATGCTAACAGGTGACAAGTGGCATCAAACAGTGCCCGTGCCGCTGTATGGCAGGTGGAGGACTCTGTCACTCTTCTCATCTCTCTGGAATAATTCATTAAATGCGTCTACCTGTGTCAGTGGCAGGTAAAATCTACGGTGGAATTACTTGTCTCTCTCCTTGTTAATCCCGGGGCTGTCAGCTCTCATCAGGCATTACGCTCGGTGTGCCCGAGCAGGGTCTGACATGCAAATGCTTTGGTTGATGAAATGGTGCTAGGCTGCTCATATAGGTGTGTGTCACACGTGTAGATGTTGTATATTAATCTCAGGGACTTTTTTTCTGTCGTTCAGATGTTTTCTTGTGCGGTTTGTGAGTGTGAATAATTGACCTGCTTGAATTTTTTTGTACAATTAGACATTCATAATATTCACCTGCTTTTGCTGGCAAATCAAGAAGCCAAAATACTGTTTTCAGTGGATGCAACTGTTTCAGTGCAACTTGTAGGTGCATAATGCTTAAATAAATTGCAAATGATGCTTACGGTGCTGGCAGTCATCACCCTAATGATTTACTGAAATCCAGCTACCTGGAGGCTGGACATCAGCTGTGATTTACATGGAAAATCTTTGTATAAAACAGCAAGTCAGAAGATGGTTGTGTATCTCCCTTTTGAAACATAGAGGGGTTTGTTTGCTTTAAAATGTAGTTGTGTCCTTAATTTCAGCTAGGACACATGAATTTTTAAATAATATCTTGATCAAGATTGTGCTTCTTTATTTTAATGCAATAGGCAACAGCACTATTTTTTTTAGTTCAGATCCATTATGCTGTCCTGACTTAGGAGAAAAAAAGGATAAAGTCATTAGTTAGATTTTTCTGGTGTTGGAGCAGTAGTGAAATGCTTATCAAATAGTGTCACTGTCTGTATTTTAGTGTTTCTGTAAAGGTGGGATGAAGGATAATTCAACCATCTGCAACTGCAGTAACTTCTTTGTGTTGAGTGGTGCAGCGGCAGCGTCACCCGGGCCCTGTCCCCTTTTCTCCTGTTGAACCCCACATTCCTGCCAAACCTCCTGTTCCCAAGCAAAGTGTGGCCCAGACCATGGAGCACTCTGGGGTGCAGCATCTGTGCAGCCTTCTGAAGCACTGGCTGAGCTGGAAGGAAATCCTGTATTTATGGTCAAGGTGGGGTTTATCCAGCAACATTTGTTACAGGCTTCTGGCTGTTAATGTTTAAATATGCTCTCATATATAAATATATGTATATGTATAAATCTCTTGACAAGATGTTTCTGCAGTTAAGATGCAGTTTTGCTCCTGTGTCTGGCGTGTATCTCCAGAGCTTGTGCTGTGCTGCTCGGCTATGTGCCTCAAAATGTAACCCCTGTAATTTTCAGTTAAAGCACAAAGCTTTGGGTGGCTCAAGATTTAGAAACTCTTTATCTCTGGAAATAGGGGGGCTTCATCAGTGTTGACAACCAATATTATGATTTCTAGATGTACACACGGTGTTGTACATACATGTAGAAAGTGAAGCACATTCCTCTGTTTCCATAGGATTAGCAGAGTTGATTTGGAATAAAGAAATGAGTTTCACTAGATGCATGCACATATACACACATATATATAAAGCAAACTGTTCACTCTGAAATAATGATATCAGAGGGCTTCAGAGGACCTGAAATGTTTTTAATTTCAGTAACACAATTGCTAGAAAAGGGAAGAGAAGTTAGAAGAGCCAGTAAGCAGTCCTTACAATTAAATGGGTACAGGTAAATTGCATTTAATAACAGATTTAATAATAGCAACATTGAAATAGAAATAGATTTAATAATAGGAATACTGAAATTATGATATTAAATTGATAGGTTTAACTTGGAGAAACACGTAGTGCAAAGCCTGGTGAGCAGCATGGGCAGCGATCCGGGCGCCACAAGGGAGCACGGAAACCTCCTCTGTTTCGTCTCTCCACAAGGCCCCTACGGTACCAGCCTCAGTGTGTTTGGCCCTGGAGAAGCAGCAGGGTATTTCTGAGGGAAATAGCTAAATTTGAAGTTATTAGTGCATTCCAGTAATGCCCCGAGTACCATCAGAGCAGTTGCCAAAAGGAATTTCTGTCCACTTGATTAGTCTTTTAATGCAATAGTGGATTCTGGTGGATTTTTATTTTTATTTGGTTTTTTTTTTTTTAAGAAAAGAAATCTGTGCAAGCTGCATAAGGAGACTGTTCTATGGAGTGTGGGTGAGCAGTGATGTGTGTTTTGAGTACCACTAATAGCCCAAATCCAGTGTCAAAGAGAACATATGTATCTCTTCTTCCAGCCACCTCTCTTGGCTGCTCTTTGGGCACTGGTGCCAAACAAATAAATACATCTTGTCAGTCCTTTCAAACCATTCATTAATTTCTTGTTGTTGTTAAATAATTTCCTATTTCTTTACTGACACCAAAGGAGATTTTTTGCATCAGTTTAATTTTCAGATTTATACATTTATTTCCTGTATGTTGAGCAAAGCTCTCCTACTTTTTGATTGGATTCTGCGTGTGTGTTTTCTTACTTAAAAGTAAAATACTCTGTTTTTGTTGTTGCTGCTAGTCTTGGGACGGCATCTTAACGCAAAGCAGGTGTCGGTGGCAGCAATGATTTGTAGCAGCCTGGGCCTCGGGAAGGTCCCTGATCCCGAGAGCCCCCTGTCTGATCCCGCTGTCCTGCAGCAGCATCAGCTCCCCTGGGAGCCCCGCAGCGCTGGCCACGAGTGTGGCCTCCTCCCTCCACAGAGATGTGCTGTAACAGAGAGGTGTTCTGAAAATACTAAAGATTTAAATGATACATTATGTAGGTTTATTGCTTTATTTCATTGCTGCTTTTAATAAGAGGTATTGTTGGAAATTACAAAGCTCTCTCTCTTTGTGTGATTGTGTGACAGTCAGTATTCCAGAGGGAAAGCTTTCACTGGGAGGAAATCTCAGAATATAAATATTGCTGAATGATTCACTCAAATTGTTTTATTTAATCAGAGGTTTTTCTTTTGTACTTTTCTCTGTAATGCATATTTTTTCTTCCCATAATCTAATAGAACCGTGTTCTGGAAATCATTGAGAAGGGATGATATTACCCTGATGCTCTAGATGGACAGTGTGTAAAAGCAAATATCCATGGCTGAACCTTAAGGTTCATCTGGAAAGGATCATACATGTTCCTGTAGCCTGCACTGGGTCAAGAAGATACCTGTTTGGATATATATGGACAGGGTGAGCTCCCGGGTTGAGTCAATTGAGTTATCAAAGAACCTGGGTTGTTTCGCAGTGTGCTGGAGGTGTCTGGCTGGCGTGAGTGCACATTGAACACTGAGACCACCACTTAAATTCTTGAGAGAGCTTGAGCAACAGTAAACAATAGATGGGATTATTGATCCACTTAAATAAATGGCTTGTTGAAAGAAATCTTTCAGGTGCATACAGTATTTCTTGTATGCTATATATAAAAGAAAAATCTGATGTGGGGTTGACAGATTTGTTCAAAGAAAATATTTATTGTACCCTCAACTATGTAACATGTCTCAATTATTGATGTTTCTTGTTGTTGCAGGCAGAAAATGATATTATTGCTTTTCTTTTTTTTCTACTTTTTTAAGCCTTAATGGTAAAGAATCAGAAGTGCACCCTTTTGCAGTGCTTCACATGATATACTGTGGGCTAAGAGCTATAGAATACTGATAGGCTTCTCTGTACTCCCAAGATTTTGTAGCCTTTTTTTTCCCCTCCTTTTTTTTATAGTGAGCTTGAAGTTCTGGATTCAGCTAGATCAGCATGAAGGAGAATGGCACGTTATTCTGTAGCAGTTATTTTAATTACTGGGGCTTTTGCATGGTTTTCTATGATCTTGTCACTGCCAGCTTTAAAAAAGCTTCCTGATTCTGGAACCTTTCTGATCAGAAGTGTGTTAATGAAGCAAAGCGACAGCCAAGGAAAGATGTTCACAGAGGTATCATTTCTGGAGGAAAAGGAATAAGAAAAGACATTTCAGACTTTCAGACTATGAAACAACATTTTTTGTAGAACTACAGAAATATGGGGAGAGAAGGTATCTCAGAATGGGGTCTATTCTAGGGTCCTAAGCTTAAACAGGATCTAGTTTTCCTTGTTTTTCCATGTTTTTTTCCAAACTCCTTCCTGGAGTTTTCCTTGTATTTTCCATAAGAAACAAGTATCACTATGGTCTGCATCATTGCCTGTTAAGAAAAGGCTAGAGTGAGTAATATTTGATGCAGTATATTCCTATTTGTTTCTGTCTGTATGGCATTTTGTGAAACATAAAAGCAAATGGCAAAATAAGATACACTGGGGATATTATGGCTGAGAGGAGAAGTTTATCACTGAGCTGTCATTGACAACTGAAAGAATTCATAGACTCAAGTGTCACCAGATAACACATTGCTAACAGCAACTTATTTAAGTATATCATTCTGAATTTAATCTATGTGCTACCTTCAAGGTTAGTAGCTAGAGGATACTTGGGATCAAAGAAGACAGAGTATGAAAGAATCTATTAAAGTCTAAAGCAAGTGCTTAACTTATTATATGCTGAAATGGGTTTATCACCTGCATCCAGATCAATGAATGTGTCTTTTGCACCAAGGATGTTGCACTGTTTTGGTCTTCCAGAAGTTGGCCCTATTCATGAGGACAAGGTATCATGTGTTCCCTGAGTTTTAAGAAAACAGGATCTGAAATGAGTTGAGTTTTGTCTTCAATAACAGTTGAACCCCAAGAGCCCTGGTTTGTGTTATCTCACTCAGTATTTTTAGGTTGGATATTTAAGGAGAACTTATTTTCCCGCAAGATGAAGCTAAGAGCAGCTCCTCTCATAAAATTTTATGAGACTTCTGGAAAGAAAAAGGCAGAGGAGTGAAAAAAACCTTGAGAGAAAGATTATGCTTGTGTGCTGAGTTATGATTTGGAGAAAGAAGAAAAATTATCATCATTGTTTCAGCAGCTTAAAAACAGTTGGGATAGTTGAACTAGTTGGTCCAGATTGACCATCAGGAGTCCTGCATGGAGATACTAAAGGAGAGAGGAGAAGATGCAAATAGCATATCTTAAATCACTGCTGACAAAACATGTAGAAAATGCCTTGGTAAAAATCTTGACTTCTTTTAAATGGGGCTTTCTTCAGTCTGAGATGATTTGGAGCTGCCTCTCCTGAAATCAAGACCTCCAAGTTGAAACGCTGGTGCCAAATGCATGCATTCGCTTGGTTAACACACTGCCCTGTCACCTGAAGTATCATATCCTTAGTCTGGATTTGCTTTCATGTTGCTGCTCAGTAAGATGGGCTTCATGCTTCCAAATACATTTTTCACCATTAACAGCTTTGGATGCAGTGCCTAAAGCTTGATTTGTCACTTTGGGATGATTCCGTATCAAGTGCCATGAATCAAATTATTTTCTAACACAATGGGGTTAGCACCTCTCCCAGTGTGACGAACGGTTTTGCGGAGATACCAAAATAAATGCTCCTCAACAGCAAGATTTATCCCATATTTCAAGTAAAATCTGCCCACTTGTCCATTGTCCAGTTGGCTAGAGAGCAGCAGGGGGAATTGTTCCCTTTGAGATAAATGCCTATCTGGACACATCATGGGCTTGTTGGAATTAATTGATCCTGGGAGACAAATTTCCCTACATGTGTGCGGTAGCGAGCTGCACAAACCTACCCTTAACTCTCATTCCTTCTGGTGTCCTTGGCAGTGTGGAAAGAGTAACCAGAATGAGGCTGAAAGGTCTGACAGTCTTGGACCTGATTGAATTTTTATTTTTTTTCCCCCCAGTCTTATGTGCATGTCACTCCTTGCATTGTTTGAATAGATATTTTGCATTTTTCTTTTCCTTCCCCCCTCCTCCCAGTAAACAGATACCTTTTTATTTTTTTGTTTTCAAGCAAGAATTGACCTCCACTTTTGCTGATGTGAGTATCGTTAATCTCCAGCAAAAGAAGAATTAAGAGATTTTTGCTTCTTTGTCTATTTAAAGATTTGAGAAATAAGAATGGTTTGACCTTCTTTAAGGTCTTTGAATAGAATACCCTCAAGCATATCATAAAATATGAATTATTATATCTTTCCATCAATTAGATTATAATTTTCATTTGTTGATGGAGTTATTGAGTCACATTGAAGTATTATAGAGAATTTAGATCATGATAGGGAAAATTTGGACATGGGAATGTCTTAGGGGAAACATTCTACAGTTTGTCAATATACACATTTAATTCATTCATTTAAAGCATCTGTACACATTCTGGTTTACAATCTATACATACTTATTTTGAAATAATTGGTTGATTTTAGTGTTTGTGCGTATATACTTATGTATATGCCCACCCATGGGCACACGTACAATTATCCACATATAAACATTTTTGAAGATCGTTGTATATGTACCAACTTTTAGTGTCTTTGAAGCCTTTCATCGTCAAGAACTTTAACATTCCAATGCTACTTTAGTCCTCATAAAATGTTAAAATAAATAAATATGGCAGTAAACTGTGGATGCTTTCTAAGTGTTTGTTTGATTGCAGCAAACACTAGCATATTATTGACAGGAGGAACATTTTTTCCTCATGATGATGGCTCACCTTCATCTACAAGTTTTTAGGACATAGTTGTGCACAGAAGCTTTTCTGTTTTATAAATATAGCTTTATATTTTGCATAGGGTATTTTCTAAACTATCAATCTTTTACCTTCCTTTTGGATTGCATGTTACTAATGCATTGTGATTTCTTCAAAATACTATACTAGATGAGACCTGTTGCTCGCTAGTTTTGTGTTTAAAAAAACAAACAAAAAAACCCAAAAAACTATCCTTCTACATCAGATACTGCATTTTGTATCTAATTTAAACTAGCCAGTGAGATGTACTAGGCTACTGAAAATAATTTGGTGACTGGTAAAGAACAGTATCAAAAGGCCAATCAAAAGTTATAGAGGTTACTTTTGAAAGCTTTTTTGCTTTGCTTTTCAAAATCCACCAAACAAAAAAACACAAACAAAACCAAATCCGAGGTAAGATACCTGCTATCTAACTGAATCAAAATGTTTTAATTCTCTAAACTCAAGCTGTGCGGTATTGGAAAAGATTTTTGTGTGAAAGCAATGTGATTCTGCTCTTTATTAACTCCAAGCTTTTCAGATGCCTGGGATGCTCAAATCAGGATGTCATTTAAAGTGAACTTGAAATTTTAGTCTACATGTCTCTATAAATGACACATTCTCACATTCCTTATACTGACTAACAAATTGTGAACTAATTCTCATCAATGTGTCTGTTTGTACCCTAATTAGTTAAGGGAAGCTTAAAATAACTAAATCATTATTTTGGTGTAGTTGTAGGATATGTAGTCTTCCCTAGTCTTCACAGTGAAAGGATAAGGATACTAGTTCCTATCCTTGCGACAAACTATTTTACGTTCTGAAATGTGAAAAAGGATTATGTTGTAGTTGGTTTTGGATTGACCCTTCAGAGGTAGGTATTTGCATCTGATTCTCTGCCAGTAGTATACATTTTTTCAGTCTTCCTGTCAGGTTTTGAATTTCCTTAATGATCTTTTTCCCACGCATATGTCTGAATTACGCTTGAACTACAGTTAATCACAGCCTGGTGTGACTTTCAGCTTCTTTGTTTCAGCATTTTAGAGTTTCTTTCTCTTGTCTCATTCAACAATAGACACAGACAAATTGCAATATCATTACTGCAGGAGAAAGAGCTTCATAGTGAGCTGCAGGCCTAGTCAGTGGTAGGGTATGAAGGCTGAAGGCTGGAGAGAGAGGAGAGAGATGAGTGCTGAAATGCATATAGGGAGTGAATGTAACATGGCATCATTTGTCATAGAATTTCTGCTATCAATTAATTAAACCTGGCACCCTAAGTGAGATCAGCCATGGAGCTGTCCAAGCCTGAACCAGGCTCAGACAGACAGACTGAGGAGTAAATTTGTAATGTAAAACATGTAAAGTTAAAGCACAGCTAGAATATTGATTGAATTAAAAATAGACATTAAACTCTCATTTGGTAGTACAACAGATTTTGCCAGATAAATTGCATGCTTGTTTTCAATTTCAATCTTGCTGTTGTAAGTAGGAATGAACTACATATCCGGACACACTTGCTGCATGACTTGCTGGCTGCTATTTGGATATTTCCTATTGGAAGCATTACTTCCAATCCTAGTTTTTTGTGTTATCTTGAGTCTGACTTTTTGGTGGCCTTTTATCAAACTTGCAGCAAAGTCTATGTAAGAAAAATTCATTCTATTTAGAAACATGTAAGAAAAGTCAAATGAAAGCCTTGGTAAACATTTTTGTGATGTGATTTTTGGCAGCTGGCAATTCACTCTTGTCTAGAGAAAGCCATATATTCCTTTTACAACCCTTTTTAAGAGACACATTAGGAAACACATTCAGTCTGCAGTGTTCACAAGTCCAATGTGGCTTGCCATAGAGAGCTGACTAAAAATATGTATTAAAATATGTATTAAATATTTTTATATTAAATATTTTTATATCTTTTTTTTTTTTTTTTTGTGAGATGGTAGACATTACTCTTAGACATCTGTTTAGTGGAAAAATGTGTACTGAAATCCAGAAATCTTAAAAAGCAGCAGGGCCACCCCTTTGTTTTGTCAGTGCCACCACGTTCAGAACATGAATTCCATATATTTCAACCTCGACAGTAACAACCACTAGACTGTTACCTCCTGGGAAGGCTGGACAGTGCAACAGTATTAATGATGTCCTCCAAGTGATGATAATGATGGTAGGACTAATGAGGAAATCTCTTCGTGTTCACTACTTAGTTTATTATGAAACTAATTTTTATAGAAACAACGCATCATGTGTTTGAAGTCTGGAGGATCACGTGTATGAACAGTGACAATTACTAATAAAGCAGATATGTGAATCTTGATTAAAGATTTTATAACTTTTTGGTCTCTAATCAAAACTACACTCATAGTGGTGAAGGATTTGACGGACTTTTCTTTTTCCTGTCACACCTTTAGTAATATGGTTGCATGTTTTTCTACTTGTTGTTGAGTAAGAATATATATTAAATGTGGAAACGGAGCGTTTATGAGCTTACAGTAAAGGAAATGGGGATGTACAAATGCTGATGAGAAAATCGAAGTGGTTCCTTATGTGAGCTGAGTTTGGTGGGAAGGACAACTAAAGTGGTTCCCAAGGTTGCCATGCAGAATCCAGAAACTGGACAGGAGGACAAAGTGGGTGTCAGTGGATGAAAAGGGCAGTTTACTCCTTTTACAAGTAAAATTTTTTACTCCAAGAGACTTTTCTATATCTGTAATCATTTTATTCCCATTTCATTTCTCTTGTTCCCAGAAGACACTTGGTATCCCATGTTTTTATTCATTGATGCAGCTAAGTGGATGGAGAGTACTTATCACGCAGGAAAGATGATAAATTAATGAACTCCATCTTAAGTGCTTTGATCTCATTATCACTCAGAGGAAGCAGCAAGGAGCCCACCTGGCAGCGCCTCGTCGGAGTGGGACGGTACCTGCCCGTGGTGAGGGCGGCCCATCGCTCGCTCCAGCGCAGGCCAGCATCCCCCATCCCCATCCAAGAGCTGTGTTTATGGATGATTTTTCTCTCTCTCTGCTTATGGATGAGACCTTTCGAGTTGAATATATTCGCTCGTGATAAGAAAAAGCAGATTAGGAGACAATGACATCTGCTGGCTTTGGGGGGAGAAGGCGCCAAGGCAGTGCGGGCAGCATGGGCCTTCCTGCCTCTCCTGAAGTAACCACCTCAGTGCGAGGCCAGTGAGAGCCACCAACCAGAACACAGGGGTGGCCAGGACACACAGGGGTGTCTGGGGCACACATGGGTGGCCAGGACACATGGGTGGCTCCATGTCCTGGGCGCAGGGGGCTGACCGCCGCCGTGGGCCTCAGGGCGCTGCTGCGGACGGCAGGTTGCTCTTGGTGCCATCGTATGTAACATTTGATCCATGGATATCAGAAAGATTTAAAAAAAAAAAAAAAAAAGGCGCTATCTACCCTTTTGGTAATGTTAGAAACTTGCTATCTGACCTTTACAGTCCCATTTGTTTGGGGATCCTAAGATTGGACTGAGACTTATCAAATTTGCATTGAATATTTTAGGCAGCTTCTTTGTGGTTTTTTTTTTATTTATTTTATTTTTGCATTTGCTTTACAGCTTTTGTTTGGTTAATATTCATATTTTAAACCCTCTTGCAATCTTTTAAATTAAATCTCTGACTCTCACATAATCACTTCTTTTTTGAAGCACAGGTCTAAGCACAGGTCTCTACTGCATTGAATATTTGGAGGAGATGCTTTATAATGAAAACAGTGATTTGTAACACTTTGATAGATATTAGTACCCTCTCTAAGGAAGCCAAGACACTGATTGTTTCAAAGATTTTTTCAGGGGCACAAAAGCCCATGGAAATACCTAAAATAAAACCCAGACTTTCTTTTCTTGGTCTCTATTTGCTCTGGATCTTATTGTTTCTCTTGAATGGTTAAATTGATATATATGTGTTAAAACAGGTTGCCTACAGTCTGCATGGCTTTTGGTTTAATCACTCTGAATCAGAACCAAGGGAAGAGCTGATTAAGATACAAGGAAACTGAATATACTGATAATTTGATCTATATTGCCCCATTTTGTCCTCCATCCCTCCCAAACCCACTGTCTGACTCTAATAGCTGGTAGCTGCTGAAAGTCAGTCCTGTTGTTGCTTTTTGAATCATAATTTAAATGTTTTTGTCAGCATGCTTTACCTGCACTAAGCAGGTACTAAAAGGAAAAATGCATCTGTTTGCAGCAGATAAAATACAGATATGAAGTTTAGTGGGTAGGTAGGGCCTTGCTTTATCAAGTGAAGTGATAGAAGGGTTTCACTGTGTCAGCACAGGGGGGTTGTATGTTCAATTGCATGTACTTTTGTGAGGGGGAGGCAGTGTAAAATATTTCTGTGATTTTGTTTGTCTTTTTTTTCCCTCTTTCTAGTTGGCATAGTGTCCCGGATTTGTCTGAGAAAAGCTGTTAAAGTGTCACAAAAAGATAATAAAAAAGATGAGGATTCTCCAGGCCCGAATAGGCATGTGTAAAAACTCCTTTGTCTAGAAGGAAGAGAAACTCTTAGCATTCATAGCACACCTCATGGAAGAAACGCATTATACTTTGCTACCGTGTCAGCTTGCAATATTGCTACATGTCTGCAGTGCCTCACTTGCATTTGTAATTACATTTAAATAATTTAACTCCATTATACTACAGTGTCTAGTGGAAATGCCTAATTCTTTAGGAAGACGATTCCTTTCAGATTGATCTAATGGCTTAAGAAAATGCTGCTATTACAAAAGCTTGTTGGCTGTTGATACACAAAATAAAACTGCTCTGTGTGCCATGGAAGGCATTAATAGTTCCACTTATTGCTGTAAACACTTGGGCAATGAGTTATGCGATAGCTCAGCATTTGATTTGGACTCTGTGTCGGATATCCATAAGAGCCTGACGTGTTGTATTTTGCAGAGCGTAGGCAGCTTTTATCAAACTCGGGCTAGAAGTGTTCAAATGGAGAGGCGATTAAAGTATCTTAGTATAATGCAAGTTATTCTAGGGTGATAGGATGCTCAGCTAAACTCCTGCATGGCAGCACGATTGCTTGGCCCGTGACAGGACTGTATTCATCTGATATGGGGGAAGACGGTAGAGATCATACAATACACTCTTTGTGTGCATTTAGTGGGCATTAATGTTGGCTATATAGCAGGTACTGTAGCTTTGTATCTTCTGCAATTCATCTCATGTTTTGCTTTATACAAGCTTTACACGTTTTAAATGCCTGAAGTTCTTTCTCGATTTACTGTTGATGACAAAAGTGTTGCAGTTTCCAATATGGAAAACAGCCTATGCTGAGTTTTGACTATAAAATTTCTGTGGCAGAATGGGACAGATGGGTGTAGGTTACCTGCCAAAGACATTCAGTAAATCTGTAGCATCTTGTCCCTCATGCACTGCTTTGCTCTCAGCCCACAAAAGAGACACAACACGAGAAGTTTGCTGTCTCTTCTGGATATATCTCTGAGACTGAATTGTTGGGATGCACCTGCTTTTGTCTTTCCTTTTTTTCTTGCCTGTTCAGTCATTCCCATCAAATTTGCCTGCCTTCTCCCCCAATCCTTTAAATTCCTTTTTTTTTTTTTTTTGAGGTCTATATCTTTAAGTAATTACACAGAAACTCCCTTGAGATTGGGTTCTTTTTAAGCTAAGATGGCAACTGTCTAAGTTATTGACCTTGTATTTCCTTGCTGAACTAAATGCTTTAATCTACTTTAATATTATAGATTTGTAATAGAAAGAAATTCTGATTTGGAGAAAAACAGATTAATGAGTATTTTTCCAAAATGGGGAGAAGTAGCCATGGCTCCCTGTTGTCAAACACAATTCTCTGATTTGATTGAAAGTAGAGATATTTCCATTGTACGTTAGCTGCGTTACTTAATGAAATGGACCTATCATTACAGCTCAGAACCGTATATAAATTACATATTGTTAGAGTTGCTATGGCAAATAATTACCATTATTTCATGGCAGCTTATGAAACCATTGAAAAATAAGACAAATGCAGTTGCTAAAATGTAAAATGCTATTTTTCTGGGGAATGTATTTAATACCAGATTTAGAATTTATTATTTTGTTAATACTGTCTGGCTTCGTAGTTATTTTGAATTGTGTCTCCTAGAGATAAGCAGGACCACCAAGAAGGCAGCCTGATTTTGGACACAGAATGATGCTAAATGTATTCTGCAGTCCTCTTTGTTGTACTTCTACTTGTAAGGATGCTTCTCATCCTTACCCAAGCCCTCTCCTTTTCCAATCTGTTGTTATTAAGAAATTGTGTCATTATCTTCTCATAAATTAGCCCTAGACTGTTTCAGACTCAGACTTCTCTAACCATGGTTCAATTTGGTAGGATATTATCTTTTAATATCAAAGAGATTGGGATATTTGTCATAAATGACATTCTGAATTACAGCCCAGATGATATTAGGAGTTTGGATGCTTGATGCTGGTCCCTCCAAAAAGGAGAATGTTCTGTCCTGCATGAATCTTTTGGGCGTTATTACTGATAATCAACAAATAGACCCCTGAAATAGACCCCTTAGCAGAAATTTCCTGCAAAGATGGTGAATCACTGTGGTTTCTTAGGTGAGGAACAGATGCAGCTGCAGTTGGTAACTTAAGTAGAAGACCTATAAGCTTAATATAGTCCAGACATTTTGTTGTACATTATGTATGTACATTATGCTGCCAAATAGTGTTTTAATTCTAACATTCTCTCACCTCTCCATTACTGATACCTGTGATATCTGTATCATGTTCCACCTGAGTTGAGTCAAGTTTCCTCTAGCCTGTAAAATAAATAGGGTACAGCCTCTTCACAGAGGCTCTATGAGGCCTTTGACTCGTTTGAAATCCAGGATTTTAGCACTTGCAGTGTTGATGTTCAGGCCTTCCCCTGGTGACTGCAGCTTTCAAGCCGCTAGATGGAAATGATGTATGCAGTTTTTCTTCCACAAAAGTCACTGCAGACCATTTCTCATTAGGGTACTTCTTGTGTATCTCAAGTAATTTCAGAAGGGGACAAAAATGGAAACTCTATCAAAGAATGTGGCATTTAACACAACATAACCTCATCAATTAAACAGCTTAGATTTTGAAAGGATTAGATATTTACAGCACAAAAATAAAACTATTAATTACATAACATACTGTTTACTAAGATGCTTAATCCTCATGCTTCAGGGTGTAAAGTAATTAGTAGACAGTGCTGAAAAATTGCATTACTTAATGACTTCATGAAAAATTGTAGTTTGAAAAAATGGAAGCTGACATGAGATATTAATAGCCCGGCATGGGCATCCTCGCTATGTGGGAGGAGGTTGTCGAGGCAGAATTGTAGGAGAAATAATTCTAACCAACTGTAAAGCCCTGCAGAAGTAGAGGGTAGTCCTGAGTCTCCAAGGGGGAGGAAAACCAGAAATGACTCATACATTTTTTTTTTCTTTAAGAATGTATAGGAATATGTGAGAATTAGGTTAACATCCTAAATAAGTTTCCCTCAGCTGATAGCAGGCTGTTACTGTTTTAAGAGTAGAAATATGTCTCGGTTTTTCCAAGTTGCTGGAATGAAGGCTTCTAACAAGCTGGTTAAATGGAGTAGTTATAGACGCCCTGTGTGAGTCTGTGGCTGTTACCCCATGGTCCAGGAGAGCTGTGGTCAGCAGCTTTGGGCTCTGAGCAGTAACGAGGGTTAGAGCTGTGCACTACCTAACGGAGGTCAGATCCCCCTAGCAGTTCACCTCCTGAAAAGCCTACGAAGGAGAAAAAATAAACCATTTTCTCATTGAGCAGCTCAGAACGCTTTGAGCGCTACGGATTTCTCACCTCCTACATAGAAGTCTCTGCTTCTGTGAACCTGTGATGGTGTCTCCCCTTGTTGATCACCTGAAGGATTAGCTGAGAGTTTCATTGAAGTCCAGATTTAAGACTCCAGTACTTTCGTCTTCTATGCTTTTTTCCCTAGAAACTTCTAACCAACACACATTTGTTCTTCCCATATGCAAACAGTGACCCAATACTATTTCTTTGCTTCCATTTTTCAGTTCCCATAATGTGAAGATGGTGAAATTTCATTGACACCACTTGGAAGTGGTGACTTGAAGTGTGACACCACTCCAAAGTGAAGCATGGAAAGATTTTTGCAATGCCATAACAGAAGGAATTAATGCCTTAACATAAGAAGATGAATGCTATGCCTACCTTTGTATAACATCCACAGAGATGCAGGCTAGAAGTAGATTGTTATAGTACAGTATTGTCATCTGTTACGTAGTTTGTGCATGACCAGTGGTTGTGTTGTGTTTAATGCTTTGTGTTTAATGCTATTGTGAAATAGTGCAACTTTCAGTAACCACCTATAGAATAGCATGCAAGATAACAATATTTATAATACTGAGACCAGTAGTAAGACAACAAGTTTCATCTCCATTTATGTTGTACTAGCTTCTTTCCTTCCCATCCCACTAGTACTTTTTCCAAACTGTTAAATCATTAAAAATTATACTAAGCAGATCATTCTTCTCCTCCTTTGTGTTGAAGTTGTGGATTGATGATAATCTCTTGTATCTCTGCAACTTGCTTACCATTATTTTAATTTATTTTTCTAATTGTCTAGTTATTTTATTGAACAATCGGTATAATAAGGCTTTGCAAGGCTTTCCAGATAAATACAATATGGATCCAATGACATATTTCAGTTCTGAGATATGATTTTTTGCAAGTTGCTGGCCCAGGCTGTCAACAAATTTTAATTTTGTATGTAGACAATTGATGAACACAATCTGCAGTCAGAAAAGAACATTCATCTGTTTATGTAATTTTTTATTAGTGGTGATTGCCTGTTTTTGTCAATAGCGTGTTAAATTTTCAGTGGAAAGTTTGCCTTGAATTCCCTTGGCCTTTCTCTGCCCTTGGTCTCACTGAATCTTTCGTTCAGTGACTTGCTTGGAGCCAATCAATGATTTTGTAAATTATTTTCATGATTTTTTTTTATTTTTTTTTTTTTTTCCCAATGAAATTTTTTGTTGCATGCTTGAGACCAGTGAAAGAACTAGTGGAAAGCAAGTGGAATCAAGCAGTTAGTTGCAATTGCAATTGAGACTGAACCCACAAGCCCGCCCGCCTGGTCTACAGTTACCCCCCAGAAGATAAATGGGGGGTAAAAGCGATTCCAGTCGTGGTGTTGGAACCAACTATGGCTCAACCACTGTGCAGATGAAAGCATTGAAATGAGAAATTAATAAAATAGTGTTAATCTAAGGTAGCTCTGAAGTACACGGTTAATACTGAAGTTCCAGATCCTCATGTGTTTAGACTGAGACCTTCACAATTACTTCACTGAGTTGTGGATGATGTTTCTCCATCCATTCCATGACGTTTTCCTTTGGGAAAGAGGTTATAACTTGCACCATTGCAGCACCCCTACAGTCTTTGCTTCTTACAGAAAACTGGTGGAAGACAGGAAGACAGTTCCTGGTCGAACACAGGAAGGAAACTGGTGGTTTCCTTCCTGTGTTAACAATATGGATTTACTTGTATTTGTTAGTTTAACAGCCTGCTGGTAGCTCACTCTCTTTCTACGTGGCTTTTCATTCTTCATGCTTTTTTTTTTCTGTTGGTTCTGCATCTTTTTATTATCGTGTGTTTTCAAGTGTAATTAAGACTTAAAGCTTGAAGGAGGTAACATCTAAATGAGGAATTAAGAACAGCACTGCAGTAATGCTAAATACTTTCTTTCCAGAAAGAGAAAACCTCCCTCCAGTCTGCAGGGAGGAATGGGGATGGAAAGCATTTGATGAACATAATTTATGACTTGCACAGTGCTCTGTGTTTGCAGGAGGCTTTGCTAATAATACCTAACAGTTCCCTGCGGACTGCGGGCTCCCTGTGTCCCCTTTGATTTATCTGCTACCCTGAAGTTCAGCAAAGGTAACACAGCAGCGAGGAGAGGTGTTATACAGTGTGACAAAGCCCGTTTTCTCTGAAGAGTTGGGCTGCCACGATGCATATTTTGCATCTCTTTCTGAGGTACCGAGAGGTGCAACCTCCTTCCCGCTGGTGCCTTTTGGAGCTGGCTCCGCACTCAGGCTTCCCGGGAACCGGCTGATGTTCAGCAATAGGAAACATGGGATGCTGGTTGAAGAGGCAACAAATCTGCAGCTGGCAAGAGGCAGACGAGATTCCCACCCTCGGCTCGGGAAGTATTTAACCAGCACGCTGCTGTTTCCACTGCATCCTGCATCGGTGGATAAACTTTCTGATTTAAATATTGTAATGAAGTATATCAGAAGCTTCAGAGAACGTTTCAGGAATTTAGGCGCATGCAGAAATGTGATCAGAAGGTGTATGCAGAAGTACAATTAAATGCAGTGAAAACACGCTGCCAACAAGAAGTTTAAGGGAACTAAGAAACAATTAGCAAAGGAAATGAGGATATAAAATGAAAAACTTTGGGACGAGGAAGTAGAGATGCTTCAGAAACAAAAGGTAATAATACAGCAACAAATCTTTCAAAACAGACTAGCAATTTGGTGTATAGAGAAACAAAATCATTTGAATTTTGTTCTTTCCTCCTAGTAATCCTGCTGTATATTACTGTGGGAATCGGGGCTTCAAGGGTAAGGCCGGATCTGCTCTGCTGCAAATCTCCTCTGATTCCAGTGTCATCAACTCTTACCTTTTGGGCTGCTGTTTCATCCAGCCGAGTCACTGATTAATTTAGGGCACGGACCTCTGTCTCGTGAGGAGAAGGCAGAGCTAGACCCAGGCCAGAACTGGCTGCTTTGTGCTGCATTAGCCCGAGGAGCGGATCCTATTGATCTTTCCTGGGTTCTTCTGGCCTGCCCTGTGTGCTGAAGTGCGCGCACGCTCTTTCTTTCTGTAAAGCTGCCATCAATTATAGATGGAGAGCCAAATTTAGATAAACTGTAGAAGGTAGATGTGAAAACACGGGCAAAGATTGCATATTTACGATCTGAATTTTCTTCCTTTGCTTTCCAGAGATAAATATGCTGCTTTGAGTGATCCTGCAAGGCATCATTTGGGGAGAAGAAAAATAGGCAAAATCTTATTCTTAGCTGAAATCCCTTGGGTGGTGAACTCCTGCTATCGTAATGTTTTAGACAAGAGTGATTTGAAAAACTATCTTAAAAGGTTGTGGGACTCTGGCAAAGCTGAACTGCATACCTGGAAGGCATTTGTATACATAAAGCCCAAAGAGAAATTATTATAATCAATCACATTGTTTTTCTTCATGTTTCAGGACAAGGATGCAACGTCTGTAATACTGCAGAAACCAAGTGAGGAGAAAGGGATGTCATTTTAATTCATCTAACTAAATTCTAATTTTCAGGCCCTTTGTTTGGCGGGGGAATAGCGCTGGCAGCAGAGTGGCTGCTGGCAGAGGAGTTCATTTCTTTCCCAGAAGAAAAGAAATCAAAACAGCTTTGCACTGATCAGCTGGCACAGGCTGCCGGATCAATGGTTGGCAATTTGCAGGGCTGTGCTGTAGATAAGGCTGTCACATTTTGGCAGTCTCATCACTACCAGCCAGCCACATAATAGCTGATAGGTCCCTTTCAGATAAAGACGGGAAGAAGATAGAAAACTGAAGAGCGAGGGGAGTGAAAGGGGGATAGAGGAGGAAGGGAAGATGACAAATCAGGATTTTCAAATGCTCTTTTGGTCTGCAGGCCTTCTAAGGGTATGTTGTTCTTGCTGTTAGTTCCTAAAGTTTTTAAGTGATACAGTGATAAATAATGTCAGTTTTTGGTGCCATTCTTAATTGTTATACTTTTTTTTTTTTTTTTTTTTTTTTTTTTTTTTAAAAAGGACAGATGTTTGCTGCAGAGCAGAGTCCCTGAGAAACTACCAACCTCAGAAGCACAAAGCACAGGGTTAGGAACCTCTTTCTGCTGGAGATATCAGAACTCATCATACATTTCTAGATTATTGTCTCTCTTACTTCTGTGCTGAAATATGAGATAGGGAAGGTCAACCTTGAAAAAAATCAGGTGGACTTTTGTTCCAGCCTGTTTCTGGTCCATTATTTCTTGCAGGTTACCTTTGGGTGGTCCTGTGGTTTCTTTCCATGCAAACTTTGTCCTGGCGAAGTAAACCAGGAAAGAAGCAAGAGCAGAGCATGGTAGCAACTGAATTACTTATATACGTTTCAGTTTTTAGGAAAATTGAAGTTTCCTCTTATTTCCATTTCCTTATAGTTTTCTAGTGGCTCACTGAGGGTCACAAGGAATTTCTGGAGTGACTAGATGACAGTGCAATGAAGGGAGGTTTGGGAATCATTATGTTAATACTGGTAGAGCTGCTAAATGTGCTTAGGGAGAATTAGACATTTCCAGAAGTCTGAGAATGTGGAGAGTAAAGCAGTCATTTGTTAAAAGTACCCTGGCTGTTCTTAATCATCTGGAGTCTCATGCTTATACTTGATAGTTCAGACTGTAGGGAATGTTCTCTAATTCCAGCGTGTAGTCTTGTGCCATCTTACAAAATGAGTCACACCCAATTCTTGTCTTTACTTTCCTCTTTTTCTCAGATTTTGCTCATTTGAGAGGAGAAATGCTTATTTTATTTCTAAGGACAATTTGAATGTCACTTTTTCTGCAGAAACAATTTTCAAATGTTTTTTTTATCAAAGCATTTTAATATCACTCATCTTGGAAATCTCCATACAAATTATTTTTGCCGCTTAGTTTTCCATTCTCTTCCTTGGTGAATAGTGAAAACAACTCTTTTCGGTCCATTGCAGTGAAGCTGATGAAACATGTATCTGCAGCTAGGTAGAATGCTCTCCCTAAAGTCCAAAAGGATTTGCAATGTAGTCAGCCAAGTCTTTCAGACTATTTTCCAACTTGATTCAGTCAATTCTTATGGTGCATTGCACCACTTTGTTGTGACTTGCATGTCAGAAACACTAAAAAAAATACAAAAAAAAACTAAAAAAAAAAAAAAAAAAAAAGAGGGAGAAAAATCCTTCCTTATTGACATTCTGGAGAATTAAAGAGCAGGAACGAGAGTGCCACAGTGGCAGACTGACATGGATTGTTTATTTAATTCTTCCAATTTGTTCACCTTAATGAAACAGCGAAAGATTTGAGTGAGCGGTAATTAACAAGCGAGAGCCTGTCTAATGAAACTGGTATAGGATGATATTTGTTTCAAGGATCAATAAAAGGCTGTGAGTGAAGATCATACTGGCATCGCTCAGGAAAACAAATCACCTTATGCCAATCAATTGTCATGCTGCACATGCATGAATCTGTGTGGAGCATTTTAAAGATTGCATTAGTGGAAAGACAGGAAAGGAAAAGCTTCATACGTTTGGAGGTACCTAGTACTTCATTTGTTGGTCTGTCAGGTGCTATAATTACAATTGCAGCATTTTTCTTCTGTCCCTTCAATAGTCATTACTAAGCAATTTTAGTGACATAATCTAATTAACGCGTGCTTTCTTTTAGAGCATCCGGAGCCCGCTGCTCATGGTTTCTTTGTATTCTAACTCTCATCACTTACGTGTTTTCAGGAAAACAGCACAGTCTGCATTCCCAGGAAAAAAAAAAAAAAAAACGGAAAAAGGAGCAGCTGATTTAAAAGAGATCTCTGTCAGTGCCTTCAGCCCTCCAGAGCCAGCAGTTAGATTCCCCCATGCCACTGATTGGCTTAGCAATTAATACAGCAGCAATTAGCAGTGAGTTTCCAGATCTCAGGCACATTTTTATTTACACAGCAACATTATTACTGACAATTACACTGTGAAATAGCAAACAGTGGCAGGGAGGTTGTATGTCAAAATATGTAATTATTTTGATAGGAGGATTGGGTGTCATGTTAACACATGCCCATGCAACACAGGAGTATCAAATGCAATGCAGTCAAATGCTTATGTGAAATTGTTTGCTGCTAAAGATTAGATTATATTCTCACCCCCTCTCAAAAAAAAAATACATCTGAAGTTTTTAACTACATGGAGAGATACAGATCATAGATAAATGTGTAAAGACTGTGTTATTCGACTGGCTTTAATTTAGGGTGAGATTCATGAGGCTGAAGGAATAATAGAGACAGTCTAGTGTGAACAGGGCTGAAGGCATTCAGAAGCCTCTAGTAAGGTAAAAGGTGACTTATTTTTTTCAGAAAAAGGTATAGAGGTATACCTTGGTGAAAGCCAAAATACTAGTTAAGCTTGTTCCTTCATAGTCAAGGCACAAATGAACCTATAATAACCATCTTCAAAGAATTCTGACATTTGAGGTGTACAGATTACTGGAGGATGTAGGAAAATTGAGATGCATTCTGATGGCCAAAGGAGATTCAAAAGGTATACCCCAAATTTTAATTCTTGTTGACCCAAAGAGTTCATTACAACTGTTCAAATACTTGCAGGATTTCTTCCATGATTTTTAATTTAATGCATTTTTCTTGTCTATAAAATTTATTAGAATACTTTTATTATTGTCACAACTCTGGCTAACATGCAGTAAATCAAGTATTTGGACAAACTCATTTGGATAATGGGAATGCATTTTTTAACACAAATTCAGATACCAGGCATACAACTCAAAAAAAAGTGAAATTTTAAATGACAGTTTATATATATTGGAATTTTATTCCATTGATAATTTTAAAGGATATTGACATGTTTTTCTCCCATTTTCATTTTCTGAACTTATCAAAAGATGGATCATTAACATAGTATTTATGGATAGTTTATGCATTTCACTAGAGCAGTAATGCTACATACAACATTATCACAATTTGGATCAGAATATGGCCCTGCTTTTCAAAGGTGCATGAAAAGTTAAATCATGGGAATTTCTCGTTTTCAAATATCCACTGCACAAATACATACATAGAGACATATATAGTCCCATGTTCATAAAAATAAAATGTTGATTGAGTAGAATTGGAGCCAGGACTTTTGGGAATGTTAATTCCATGATATTTATTCGGCTGACCAGAAATTTAAGCTCTTATGTTGATCTTATCAGCCCTTCTTGAATCCGGCTATGAGAATCATATTCAGTAACCGCATTTGTAACTTCCTGGCAGCTGGAGGCTGAGCTGCATTTCTGTAACTTCTCAACCCTTGTGAAGTGGCAAATAACTCTGACCGGATTTCTTCCAAGCATGGCAAGAAGTCCCAGTTGAGAAACTTCACTTAGGAAATGGAATTTGTGTTAAATATTGAGCCGCGAACCGCCACCAACGGGAGGCAAAGGAGGTAGGAAGACACTAACTCTGCCTTCTGCCATGGTAGCAAAGGCAAGATGATCTGCAAGTGGTATCAGAAAACCAGAAGCTGCAGCAGATTAACAGGGGCAAATTAGCTTTAGTCGTTAAAATAATGGGTTTATATCTGGGTACTGCTCCATTACATTATTGGAAGATGCATAAGCATCAGCAATTAAGATGTTTGTACTAACTACTTAAAAATATTTATCATTTGCTATGGATTTCATCCATATATGTCTATACTGACATAGATATGTTTGTCTAAATATGCATTATATATATATATACACGCACAGGTGTATATATATATATATATATATATGTGATGACAAATATAGTTTGTCAGCCAGGAGGTAGATTATGGAAGATGTGAGAAGAATGGGTTCATTTTCCAACCTTTCTATGTCTAACAGGGAGGGACAGTAGAAAAGCACAGTGAATTATGTTTATTATTGATTAAAATCCTACACTAGATTTCACCTGGAAGAATGATAGAGCGTCTTTCTACAATCTAGGAAAAAAGAAAACAACCTAAAGAATCTGGCCTATTCATGAAGATATCAAAAATTTAGATATCACTAATAAAAATGAGATGGGAGACATCAGTCATGAAATTGCGGAGGCAGTAATTTACTGCAGATATTTAGGATCCAACACTGAAAAGCTGTACTGTATCTTTTGTCAGTTTATGCTACTTGTCAGTTAAAGCCACTAGTTGCTGGGAGTTCTGGTAATTTTCAAGTATAACAACTGGGAAACTTGAATTGTGCAAGGTAAAAGTGCAGTTCTTTTTCTGCAGTAGCCGGAATGTGAATCATGAGAGAGAAATGCTGCTGACAGGAAGAAAATTGAAATCTTTGAGGTTCAGCACTGGCAAAACTTCAGAAAAGCAGACAAAGACTTAGGTTAGAAGAACCACTGCAAGGAGCTTTGTCTAAAATAGGTTACAGCAAATTTATATATTTGATCACAACAGCCATAGGAATAATTGTAATTTTCAGTAAATAACTATGCACAAGGAAAGCTAGAATGTCATGATATTAAAAGGCAACCACAGTTACAAGGATAGAAGATAGACAGCAGCTTGCTGGGACGTTTGACCCTGATGCTTAAAGTTAGCAATAGCTTTAGGGAACTTCTTAAAATGGTTACATATCAATGTTTTATATACCTTTTTAGCTGTGTTATACATTTTTGTTAATGATGGGTGCCTCATATTGTTAGTATGTTAGCACTGATCATGTTCTGCAATTATAAATCATGCACTTGTGAGGTTAACATTGCCTGCATACTGCCTGTGTTCTAGTCTGTCTCTTTCAAAAAATATTATTTTTTTTTAAAAAGGCTGATAAGTATATCATAGGTGCATCATATAAATCATTATAACAATCATTATTTTGCGTGTGCAAGCATGAGCATGTACTGTCTTTGTACCTAGGGACACTTTGTAAAGAAAATTGTATTCAAGAATTCCGTCGTCTTGGTGGTTTGTTTATACAATATTCAGGAATCTTATTTTCTAATAATACCCTACATGGAACCAATTAGTTGCATAGTTATGCTAAGTGAACAAAAAGTTAAAATGCCTTTTTCCCTGAATAATGTAAAAACAAGTTTATTAATATTCCCTTCCTTATTAATCTCTTCCTGTGTACGTGCTAGGCAAAATTTGTTACCCTGAAACAACATACATAAATCAAATCTCCTGACTGATTTCATCCCAAATATATTTCAAAACAGCAATTATTAGCTGGAATTAAGGAAAACTAAGTGCCTTTTGGTAGGCATGAATATTCTATACAGAAAGGCAAAGGTAGCATGTTCACAGCTCTCGCGCCTTATGTTGTGGCTAAGTGCTTTAAAGGAACTGTGTGCTTGTGCACGGGTCCTGTAAACTCCCAGCTGGAAAATTGGAAAAAAAAATATATATGTACACGCATATATATACACACACCCATACACACACACACACACACACACACACACACACACACACACACACACACACACACACACACACACACACACACACACATACTTACTTTCCCTGATAGGTCTAGATATGTCAATTTTTTTTCCCCTCTAAAGCCAGGGATGTAGATGTTCGAGATATAGGGTTTTTTCAGCTGCTTAAAAACAAGTTTCATCTCTCCTTTTAATTTCTTTCTGTCTTTTATGTCTGTTGGTTATATGCTGTCTTTGTTGTTGAGGACTTTTTAATGTTTGTCATTTCAGCCATCTCTTATCTGGAGCCTTATCGTGCATGTTGGTGAAGTTTGTTATCCATGAAAGCAGCAGTTCCTGAATATCTGTTAGCTATCTAAAAGCAGCATGTGGAGAAATGTTTTATGTTGTTTTTATGTTGTATCAGTATTCTTTGCACTTGTAATTTCTGTTGCAGTTACAAATAGTAAAGGGAAACCTATTAAATAGACAAAAAAAATCACATAGTTGAATGAGGAATATGATGGTGATAGCTATGATCTAGCTCATACTCCACAGATGGAGATGATGGCTATTTCCTTGCAAAATTTTTGAAAATAGTTACTTTATTCAAGATGAGTTGAGTTTCTCCCTTTTGAAGGACACAGGCAATTAAAAATGTGTTCTTTCTTCTTAGTTAATAGAAGAGAACAAATGCCAAAGGTAACAAAGTATCGTGCCGCAGGATGGAGGACTTGCTGGTCTAACTGCTTTGCTCCCTGATGTTTTAAAACTGCTTTTCACTGTTGCATGGATTGGCTATATGATAATTATAGCAACGTGCTACTCATTTCTGATAGGAAAATAGGCTTGTAAAGTCTCTGGATGTTGTGTGTGATTTAATCTCTCTTGCACTTGTGCAACAGAGAGAATAAACCCTAGAGTAAGGGAAGCTGTGATGTATCACGCTACAAGCACTGTGCTAGAGCCACTGCCTGGTACTGTAAATAAGGACTTTTGTATTTTCATTTATTGATTGTAACTCAAAGAAAGCTTTACATTGTCTGGTAGAAGTGACTGAAAAATAATGTATGGAAAATCTATAGCAGACACATAGGCGTTTTAGAAAGTAGAGAACAATTAGCTGTATAATCACAGACAAAAGCACTCTACTATACAGGTGACTTTGATTTCCTAGGAGCCTAATCATATTGTCCATTTATGCTGAGCTGTTGATGTAGCTTCAGGAGAAAAGGCAAAAACCATGCTCAGTTAGGGCAGGGGATACTTTATACTGCACTTATGCTTTCTGAATGCAGTAGGTCCTGAACAGACTAGGTCGAAACCATCTGCCATTGGTGTTACTGGGTTGTTTTTTCTTTATCTTCAGTTTGGTCAGGCAGGACACACTGAAACTTGCCAACAGTGTCCTCCTATAGTCCACAAGCCTATCTCATTTCTATTAAACATACAAGAAACTGGTACAATGAAGCCTGTGGAAGCTTGTATTTTTTTTATAGGCTTTTGCATCAGTAAATGCATAGGAATTATAATTTGTAATACCTTTGATATTTTAATAGAAGACAGTAGCTAATTGTTTACAAAACATTCATGTTCACTAGTTGCTTCTTTAGTGTGTAAAAATGAGCTCTTCTCACAGAACATATATACATTGAGCTGCCCTCTCTCTAAAGGGGGCTTATATAGACAGCAGCTTGTGCCCCTCTGAAGCTTTTAACTCTGAAAATGCACGTGCAGCCCAGGCAGGGCTGGAAGCTCCAGCTCGCGTTCTGCCACTCTCACCATGCTGGAGTGATGAATCATTCCTTCCAGTTCACATGTCATCTTTGAAATGAAAAGGTATGCAAACAGAAAAAGGTATCCAAGAGATCACAGCTCACATTAGTCAATCTAAAGCCGTCTTTGTGAAGTGGTGCCTGACAATCAAGCCCTGTTTTTCACTCACATAAATAACAAAGAAAAAAACAATGATTTCAAACTAAAAATTCCCTATGTATGTCTGCAGAGATGTTTGTAGTCATCTCTTATTTATACAGACTTGATGAAAGAAGGCAGTAGAATCTGGATATCGAGTTTGTCACCTAGTCTTTGATCAGCGCTATTTAAGAAAAGTGACTTAGGGAAAAATGTGCTCTATGATCATCAGGGCACAATGTGAATGGAGGGAAACAATGATGTGAAGGGAGGGACTGTTAAGATTTGGCTACAATCTTTATGCCATGCAGCAAATGCAAATGATGTGCAGAGCAAATATTTGTAATAATTCCCTTGCCACTAAACCGAGAGACTAAAACTGATATCCTGAATTTAGAGGAAAAGAATTGAAAGGATTGAGCGTAAAGCTAAACCTGTGACACAGAATCATGCTCAAAGGTTCTGCAGAAGCACTGAGCAAAGCTCTGTGATTTCTCTGCAAATGCAAAGTGATTCCATTGATTTCAGGTGTATTGTCCGGAACTTCAGCAACTGGAACAGAGCAGGAGCCGCTCTGCTGCTGTGTGTGGCTGTTCAGGGCCTGTACAGCAGCCAACAGTGTGATGCAGCAAATATGCGTTTAATTTGATAACCTTTTTATTTCATCTTCCAAATCTTTATCTTCAAATTCAAATGAATCTGCAAATTCAAGTACTTTAGAAGAAATAAAAATTCCTCTAAAATTCCCGAGCAATCCTTACCAAATACCCACATATCAACCATGATATGGGTACTCTGCAGCAATTGCTTCTGGCTTCGGACTCTATTGCAAGAAAATACATGCAGAGAGTTCAGCCTTCTGTAACTTGAAATTTAGTCATTACCCATATATTAAAATGTCTCAAAACTTTTGACATAACTGTGTATTAAAAAAAAAAGAAATTAAAATCTAAAATATGTCATTAGGAAATATCAGAATGATTTATCTTTCTGTATGTGCTGAGCACACAGTGGGACTGGCCGCAGGGAAAGCGTCGAGTTTGTGGGCAGAGGGGAGGCTGTGCTCATTGATGAGTGCCTTTCGCTGGTGCCAACGGGAGTTTTGTTCTCTAGAGAAAAGGTAACGGTTCTGTGGACTCTGATTTTCTGAGGGTAGCAGGTCTTTTGCTCACGCAGAACACGACAAGTGAATTTTGCCAAAGGCCAACCTGCTAACCTCTTCTGAGGACCTGGTAAATACACCACAGCCAACGCGCCCTGCTAAGGACGTGAAAATGAAGGTAAGGAAATGCAAGCCAAATATTAACTGGAGGACACAATCAGTGTTTAATGGCAAGAGCTGAAAATCGAAAATTGCATTAAACGTGTCAAAAAGATGATGTGATGGTGAAGGCAGCCCTTGGTGCTGTGTGTGGCCATTCAACTCACACCTGTACAGTGAGGTCGATTGGGCAGCTACGTCTTTGCAAAAATTGTGTGTACAAACTTGTGAGTTTAATATGTTGGTGAGTCCATACAAGGCAAACTTTGCCCCTTAAATTCTAAGGTTTAACGCTTCATTGTCCCATCAGTAGCGCAGTGGCATTAAAAGGAATGTAATCGGCCTTTTCGTTCTCTGAAACATTCACAAAATAAAAGGTACTGGCTTCTTAATTGGCTGCTTTCTTGCTTAAGCGAGCAAAAACCATGGGGAGGGCTATGCCATTACTCTGCGACTAAAGGAGGCGATGGGTGATGCACTGTTGGTTTTAGGCTAATGGTGTTTGTCGCGGCCAGGCGAGCTGATGCCCGAGGAAACTCGAGTGACGGATCTGAAGGCCGCGGTGCTCTGGCCAGCTGGGACTTGGTCACACAACAGACGACTGCTGTTAAAAGCAGCACGAGATTCATAATTCCAGTGTCCCTGCTGCTTCGCTGTTTTACTCCGTTTTTCTATATTCTATTTTAGCTGGATTCTCCGTAATTTCTCCTCGCCTCCCCACACACACAGACACAGTGCCAGGGAATTTTTGTAGCCGCAAGGCCTGAGGGTTGTTGCCCTGGAAACCCAGTTGCAGCTTGGTGGAACTTGCTCCTCCGGCGCCACCGCCAAAGGCTTCGCAGCGCCGCGGTGTTCCCCTCGCTTCTGTTTTAATTTTTGATGCTCTAACTCTTTCTAACAATATGTTTGACAAATTACTATGGGAGGGAATAAAACCATGAGCTACCAGTGCATAGAACACCCCGGAAGCCCGCCTGAGCCAAGGTGTGCTTAACCTCAAACACCTCCAAAACCCCCATTTAACCATCCATCTGCCTGTTCTGAAAATATTTTATATTAAGAACTCTTTTTTGGGGGACAGAAAAAAAAAAAGAAGAAAAGTTTGCTGTTCTCCATCCAAGGCGTTTGCTAAGACCCAGGCCCCAGGAGGGCAGCTCTGGGGCTCCTACCAACTTGTGTCCTCGCTGCTGAGATGGAGACAGAACGGAGCTGTCCACTTGTATATGCTTCTTTTTATTTTTTCCTTTTTTTTTTTTTTTTCTTAAAGCCAAGATTTCTAATTGCCCACATATTTTCAATCCATATACCTGTCAGCGGCACCAGTTTAGCTGGCGTTGCACTGCCTTTATATTGTCTTCTGTTTTTATAGCGATATATAAAACGGTTTGGTTCTCGCGCGTCGCTCCCTCGCTGGCACACAGACTGCTGAGCTTGTCCAATTCCCCAGAGCCTCAATAAGTGCAGAGGAGGGCGGGTGGACACGTTTTCAGTTTCAGTCTTAGAAAGAGGAGAAATAGTGCTGCAACACAAAATAAGAAGGTTGCAAAGTGCAATAGGACATTGCAAACAGTGATTTGGTCTCCTTGCATCTTCCTGCTTTCCAGGGACCTTGGAGTTCATTGTAATGCCCAAGTCCTGTACACTTGTGCTGTGCAACGTTTGTAGCTAAAGCTTTTATTATCCTTTAATGTGCAGATTTGAGTCAAGTCGTTAATTCTAATCATATAAGCTAGCTGATGGTCAACTTCAAGCTTGACTAGATTCACTGGAAGAGGTAACTCTTCCAAAGTAACTGATGATAAGATAATCCTGCTTTGTTGTTCAGTTTAATTCTCCCAAGGATTAATAAGTCATAGTCTGCTTTTTTCTTTTTTTTCTTTGGAAAAAAGAGTTTATTAGTCTAGCCATTAGAGATCAGGCCAAACCTGAAATGGATTATTGAGTAGCATGCAGGGCTGTGGAAACAGACAAGGAATGGATGGTATGCGTGCTTCTAAATAGCCTTCCTAAACTCAGTGAAAATGGCAACGATTCTTTTCACCCAAAGGAATATGCATTATAAATTCCCATTCATCTGATGAAAAGAATCCGTCAAGTTGTGATGCATCTGTGGAGATTATTGAATAAGTGCAGAGGCAAGTGACAAAAAAAGTGGAGAGTGGACAGTCTTAGAGTTTCTTGAGCTGTGGTTAAGTGCAGAGAAGTCCTATCTATGTTGGGTCACTCTTTGCAGTAAGCGATGTTTCCTTAGAGAAGCACAAGCCATAGGTTCAGATTCCTTCTCTGTATTTGTTAAGCTGACAGAGATCATATAGGAACTGCTATTCTACCCTAGTTTCTCATTGTATAGATAGAGGATTTACATATTTTTGTCTGGAAAATTGCAGAAGCGTGGATGCAATGAAGTTGAGAATTAGGGCAATAATTTTAAATAAATGATAGGCTCAGTTTCAGAGCAGCATCTCTGCAGTAGTGTCAGCATATAATTAAATATTGAAATAAATATCTGGATTGTTAGGATGTTGACACCTAAACTGATCTCTGTTTTTGCTGTTTTTATCACAATATCTGAAATATTAACTTCTAGTGTTTCTGCTGAGCGTAGAAAAAAAATGCTCGACTTTACGAAGTCATACACTGGCAGGTACACTAGTCTGAAAGTTAATTACAAACGGCATTAGTAGCTGATTGGGGACAGCTATAATACGTGTTGCCCAGTGTATCCTGTTGTATTCTGCGATTTTCCTTCCTTGTCAGCCCTTCCTGGGAGGATACCGTTGGATACACTGACTTTTGCAACCGAGGTTTCCAAAGTCCTCTTGCGATTTAACATATTTTGGGCTTTTGGGCTTCATTTCTCTCCTCTCCCTCCCTTTTCACTTAGAGGTGCACACTGGTGGAATGAGAAGCAACAGGCTTTGTCCCATTATAACCCCTGCCTCCTTAAAAAACGTATTACACATACAGCAAAACAGTTTTATTTAAAAACAAAAAAAATACATCATTTGTGGCATCTCTGGTTTTTGTTCAATGACAGATACTAGTGTTACTCAACAGATATTTGCCATTGTGGAGAGAAGTTATGGCTAAAATGAAGGAGAAAGAAGCCAAAAACGCCCTGATAAAGGTTGTTTAGATCACAAAACTTTCTCAGCATCTCCAAAAATAAACTGCCTTGAATTATTCTCCTAGGACTGAGGCAGTGGTGGAAATAAATGCTGCATTTGCTACAAATGATAGCATCTTAATCTATCCACTTTGTATTTCTTCAGCTCTTTTCCCTATCATATTTCAACTGTTGAACTCCAAAGTCAAAAAGCTAACAGCTTTCCAGATGAAGCTCTACTTTCCCATTCCTGACTGCAATTGCTTCTGACAGCCCATGTTTGCCCATCTCGGAGCCACACACATTAATTCCCATCTTGGCTCTGAGGACTTGTACTGGGCTATTAAATGTACAAGGATGCAGTGAGTGAATACCTATCAACATCCTGAAGACACTTGGGTCTCAAGGTCCTTTAGGGACTTTATAGAGTGACTTGCGTAGATAAGGGGATGTCTTAGTGCCTCACTGCCCTCCATGAACCACCTCTGGCAGCTGCTGCAACAGCCTGATGAACCAACAGGCAATTGAGAAGGTTGACATGGCAGTTTTCTTCTTTGTTCTGCCAGGAATAAGAAAACCCCTAGAAGAGTGGACGACAAGTTGACCATGAGACAGCAGTGTGCCCTGGTGGCCAAGAAGGCCAATGGGATCCTGGGGTGCATTAA